>CP136065.1:157634120-158001698 GCA_032622095.1 Siphonodentalium dalli
AATGTTCAGTTACACCTACTTGTGACGTGTGTCTATTATAGACTATCATAATACACTGGTAGTGTCAGGTTAAGGTGTTAGGTGGGACAATCCTCCAATAGAAAAAGTTTATATAGTATATGGGTATAGTTTTTATGGAATGGAAATTTGAACCAAAAAAATAGGTTGAAATTATCCAGTATTTAGTGTACATATGTGTACTTAAATTGTTGTTTTTAAAGAAACAGTCAAATATTTTTGCAACTTTTGTACTGAAATGACCATCAGATGGAACATTTCCAACCATTTATAGAAGAGTGTGCCAGCACCACGTCCGTTACTACGGTAGTAACCCGGCTATTGGTGACTATATACGATTACGAATATAGTACCTGGTATCGCCAAAGCGGGTGGTATCGCCAAAACGGAGCATGTGGTTTTTGATTAATGGAGATAGCTCCCTCAGATGAAATATATTTATCGCCAAGATGAATGAAATATCCACTATTCAAAACATACTTTCATAAAGCGGAATGTTCCCTCAATGGTTAGTGATCATATCTTTTCTCTCACATTTAATGGAAATTCCGGCTCATTTCCGATTATATCATAAATAATAGACACTTTATGACGTTAGGTAGTTTGTTTGTGACATAGTTGTCAGTCATTGACTAATAAGTGTATCGATAGAACAATATCTGTTTGGTTAACATTGACATTATCTACCTTTAGCGCGGTTCCCAAAAATACTCAGAATGACTTTGGGTTCTTAACTGTGAATTACTTTGTTGAATTACTTTCAATTGTGTATTGATGAGCGCCTTGTGTACATTCACATCCGAATGCCAACCACCCCACCCCATTGTTTATACATGGTGGTGTAGCTTGGTAAGCCCACGCTGGACACATGCGTTATATAGGAACAATGAAGAAGTGGCAGGCCCATACTCAGATGTGAACGCAGACAGCTACATTGTGGTCATATGTGCATGACCGTTTATCGTTACATAGAATCGTCACACTAGTTAGTATATGATAACTCTTGAACCAGTCATACATTGTTTAATATGTACCACTAAGCGACTTCTGTATATATATCCGATCATATAACTCGGTTTCATTGTCGTGTAAAGGTCTACTCGAATACAAATAACCAGAAGTGTTCAAAAACGTCATGACTATCACAGCGCTGACACTATACAAACCCCAATTCGGTTAACACTAACCAAATATAAGGTTAGCTACAAGTATACATGAACGACAGAATTAACGTGCGTGTTCAAGGAATTACGTTATCATTCATTCGCTGTTTTTAATAAGCAAATTTTAATTCTCAGATGAATATTAAATTAATGTCAATTAAAATACATTCATAATATAGATGTATACAAAATGTTTGGAAAATATTATGGATTAATATTTCATTAGATTCGTAGTCCAACGGACCAGTCTCCGATACACACGAAAACACGCGAAATCTCATCAGAACTCCAGAAGTGCTACGCATATTTACTGCACAGAATATCCGACGTTAACGACATCTTCATCCGTGACTTTGGCATCTATCTAGACCGACAATGGTTCCACCAGATCGCGCGCATATTGAGAACAATAAAACAATAGTTAGAAATGGTAACGCCCTCCAGATCATATTATTAGGCATATATAAATTATAAAATATACTGGTTTCATGAATGCACACACCTCAGAATTCAGTTAAAACAACAAATTTTAATCCTTCAAATTATTACAACAACTTATCACTGAAGGTTTCTCATTCACCACACCAGAAAGCCTCTGAATGCGGACGAAATATCTACTAGTAGGACATTTAGTCTACATCCAACTGAGACACACTTCATCAGTAATGCTAGCTGTTGTATTATGCATTGTGTTCCAGCAATAAAATCTCCGAGAGTGGCCCAGTCATATTGTTCACACCTAAATGAGACATCGGCGAAGATACATCCGCGAATACATAGGCCTACATCCTGAAAAAAAGTCTATCGGTACGCAATACCAACAACTTGACCGTAATAAGGAACGACACGTGGTATTGCATTCTTAGTTACTTCGTAATAGATTGTTTTATCATGGCTATCGAGGATATGTCAAATAATGAACAGATGCTAGTGTTTCTAGCATGCGTACCCGAAACTGTCAGTCGCCACGTAGAATCTGTTACTGACTTTATCACTTTTTTGACCAGAAGGACATTTCTATTATGGACAACGTACGCGGAAATGGTACGGTAACGTCATTTGCACACACAGCCGCATTTTGGCACAATTTCAGAGTCCTCAACACCATCCGCATAGCGAAGGACAAATTTGTAATCTTGTGAAGCAATATATCTTTATTATCCTCCAAACAAAAAAGAAATGAAGAGTTAGATACTAATTCAAAACCAGTGGAAATATTTACTGATTTGGGGATAAACCTGCGCTGGGATGACACACTATATACCGCATGCACAACATGCGCTCAATGCACACACACGATGCATTAATTGTCATGGCCACAGCAGGTCTTTATGTACGAATTTACTCTGCAACTTTTATTATACACGTACACATGCAAGTGAACTTCTCGCAGAAGGTCATTGTAGGCGGGGTCTCTGACACCAAATATATACCATACCATGTGACGTACTTAATTTCTATTTTTGGTTATATTTATCGTTGTATATTTTATATTATATATATGCAGTCATATATGTAAATTTATTGTGATTTGTATTGTATTTAAATATTTACTGGCTCTCCAACAATGGAGGAAATAAAGGAATATATATATATATATATATAATATAGCGTATTATTAATCAAAGTTACCCCATAGCTCCTATTTATAAAAAAAATTGTACTCGTCAAAAATTATGTAGTTCATAAAAATACAGAGAAAACACAATACATTTATTATATGTGTTATACAATTTGATTAGTATCTATTATGATACGGTATATATCATATATGCAACGTGAGACATTTTGATTAATATTTTCTTATCGAAGGTCAAGGGTTATACTGAGTCATTATTTCGTGGGATAATCTGGATTCAGAATCCGAAACCGATTACGGGGCGGGGCTAAATCGAGATTACACGGATTCTAGGTCAGATTTTGAAATCCACGTGGTCGCCGTTACTAGGTTTAATGTTCTCCCAGCGTCAAACATCGCTCATGTATTTGCCACAAGTATAATTTGTATCTTTTATTAGCGCGCGCCGCGTGTATACTGTTCTGCAAATTCTTGAAAGCTGTGGTCCGATGGGCATTTTATTTATAGATAATTGTTTATTCCGGTTTAAACGTCGAGCTGCGTGACCAGGAGGCCGAGTCCGGTAAAAGGTGTAGTTGGGAATTTCAATTTCGTTTATTGTCCTTTACATTATTAAGTCAATAATATTGATTTTTGGTTTGTGACAAGCTATGTCAATTACTAATAAAAGATAATTAAAAGATAATTTGTAAGTCTTATATTTCAACTTTTATAGATATGTTTCGTTCTGCAGCCCACTGATGGTTGTGGTCGGAGACGGCCAAGTCGGCCGCCGGTTCGTTAATTAGGTGCTGGTTGTTATTGTTATTTTAACGGGATTCTGAGTTGGTCATTCGCGAAACCAATATATTTTATATTCTATAATTACAAGCATGGGTATATAATATATGATCTTGAGCGCGTTACCATTTCTGACTATGGTTTTCTTGTTTATATTGTTCATGTTTTTTTGTGAAAGTGTCATGATCTTCTTCTATGTGTATATACATGTCACCTAGTTAGCTGCCAATCCGACTTTTTCGAGTTAAAGTGTGTTTATTGATGACGGCAAGCATTTCTAACAGCTCCAGATATCCTGAATCAAATACAGAAGACGTTGTGGAGAACACACGAAACTGGTCAGTTGCACAGGGACATGGCGACAGGGGTTGGTTGGGGTGTCTCTGCCCCCCCCGAACTTTGGTAAATTTCCAATAGTTGGAAATGTCATGCCTGACACAACATTAGTTGGACATTAATTTGACACCATATAGGTTGAAATTGTTCTCATTGTTTGGTTTTCAAACCAGTAACATTTGGTAATTCTCCAATCTTAGGGTGTGCCAGGTTGGATATTTCCAGGGGGTGCAAATTGAATTCTGCTAACCTGATGGGAACCATCTAGCCGCGTCCATAGAACTTGTACTTGTGGTATTATATTAAATAAATTGACTGACATTTCCACTCTATAGTCATGCGATCCTAGAATAAGCTTTATATTTGTGTTTGTGGTTTTTGGGAGATGCAGCTCAGGTGCGATCGCATGACCACAACATTAGCTACATTAGCTTTGTTTTCCAACTAATGCACAGCACGTTGGCCAAAAGGTGGCTGTGTTTCGGCACTACAGAGACTATTTTTGCAAAACGACTGCATTTAACGAAACAAAACATATTAAATATGACATTGTTATAAGACTAGATAGTACATACGTGTTTCTGATAATCCATAGATATCATATAATCCAACTATTTCTTGAATAAGAAGGAACTAATAATTAGAAACAAAGCAGAAGACATATCCATGCAGGTTCACTTGAATTAGGTCAATGGTGACGTTTTCCGCCGAATTAGAAATCGACGTGCGTTCGAGCAGTATTTTATGGATGGAATTACGAAATGGACATGATGAAATTGACAAGAATTTTCTTCAAGTTCGCCATCAACCGAAGTGCTCCCACAGCTTTACTATCAATAACATTATTATTTGGCTAATTTCAGTAAAATTCTCACCGTTTACACTCGATAACACAAATATGTCTCCGCATTTAGAATTATTTGATATGGATCGTTTATATTCTGCAATAATTTGTACCTAAGGGACGGATTCTTATGTTTTATTGTGTGTTTAAACTGCGAGGTGGGGAAATCTCGGTTTGTTTACATTATGAATGTTCTGATTCCGGAACCAGAATCTGAATCCAGATTACGACGAAATAACGATTACGGTCTGTCTGTTTACTGATTCTGATCTGTTCGTTTACCGTACGGGGTGTAATTCGTAATCTGAATCCAGATTATCCCACGAAATAACGACTCTGGCGAAACACTATTGAAATATTTCGCAAAAAATAGTAAATGGTTTGATCTGGAAGAACCGACTGACATCGGGTGGGTAAATATTCCTGCATCGCGTGGGTGCACATATGTGTTGTCCGTTGTCTGTTTACGATTAGAAACACAGATATTTCATATCATGTACGTACATGACTTTCCACGCATATTCCGTTTTAGCGATACCCTCCGCTTTGGCGATACCAGGTGCACGAGGGTGGTCTGATTGGAGATTTCCAAGAGTTGGAAACATTGAGGTAACAGTTCCAACCCAGTGTGTGTGTGTGTGTGTGTGTGGAGGGGGGGGGTGAATTTAGTGACGCTATCCCTCATAGTGGGCTAGCATAACTAAATTCACCCTATGGGAACCTCAATCTGCTTGGGCCTCCTATGCTATGGGAGACATAGACTCAGATTGAAGTTATCAAATTTTGAATATTGTGATGTACACCCATTGGGAACCTCGATAATGCAGTGTGTCGTCTGCCAATTTGGGGACATTTTTTTATATAGAGAAACTAAACCAAAAAAGAAATAGAATCTAAGTATCTATAGAAATTTGATAATAAAGAAACTTCCCAGAGAAGATGAGGCCTAAGCAGAATGAGGTCCCCAGAGGGTGAATTTAGTGATGCTAGTCATTATATATAACGTCACTAACCCCACGCCCTGTGGACCTCATTCTGCAAATGACATGCATAGTGACACTATAATCAGGCTTGATCACCAACACCAAAACAAACCTTTCGTTACCGAATACTCATTCACGAGTAGTTCCCTCAGGATTTTGTTCAGATAATAAGTTCAACAAACGACCATTGATGAACTTATTATCTGAATATTTCCCACCAATGACTAAGAATCTTTCTGCACTTGTATTGTATTTCGCTTGTCTGTCGTCTACGTATATTTCTTGAACGTCCCTCCAAATGGATAATAAACCATTCCAATGTGTACCTTTATATCTAGGTGCATGGGGAGTCCGTTTAGTAAATAAAGGGTTAAGTCAAGACTAGTTCGACGGTTGACAATGGTTGAAGTCGTAACATAGTCGCTTTGTAATTGATTTTGAGTTACCGTGCACATTGATCGCCCCTTTGTGGTGCCACTTGCGCCCCATAATTCACCACCACACGTCACTGTCGGTCGATTTTCGCGATGAATGCGTCTCATTGTAGCTCAATTAAAGCCTCTTAAGTGCCGACAAACGATTGCCGTTTCCATTCATTGAACCGACCCGTTCAAGAGTTTCTTTCTATTATACCTATGTTTATATACGTATGCGTCAAGTGCATACAAACTATACTCCGTATCATATAAGATTTGCAATCATTACAATCAACTCATTCGTAATCCATAATGCCTTTTACGAAAACCCAACAAGAACACTCAAACTAATACTGAGAGTAAGAATGGTGTATGTTTTATAGACGCTCTTTAACATTCACCGCCGATAGTAAAGGAGAACCGAAACGCTCTTTAAATTATCATTGGTTATATTTGGATTTTCAGTCGCGCGATCAAAATGCAAAACATGATATAACTGCCTCTTTTGAAAGTCGATAAATGTTGTATATAATATAGTCTTATGGTATTATAATGAACGTAAATGATATATACATCACTGGTATTATTTAATTATCTTGTGTGGGGGTGGCTTAGATGATTGAGTAATTTTCAGTTTTTACTCTAAAAATACCACATATTATGAAGAGCGTTTCTTCGTTTTGTACCAAATAGAGGACAATGTTAATTGAAGGGCTATAGCTTCTTAGTTTTGAATGCTTTTATACGTATTTTCACACTGGCAATGTTATCTAAATATGGACGAGGTTAATTTAGTTCTTCAAACTTTTTATTTTACAAAATATTAATTAAATAATTAAAAAAATAAATAGCATACGCTCACTATTCTGCACTATTGGCTTATTTCAGAATAAAATTAATTTAATAAAAAAATTAAATAAGCTCACCATTGGCTTACTTAAGAACTAAATAAGTCCAATGTGAACCTATTTACGAGGATATGTTGCAGCACCAGATGTACACTCTTTATATACTGAGTTTCACTGTGGCCCGCGCCCAGTCTGATAAATATCCAGACTCCATCTCATTACATTACATTAGTTGATTGAAATGAAACACGGTCTAATTTTATTTAGACTGGCCGGCGCCATCCACCGGGTATCAATATGCAGGTCAATATGAACCTATTTGCATGAGAATATATTGACCAAATTTGGTGTGGTGACTCGAGGTACCCTGGTTATAACGACGTTAGTATTTCAAAATTTGTATTTAAAAAAATAAAATGAATAAATAACACTTTAAAATAAGCTCATTATGGGATTATTTCAGAATGAAATAAGTCCAATGTGAACCTATGTGAATATTTAGGTCCACTATATATGAACCTATTTGCAAGAAGATATGTTACCGCCCCAGATTCACACTCTTTATAATGTGTGTTCAGGGTCGCACGCGCCATCCAAATAGGTTCACATTGAACTTTTATTCTGAAATAAGCCCATAGTGGACTTAATCCCGATATTTAAACGATCAAAATGTGCCAGAAGCGCACAAAGCCGCTGAATAAAGGCTCTGTCAAAGATCAAAATGTGCGCGAACTCCCATGACGCGCACGTGGTACACAGTCCCCTTTGTGTATGGGCCGTAGGTCCCTCCGACGCTGAATAAAGTTCGGATTTTTCTCCTATATAGACCCCTGGACCGATTTCAACCAAATTTTGTGCGGTGACTTGGGTACCTTGGTGGTATTATACAACTGTTTTGAGTATGTTAATGGACTCGCTACTGGACATTCGTAAACTAAATGGTCTCGGGCTACGCTCTCGCCCATTTAGTTTACGAATGTCCAGTAGCTTGTTCATTAATTTAATGACGGAAATAAAACAAACATGTTAGCATCGGAAATAGTTACAAAATCAGCCATTTAAATTGGTTTAAATCGAAGCTACATGCATGCATGCCCTCCTGTACGTATATAAACATGTTCCCAGTGCAGCTTTCCCAGGTAAGTGCATGTGTATTTAATTATATTTCTGTATGTTATTATCTCGAATTTGTTATCTTTTTTGTGTGAGTTTTCCTACTTTATTTATCTCTATTATTTTTAAACTTTTGTTGACATTATGTATGATAATATATAAATGTCTACCTCCAGTTCCACAAATTAGTGGACGGAGATAATAAAGAATTGAATTGAATTAATCCCGACAGGAAACAGGGTTAAATATGCTTGAAGCACTGCATGGGTTATCAGATGCATCGACAGCTATAATTCCTCAGTGCAGTCACTGAAATTTCAAACAAAATGTATAGGTTGAATTTGTTCTGATATTTTAAAATTCCAACCAGTATTTACGAATACGAAGAATGTGGTTGAAGTTGAAGAATAGTTGAATGCTTAATTTTTCCAAGCTAGTATTCAATACCTTGGCACTGGATAATCAATTTAAAGTGGCCACGCACTCGCAGTGGGTAAATGTGCAAAATTTATAAAAGTCTGTACAAACATCACCAGCAAGAAGAATGTGGAGAAATAGTACGTTACACGGTGTTCTTATATTCATTATTGGTAGATCTCCAATAACGTAATTTCACCCAATTGAAACCATTGTTATATGTGAACAAAACTGTGTATTACGTCAATAAACACCGCTAATCACGTTATAATGTTTTAGTCTAAATATGATTTTTCAGAATATTTTTCAATGTTTTGATCCTTTCCAATGTTTACCTTCAAGTTTTGATTAAACTTTAATATTTTATTGGATTAATTGGATTTTGATCGGTAAAGCCACTGTAACAGAATGTTTGCATATTAAGACTATTAATGCATAACAATGGTTTCGATATTCGAAATCTCCCAATTGGAGAGTTATTAATAATGGATATAAGAACAAACTCGATATAATATTACATGTTCTTATTAAAATGACAGTTGTTTTATAAACTTTTATAAAATTTACGTTATTACCAAATTGAGTCCCTTTAACCCTTTATAAACTATATACTCATTGACGAGTAGTTCCCTTGGGAAATGTTCCCATGCATGCGTGAATGTGAATCCTGCTTCTGTTGTTGCTATCTGGTTTTTGTTCTGTATGTCGTCTTCTTTTATTACACGAATACCCCTCTATACGAATAATAAACAGTTCCAATGTATACTTTTATAACTCAATTGGAGAAAGGGTTAAACACTACAATGGGTGCATTATATGACTTTAAGACAACGCGCCCACGCCGAGATCACGAACTGTGTCAGAGCGTTCAAAAGATAGTCGCAGACAGATAAGTCAATAGCTAAACAGACGGACAGTCCTATGCAGTGCCTGTCAACATATAAAGCGATCAATGTCCATAATGTATTTTTCATGAGCGTGTGTATGCATGTTTTGTTCTAAGTAAGATGTCACCATTCGGACAATCGACCGGAGAATTCCAACATACTATTCTGAAACGGGTCATACTCATAGCTAATCACAGGTGATTTACCTGTACTTCCACTGGGCCTGACAACAGAACGTCACCGGTGTAACAACAACAAACTTTTACTGTCTCGAACATGTGCAATATATGTGTGACATAATGTGAATAGAGTTCGTTTGTTTAATGTTTGGGGAATATATTATATAATCGGATAATGTCTGCCAAACCATCGAAGAGAGCTCCAAGTAAGCTCGAGATGGTGGATATAGAAACGAGGGTAAGTATAGTGTGTAAAAACACTTAGTTGTGAACGCTCTTCATGTACTCGGTACCCTCTTTCATAGTGCGAGTGTAATCGTGTGGACGACATCAGCTGTGTTCGACCAAATTGGCAATTTCAGAGTTCTCATGCTAGACAAAGCATTAAATAGCCAACTCACAAAGTAATACTTAATCCCAGTTAATATAAATCCCTATTATTAATCATAATGTTCAAAAAGAAAGTTCACGTTATTGTGTACATGTAGAAACAGGTATCAACATCGACACCAGGGCGAATTATTCCCAATCACAAGTATTTGCACCACTGACCTATACACGGGGGCATATATATAATGCAAAACTTGCATATTGGTTTTTAGTTTTAATTTGGCGATACACGCGCACTGTGACTATATTGATATGCCTACACTTCAAACGTCAAAATAATTTTAGGACTAGCTGCATGTTGTGACCATGTGTGGCAAGACATTTAGTAAAATACTAGCAGGGTTACCCGGCGTTGCGTTGTTACAGTGATGAACACCTCGGTTGTAGATATATGGTGGGGATAGAAGATACTTTTGCTCAGTGTTTCACGTATTCTCACAAATTGTATATCATAATGGCACCATGAAACGTCATTCTTACATGGATTATAAGTAGCGCATAGCCACCTTGTCGGAGTGATTGTCATATTGTATTTCTCGTGATTAATTCGTCCCACCAATAAAGAAGTATTTATTTATTTACAAAGTTCCTCATGATCACACGTTATATTTTTTAATCGTACAGTTGCCGTTGTTAAATTGACGTCATTTTTTACTATTTTGTATTGGGATCCTAATATGAACATCGTGAATACATTAGTTCACAAAAGTAAAAGACGACAATTGGGTTTTACATAGAGATGTATAAATCAATCTATAGTGGGTTAGACTAAGATGTTCAGATCACCTGGTTTTCATATCTCCATGAAGATATAGACGTTTGAAAGAATTACCCATGTGCTCACTATATTTGATTGCACACTGTGACCAATATGTTTGAACAGGCCTTCTATACATTTCCACATCTCTTGGCAAATTGTATCTTTTTGTGGAAAATATCTTGAATGTTTGTCTGTTTTGATAGCTCACTATGTGAATGCCCTCATTCCAGACCCCATATGACTATGACAGTTGAGAAGATATAATTGTTTAAGTGACTTAATTAAGTCACAAAATGTCGAGGTTGTGAAATTTTAACGCCAAAACCTCCTTAGAACGAATTTCAGAGATGACTACATATAATTTTGGTGGATATCGGCGACTAAAATATTCGTATCAATGTTAGTGTCCCTCTTCTCTCTCTCTCTCTCTCTCTCTCTCTCTCTCTCTCTCTCTCTCTCTCAGCCCATAACCCAAAACAGCACCATATATATGTGGCTTCTTTAACCCACATGATTTGATTCCTCATATCACTGGAGAAGAACGTGTATGGATTTGGTGGAAATTGGTACAAAACATATCTATATCAGATTTAGTACCCCTCCCCATTCATGACCCTCCACTTTTGACATCTTTAAACCACACCATTATAGACTCATGATAGCATGGAGATGATTATGTATAAGTTTGGTGGCAATCGGCAACAAAACAAAATCCTATCAAATTTGTGACCCACCATCTCTCATCCCAACTTTGAACGGCACCAAATTGGCGTCTTTAAATGACACTATTAGTTTCCTCGTGTCATATGGAGATGGGTATGTATCAAATTGGTGAAAACCGATACTAAGAATAGGTTATTATAAACAATTTTGGTGCCCCTCTCCGCCTCCGTGCACCCCTGACTCAAACGACGCCATATTATGGAGATGATTATATATAATATTGGTGGAAATTGGCGACAATAATATTGTTTGCTGCCCCTCCACGTTTTCTGCCACCGACACCAACAGCGTCATTTGAGACATTTTTTAACCCGGATCCTTATCTCAGATCGATCGATCCTCGTAAAAAGTTACCATGTTATACCCATTTGGTGCTATCTAGATCACCCCCGTGAAGTTACATAGAACACAGTCAGACATTCGAAATATAGGCACCAAATGTGGCGTCTTTAACCCAAACGATTTGATTTCTCGTATCACCGGAGAAGAACGTGTATATGAATTTGGTGGAAATCGACGCTAAACATACTGTTATCACTTTATGGTGACCCTCCATTCCCTATCTATGACTCAAGTGGCGCCATTGTTGACATATTTAAACCACACAATTAAGACTCATTATGAAGATGACTATATACACATTGATGGAAATCGGCGACTATCTCTCACCCAAACGGAACAAATTTGGCGTCTTTAAATCGCACGATTAGATTCCTCGTATCATGGAGAAGAATTTGTATCAATTTGGTGGAAATCGGCGCTACAAGTATTTTGTTATTATCAATTTTGGTTCCCAATTCCCCTTCCGTGCACCCCCGACTTGAACGGCGCCATTTTTGACATCTTTATACACACCTTTAGATTTCTCATATCATGGAGAAGGTGTATCAATTTGGCGGAAATCGGCTATAACAATAATAATATGAATTGTGGCGCCCCTCCTCTTCAGTGCACCCCTAACTCGAACAGCGCCACTCATATCGTGGAGAACAATATGTATCAATTTGATGGACATGAGCGCTAAAATAGTTTCATCTATTGTGGTGCCCCTCTCCCCTTCCGTGCACCCCTGACTCAAACGGTGCCACTTTTGACCTCTTTAAACCACATCATTAGAATGCTCATATCTTAGAGATGATTATGTATAAGTTTGGTGGAAATCAGCGACAATTATTTTGCTGCCCCTCCCACTTTCTGCACCCGACAACAGCGTCACTTTAGAAATTCAAACCCGCACCATTATCTAGCTTCCTCGTAAAAATTACCCCTGTTAGCTAGACCCCTTTTGGTGCCATCCAGATGGTCCCCCGTGAATTTATATAGAACACTGACAGACAGACGGGCATTCGCAAATACAGATATAGATATGATGTGCCGAAATATGTTTTGTTGGATTAACGCTCGCAAATTACTATTTCCTTGGCTTCGGGGGTAAAAAATATTTGATTCGAGTCGAGGAACCCACCCAAAGCTAGGAGTGATCAGATATCGATATTTGAAATCTATTATTTTAATCATAAACTGTCGACGAGAAGAAGTTATCTGACAAGATAGCGGATGAAGATCGATAACTCTAAAATTCAGTGGCTTTTTTGTGTCAGATATTTGACAACCGTTCACCGACAAAATTTCGTTGAACAAAACGTTGATAAATAACAGGTTTTGTGCCATTTTATACTATAGTTGACGGTGGTTAGCATTATTTTTGGGCAATTAATCGATTCTGATAACTGAAGCGGCATTTCAAAAAATGTTGTTGTTGTTGGAATCTGATGATATGGGGACCGTCGAATCGGATTGAGTACCTTTAAGGCTGTCGGATATTGGAACATTATAAGAAACGGTGTGTGACTTTATCATATCACCCGTTCCAGACAACGTCTCGGTCACATGATATAACAACAAACTTTCTTCAAAATAAGCTTTAGTTATCAGAATCGATTAATTGCAACAAAATTATGCTAACCACAGACTGTCAACTATGGTATCAAATTTCCCAAAACGTGTTATTTATCAACATTTTGTTCAACGAAATATGACCGTATTATCACTTGAGTATTCACGAAATTTGGCCGTTTTACCACTTGTTTTTAGAGTTATCCATCTTCATCCGCAATTTTGACCGAGACCATCCGTTTGACGGCGTGTGTGTTTCTGGGCCACAAATAATTGAAATAACAAACTTCAAAAATCGATATCTGATCACTCCAAGCTTTGATGGGTGGGTTCCTCGACTCGAATCAAATATTTTTTACCCCGAAGCCAAAGAAATAGTAATTTAGGAGCGTTAAATCGGATTGAGTACCTTCAATACGAGGCTATATACGATCGTCAGATATCGACTTTCAAAACGGGAAGTTTTATTCGCTGCAAAAATTAAATATGCAATGAAAACGTTTGATTTATTTTCTCGCAGACAGTCGTGATTTCAGATGATAGACTGAGTGCATACCCTAATTGGGTTCAGGTTCATAGTCTATAGATAATGCAGTGTGTGTGTGTGTTTTTTTTATTATATTTTCTGTCAAACTCTTCATCGACCTACCTAAAAAAATATGTTTTTTTTTAATCCTCTTTTTTTTTGACATACTTTGAACATATATCTCTCATATTTTGAGGGTGAACAGGTGTTGTGTTATAATACTATAGCATACATTGGTTATAAAGGATAATGATTGCGCCTTTCAAAGTGATAGTTTGAACTTGAGATTTTCATAACTAGGTACCGATGATCGTCTCTAATAAAGAGCGGCAATGCTTCCGTCGCCCAAATAAAGAGCGTTCTCAATTATGAGTTTTTATGATAGTTTACGACGTAGGCCTATATTGCCTATATACATGGACGATTTTGTGGATAGTCGCGATGCCTGTGTGATACGAATGGCGATGATTACAAGTATTTTTTTTATTGCCTTTTGTCTGGTAAGCAGGGGGTGTCGGAAAAACAATTTCAGACACGTATGATACTATTTTACATTTGGTCATTTTGGGACCCCTCGACCCAATTTTTAAAACTGTTTTACCAAGTATTTTTCCTACTATTTTCGACACGCACTCCCTAGAAATACGAAATAATTTTTTTCGGAAGAATATTAGAATTTTCACCACTTATAAAAGTACTGTCTGTTTCCTATCAACTACCTGTTTTGGTGCATGTTATTAGCTCAGTTTGACATGGCAATGATTATATACTTATAAAGTTTTAACACGTTTTGAATTTTGTTTGTCAGGCTAGCATATAACTACGGATAATCGCCTCTTACAAAGATCATCAATGCTCCGTCGCCAAAATAAAGAGCGTTCTCAATTATGAGTTTGTGATAGTTTACGGCGCATTCCTATATTGTGCATGAAAGATTTTGTGGATCGTCCCGATGCCTGTGTGATGCGAATGGCGTTGCAAGTATTTTTTGTATTGTCTTTTGCCTGGTAAACAGGGGGTGTCGGGAAAAAAAATTCAGACACGTATGATACTATGTTACCTTTGGCCATTTTGGGACCCTTGACCCAATTTTGTATCCGTTTTAGCAAGTTTTTTTCCGACACCCACCCCCTAGAAACACGAAATAAAAAAATTCGGAAGAATATTAGAATGTTCACCACTTACTGCCTGGCATGATTATACTATGCAATATGTCCATACTGACTGTCAAAAGGCAGGTTTGATGTTGATATCACATTATGTCTAAGTTTTAAGGCCAAAAATTGATGAAAAATATGTAAGATTTTTTTTATTGAGCTGCATATAAAAATTCTTTTGGGTCCTCTCGTGACCACCCACCCCCTCATTTATGTATACGTAACGTGCTCAGAAAATATGTGCCTTGTGGTAAGCGGAAAATTGGCTCAGGAAATTCTGACTTGTTTGTCACCAAATCGGATCTTGCAACTTTATTTTTCTATTATTTACTGATATTTACAGCTGATATTTAGGGAAATTAACTCAAACACCGCTATGGCCACCAGAAATTGTCCAAATCTGGCCATTATAGTAACCATCGACCATTGTGTGAAATATAATTATTTAGAAGAAAAAAAACGCAGATACTAATTGCACGGCATGTTGGTTGTCTTTTACAGACATGACAATTGGAACTTATTCCCTATTCCTTATTTTCAAAAATGTCGCTTTCGACCGATTTGACGGCATGGGTGGGTGGCCCGCCCCAAATACCACATAGAAACACCCCGACCCCCACCCATCACCCCCGGGGGGTGCCACCCCGAGGGGGTGAAAATGGGATATGGACCATTTTCGAGAACGGTAAGGATTTCGACTGATTTGACGGCATGGGTGGGTGGCCCGCCCCAAATACCACCTAGAAACACCCCGACCCCCACCCATCACCCCCGGGGGTGTCATCCAGAGGGGGTGAAAATGGGGTATGGACCATTTTCGAGAACGGTAAGGATTTCGACCGATTTGACGGCATGGGTGCGTGGCCCGCCCCAAATACCACCTAGAAACACCCCGACCCCCCACCCATCACCCCCGGGGGGTGCCACCCCGAGGGGGTGAAAATGGGGTTTGGACCATTTTCGAGAACGGTAAGGATTTCGACCGATTTGGCGGCATGGGTGGGTGGCCCGCCCCAAATACCACATAGAAACACCCCGACCCCCCACCCATCACCCCGAGGGGTGAAAATGGGGTATGGACCATTTTCGAGAACGGTAAGGATTTCGACCGATTTGACGGCATGGGTGGGTGGCCCGCCCCAAATACCAACTAGAAACACCCCGACCCCCCCACCCATCACCCCCGGGGGGTGCCACCCCGAGGGGGTGAAAATGGGATATGGACCATTTTCGAGAACGGTAAGGATTTCGACCGATTTGACGGCATGGGTGGGTGGCCCGCCCCAAATACCACCTAGAAACACCCCGACCCCCCACCCATCACCCCCGGGTGTGTCACCCCGAGGGGGTGAAAATGGGGTATGGACCATTTTCGAGAACGGTAAGGATTTCGACCGATTTGACGGCATGGGTGGGTGGCCCGCCCCAAATACCACCTAGAAACACCCCGACCCCCCACCCAAGGATTTCGACCGATTTGACGACATGGGTGGGTGGCCCGCCCCAAATACCACCTAGAAACACCCCGACCCCCCGTTTAATTAGTCTGAAAAAACTGCCAGATCACATGATAACCCACTTCATGACACAGTAGTTGCAAGTTTTAGTTGAATCGCTAAATATCATATATAGCACACTCGTATGGACGATGGCCGGTCTATGTCCTATTATGCTTTGCCAGACTCCGTATATGACTGAATTCTTTCTGATACACGTCACACTCGTATGGACGATCGCCGGTGTTCGTCCTCTTATGCATTGTCAGACTCCATATATGACTGAATTCTTTATGACACACGTCACGCTCGTATGGTCGATCGCCGGTGTTCGTCCTCTTATGCATTGCCAGACTCCACATATAACTGAATTCCTTATGATACACGTCACGCTCGTATGGTCGATCGCCGGTGTTCGTCCTCTTATGCATTGTCAGACTCCATATATAACTGAATTCCATACCCCATTTTCACCCCCTCGGGGGCGGGCCACCCACCCATGCCGTCAAATCGGTCGAAATCCTTACCGTTCTCGAAAATGGTCCATACCCCATTTTCACCCCTCGGAGTGGCACCCCCCGGGGGTGATGGGTGGGGGGGGTCGGGGTGTTTCTAGGTGGTATTTGGGGCGGGCCACCACCCATGCCGTCAAATCGGTCGAAATCCTTACCGTTCTCGAAAATGGTCCATACCCCATTTTCACCCCCCGGGGGTGATGGGTGGGGGTCGGGGTGTTTCTAGGTGGTATTTGGGGCGGGCCACCCACCCATGCCGTCAAATCGGTCGAAATCCTTACCGTTCTCGAAAATGGTCCAAACCCCATTTTCACCCCCTCGGGGTGGCACCCCCCGGGGGTGATGGGTGGGGGTCGGGGTGTTTATAGGTGGTATTTGGGGCGGGCCACCCACCCATGCCGTCAAATCGGTCGAAATCCTTACCGTTCTCGAAAATGGTCCATACCCAATTTTCACCCCCTCGGGGTGACACCCCCCGGGGATGATGGGTGGGGCTCGGGGTGTTTCTAGGTGGTATTTGGGGCGGGCCACCCACCCATGCCGTCAAATCGGTCGAAATCCTTATCGTTCTCGAAAATGGTCCATACCCCATTTTCACCCCCTCGGGGTGACACCCCCCGGGGGTGATGGGTGAGGGTCGGGGTGTTTCTAGGTGGTATTTGGGGCGGGCCACCCACCCATGCCGTCAAATCGGTCGAAATCCTTACCGTTCTCGAAAATGGTCCAAACCCCATTTTCACCCCCTCGGGGTGGCACCCCCCCGGGGGTGATGGGTGGGGGGTCGGGGTGTTTCTAGGTGGTATTTGGGGCGGGCCACCCACCCATGCCGTCAAATCGGTCGAAATCCTTACCGTTCTCGAAAATGGTCCATACCCCATTTTCACCCCCTCGGGGTGGCACCCCCCGGGGGTGATGGGTGGGGGTCGGGTGTTTCTAGGTGGTATTTGGGGCGGGCCACCCACCCATGCCGTCAAATCGGTCGAAATCCTTACCGTTCTCGAAAATGGTCCAACCCCCATTTTCACCCCGCCCCCGGGGGTGATGGGTCGGGGTGTTTCTAGGTGGTATTTGGGGCGGGCCACCCACCTATGCCGTCAAATCGGTCGAAATCCTTACCGTTCTCGAAAATGGTCCATACCCCATTTTCACCCCCTCGGGGTGACACCCCCCGGGGTGATGGGTAGGGGTCGGGGTGTTTCTAGGTGGTATTTGGGGCGGGCCACCCACCCATGCCGTCAAATCGGTCGAAATCCTTACCGTTCTCGAAAATGGTCCATACCCCATTTTCACCCCCTCGGGGTGGCACCCCCCGGGGGTGATGGGTGGGGGTCGGGGTGTTTCTAGGTGGTATTTGGGGCGGGCCACCCACCCATGCCGTCAAATCGGTCGAAAGCGACATTTTTTAAAATAAGGAATAAGGAATAGGGAATAAGTTCCAATTGTCATGTCTGTTTGACTTTTCAGGATATCGGATCAATATCATTATACCTTTTCAGTCTAAACCACGAGTATAGCACGCGTCGCTGATCGCCCAACTGTGCGTGGTTCTGGTACAATGTCATACTGAACAGGGACGCGATGACAGGGTGACCATCCCCAACTTATCAAAAATTATCGACAGTTGGAAATGTCATGCATGACACAACATTATAGTTTCACACACAAATTAGGTTGAAATTGTTTCCCTATACCGTATATAGTTTGATTCTCAAGCCAGTAATTTGTGGGCAATTTGTTATTTTTAGACCAACAGTCATATATATTCGTACGTACTTTTGTCAAAATTATGGACTAAACTTACCGTCAACTGGGACTTTTCCAACCTTAGGGGTTGGCAGTCCTATAATTGGAAAGCATGCGACACCAGTTGGATAATTCCAACCTAGAGGAAGAGTGGGCAAATGGAAATTTGCACAGTTGGGAGTTTAAAATTGGTCTGGTTCAAAGGGGGGGGGGGGTGTGAAGTGGAAATTCCAAGGTTGACACCCCAACAGAGACCCTTTAGCCACGTACCTGGTCATACATGTATAATTGTATATATTCTATTTAATTTCAGATAGGGGATGAAATCCTCGCTCCGGCTTTCGTTAATAACTTAGAGCAATTTTATACAAAAGCGTCGACTGCAGACAAGGCGAGGTGTTTGGAACTGATCACATCTCTACAACTCGGGAACGAAATAAAGAAACAGGCATTATATAGACCGCACACAGCAATGGCCGCTATAGGTTCGTAATGTCCTAAAACTGACACGGATCCCTAATAAATTACCCAGCAATGTTATATATGTGACATATATATGCAGTGTCTTTCAGAAGTTGGAAACAGCTGGTTAAATGCTATCCCTATCATCTGAATATTCCACTTATTTGACTTCTGGCAGGCCGGTGCATGTGTGCAATGAACATTGTGAACAAAACAAATTGTTTAACCACAACCCCGAGCTTATATCATTTTATAGATGTCAGTACGGACGTAAAATGTCACACTGCCCCATACGTCCGTACTGCGTACGGACCTATACTTTAGCACACATGCAGTCGGCCAATAATTCATAACTAACTGTTGAGATTGGTGCATCAGAACGATTGTATGTATTATCACGAAGTTTGAAACAGCTATAAGTGTATGGTGTTCCATGATTGTGAATGGTAATACCCTGGCAACGGAGTCAGTTTTAGAGTTTTCGTGATATTCCCGTTATGTTTTTCCACTGGAAATTGCCATAACATCAACTGCATGCCCATGCAGCACACCACGCCATGACGTCATTTAGAAGTGAAGGCACTCCCTGCGCACCAGTCGTCGATCGATTGGTGATAATTTGTTTGTGGATAATTTAACTGTGAAGCTTGTCTCAACCAGCTTTTTTTTTTTTTTTACTAAATACTCATTGACGAGTAGTTCCCATGGGAACTGCTCAAATAATAAGTTCAACAAACTTTGTTTAAAGGTACTCAACCCGTAAAGAGGGTCCCCATCTCAACAGATTCCAACAACAACAATCCGATCAGAGGGTCCTATATTACTATTTCTTTGGCTTTGGGGGTAAAAAATATTTGATTCGAGTCGAGGAACCCATCAAACAAAGCTCAGAGTTATTAGATATTGATTTTTGAAAATTCTTATGTTCTCGAGATGAGTACTGATAACTGCCGTCAATTTGGTAACCTGCTCGAGATTTTACGCAAAAATTCTATTCAAACAGACAAGGATGGATAACACTATAATCAAGTGGGTAATAATAACGAATTTTTTATTGTCTTCTGGGCCAGAAAGAATTCCCGATAATGAAAAATAATAGATTTCTAAAATCGATATCTAACAAATCTGAGCTTTGATGGGTGGCTTCCTCGACTCGAATCAAATATTTTTGACCCCCGAAGCCATTGAAATAGTAATTGAGAGGAGTTTTATCGGGTTGAGTACCTTTAACTTACATGTATTATCTGAACATTTTCCACCATGCAACAAATGACTACTTCTGTGTGCACTAGTGTTATCTTTTCGTCTGTCTGTCGAACGTCTGTTCATTATTTTCCATGAAAACCCTACAGATGAATAATAGACCATATCCCATTTCAATGTATACAATAAATGGGAATCAATTCAGTATAAATATGGTTAACTGACACATAGAGCTTTATAAATCTATTGAACTGACAGTCACATATACATGAACAAACCGACAGATAACGATCTTGTTATGCTTGCTGCGGGAAAAAAAGTGAACCAGTTTTGCATGGGGGATAATTCCTTTCAGTTCAATGAATTTTCCCAATCATGTAGGCCTAGCCGATCCTATAGTCCGTACGCCCGGTGGTGGCCGATGCGGATGCACACTGGTAAAGGTAACGATTCACATGAGATGTGTAAAAAATCTGTTAGATGTGGTTCATGTAAATAGGTAATTTAGTGCACTATTTGTTGAATCACTCCGGTAGAGTGATCAAATATAAATGGAGAATAATCTTGTTCAAAGTAGTAATTTTTACAAATAGTATATCCAAATTGACAACACTCATCGTCATTCTTATATATTCGTTAAATGCAGTGACTCTCGATTGCGAAATCGTTTTCTTCAGTTTATCGCCGATAGATGCGTCCCGAATCGAGTAATATAAATATTTACAATTGAGCGTAGTTCAGACAATGTTTTCTACGGAGTTGTACGGTAAATTTTCATAAGATTTTCGGCGATGTTAGTAGAATGCTACATTCCTCCAGTTGGCAGAGCGCCTGGATACTAACTGATCAGTTTCATGCACCCGAACAAGTGCATAATATATCTTTAAGACAAATGGTTTATAAATTTCTTCCTGAAATCCCGATGTCCTTACGACAAGTTCACAATAACACCTTGAAATTAGCTTTATACTAAACGGATTGTCCCCACTGTCATAACAGTATACGTTGGAAGTGTCTATAGTATTATTCATTTGGAGGGATGTTCAGGAAATATGAGCAGACGACAGACAATAGAAAGTGCAGAAGGTGGGTACCGTTTAGATAATAATCTCAACCAACGTTTGTTGAGCTTATTATCTGAACATTTCCTAAGGGAACCACTCGTCAATGTGTATTTAATGAAGAAAGGGTTAAGAGGGGAACTAAAGTTTTTATGTTTTTTGTATATTAAAGGCACATTTAATTTTTCGAGACTGATTATTTTTGTATAGTGTCTTCATATACTGTTTTAATAATAAACTATGACATAATATATTATTAAAATACTATAATTCATCACCATTTTGAACGTCAGAAGTTGCCCATAGAGTAATATAAAAAGGCTGAAATCATAGAAACATTTCCACCCCCATCTCGCTCCCAGAATGCAACATAATTCAAACTTAGATATAGAGTTATTCCCCTTCCATTGAAAATAATGCACTTTGCAGTACAATCCAGATGAAACTTAAGCACAAAAAAACAGGTCGGAACCTCAACAAAAACAACATGTTCGCAGTTTGTTACACCGGATAAGTTGATATGCAATGTTTGGAGCATCCTCTTTCAAATTGTATATAATATGGCATATATTTTATATAATGTGATCTGGGGGTTCAAAAATTAAGTACCGTACACTGTATCATTAAAAGGTGGTGAAGAAGAGGAATATCTGAGGCGGAAGAAAATGGAACCATATGAAACAACATATGAACGAGAATTCTTCACGAAACCAGATCCGTGTTCACATGCCGTCAGGTACGTTGGTTGGTTAAAATTATTTTTATAAATGATCTACCTACTGGTATATGTCATCTCTGTCACTGGAATTAACTGGCTATCGAAAATTGCACAGAAGGAGATTTGTGTGTTCTACTTATTCAATGAATTAAAGGCCTACTTAATTGTCGAGTCACAGATGTTTTTTTATAGTGACTTGATATACGGTTTTAATAACAATCTATGCCATAAAATATGATTAAAATACTATAATTCATCACCATTTGAAACATCTGTGTCTCAGAAGATTCCCATAGAGAAATAGAATGATTCGCCCCGTTTTGGCTCCCAGAATGCAACAAAATTCAAACTAAAGATGTATTTTCAATGGAAGGGGAATAACTCTATCTTTAAAATATAGAGTTATTCCCCCTCCATTGAAAATAATACACTTTTTATTACAATCTGGATGATACGTCGGTAACTCAACAAAAACAACATGTTTACAGTTTATTACACTGGATAAGTTGATAATACAATGTTTTGGAGCTTCCGCTTTCAAATGGTATATAATATGGCATATATTTTATAAATGTGATCTGGGGGTTCGAAAATTAAGTGTGCCTTTAATGTGTCCCACATTAAAGATATTGTATCTCTTCCGTGCTACAATTATAACAACATAATTTTATTAAAACCCTATTTCAAGACTACAAATAGTTTTTGTGACTAAGTTACAGAAATGTCAATGACACTGTAGCTCAACATGGGGAGGCATTAATAATTTTATGCCGAGCAGTCAATAGAATGATGATAATTCTCCAATAAATGTGAGCTGCAGGGTGTGCCGATGGATTCAAATGTGAAATCCAAGATGGCTGCAGGCGGCCATGTCTTTTAAAAAATTTCAGAAAAATTTCCATCTAGATGTCACCCCCCCCCCAAAGAACCATATGAAGTTTGGATGAGGGATGTGGCATGTAGGGTGTGTCATGAAAAAGACTAAAATCCAAGATGGCCACTGGTGACCATGTTTTGTAACGAAATTAAGAAAATATCTAGAGGTCACCTCAAAGATACTTATTAAGTTTGGTGACGATTGGATATGGGATTTGGCCTGTAGGTTGTTCCGAAGAAAGTAAAATCCAAGATGGCCACTGACAGTTGAGCTAAAAACTGAAGTTGTGTATATTATTTGTCTATAAACCATTCTTAATTCGCGGTGAAATCTGTTGGTTGAAATGAAATTTGCCTTCATTGAGAGTGCTATATAACACGATAGAGTTCTCCCTCTTGGTACACTCTGAACCTTTCCGTGAGATCGCCTGAAATTAGTAAAACTGTCAGGAAAGGATGTATGTATTATACCACAAAAATTGAAATAATATCAATATTAATTGATATTTATTATTTTATACCCTGGGGGGGGGGGGGGGGGGTCGCAGTTCCTGAAAACACGTTTTTTCCGGTGTTTTCTGGTGCTTGCAATTGTTTTCCTTTTTTGACCTAATTACAAGCTGTTTAGCCTATATAATGATTGTTTTGATGTGTTATGATCTAAATAACACCTGTAGTGTACACACAAGATACTAGGTACAATTAACTGTGGTCAGGTTGGCCTCAGAATGTTTTTATTATTTGGTCCCTTCTAATACTAAGTAAACCTTCGTGAAATTTTTAACTGCGCTGGCCCACCTGGGTTGGATAACCACTTGGTATGTAAATATATTATAATGAACTCTAAAGACAAATAAACCACATATACTTCAGTAAGTAAAATAAAATATCACATTACCACTATCTGTGGTATCAAACTGAAATTCAACTCTCCAATTAAGTCTGATATGAAACTGAAATAATGTGTAAAATAAATGTAGAACATGCCTGTTCTCTAATCTATAAACATGTTTCTGGCACAAAGTTACTAATACTATAAAAGACAAAAGTGCTACATACCCAATTATTAATGAACAGACATTCACATGGATCTCTATCAGTCTCAATAGCATTTTCTTAGTAAAACATGACTGTCTTTCACTTGTGAAATAATGAGATATTATTTATTTATATGCGCTATTCTACAACCATTTAGCTATTGGCTGCGGACACACGTACCACAGTTTCGATGGCATAGTAGGTGTGACAATTAATTATGGTGGAGTTTGGTGACAATTGGCCAACATAATTTATATGGCATAGGAAGTCATGTCGCCCACCGCATATTCACACAGTGAGTCGACTGACCAATTAACCCATTGCGTTTCACCAAGGCTGATCTCTACTCATTACGTTTAGCCACATTGTATTCTCTACGATACATAAAATTGCACGATCGATCGTCCATAATTGTGTTTGAACCTATTCACTCACATATCATGCAAGTGGCATGTTTTTATTGATATGAGCTGAATACATGTTTATCTACTTATATTATTTTCACGCGTATTAAGTCAGTTCCCCAATTGCGTGTTTTATTTTGCGACGTTAAATTCTACGCATAATTAGGCTAACATCATGTGGACAGATGCAGCTGTATCGGAATTGTTGGAAGCGATGCAGATAAGAGAAAGTATATGGAATAAACAAAGCGACTTATACAAGGATCTAAACAAGAAAAAAGCTGATTATAACGAACTTTTGGAAATTTTGTCCACGATTATTCCGGGTTTATCGGAAAAATCACTGAAGAGTAAAATACAGAGTTTAAGGACCATGTATCGAGAGGAAGTGAGAAAGGTGAATAAAAGCAAGAAAAGCGGCGTTGCTGCCAAAGATATATATGTACCAAAATGGAAGTTTTTTGAGGAATGCTCTTTTCTGGAGGAAAGTCTGTGGACCGGACCAGGGACTTATTCTAACATTCCACAAACACGTGCAAATACCGTCGTTTCTGACCACTCCGATGTAACACAAGCCAGTATCTCGGATAGTATTTCAGGTGATGCTGATGTGCCTGCTACCAGCAGTAATGACACAAACGATAACAGTTCTGTGCAATCGACGCTACCGTCGACATCCAACGTGAGAAGGAAGCGTCGTGCTACGTCATGGGTGGACACAGCAGCCCAGGCATTCGCTACAATCGCCGATAATGTTACACAGAAAGAGGATGAATGTGATGTGTTTGGTAGAGACATCGCGATGGCCCTGAGGCGTTGTCCGGATGCAGAAAAGCGACGTAGACTCAAGTTTTTGCTACAAACCACTGTATATAATTTTGAAGAGAGCAGCAGCTATTTACAAAATTTCCAAGGAAATCAAAGTTTCCCTTCAACTTTTATTTCCGGACCGACGGTGCCAGCGTATCCAAATGTTGGATCTTCGATGAATGGACAATCTAATCAAGGATCTAATGTTATGTTCACATCGAATTATAATTCTCTGAATGGAATGCAGAATGGTAATGTTTATCCGACTGGACAGTCATGTGTCACCACGGACGTACAACCCCCTAGTACACCAGACTGTTGAACTGATGACTGACATTTTGAACTAGTTCGTTGGTGTCTTGAGATAATTGATTAAAAGAGCGTTCGTGAGTTTCTTATGTGTCATTCCATTTTATCACTGACATGGGGATAGGGAGAAGTGGATGGTAATCCAACTAGTTAAAAAGAGACACAAGGCAGTCGCAGTGGGTTCAAGTAAATGTGGAAAATAAAATAAAAATATTTAATAAATATAACAAAATTAATTAACATGGAAAAAGTATTTTTTATTATCAATACTGATAACTCCGATGACGATGTATAGCATGTTGGCACCATTCTTTTGTAAACAGTACTGTTACACGCCAGTCATCCCATACATATCGCCAAAT
Organism: Siphonodentalium dalli; assembly: GCA_032622095.1. Lineage (NCBI taxonomy): Eukaryota > Metazoa > Mollusca > Scaphopoda > Gadilida > Siphonodentaliidae > Siphonodentalium > Siphonodentalium dalli. The sequence continues at coordinate 157,660,133 of CP136065.1, forward strand.
GGAGTAGCTAATCAAATGTTAAGTCGAAATTTTTTTTGGTTTAATTTATTGTTGTTACCATTTGTAAATTGATCTTAATTTGCTGATCTGTTTACATAACATATGTTTTAACATGTGACATCTCATCATTGGATGACTGCATATAGACAGTAATGTGGATATTTCCAACAACAAATATGGAGAACATAAGACTTTTGATCTTTCATATCGGACTCGGGGGGGGGGGGGGGGGGGGGGTCAACATTCGAAGTTGGACTCGGGGGGGGGGGGGGTCAACATTCGAAGTTGGACATACGCAGAAAAGATAACTTATAAACACACCCATACACGCCGGAACCACATATATTAATGTTAAGAACAGTTGTTCCGGGGATAAATTAGCTTGGTAAATACGTTACTCAAGGAACGACTTGCAGATCGATTGGGATCATTGGATTTTGACCGGCAGAGTAATTAAATAAAGTGTGTGAATCCCAAAATGATTCAAACGAACTTTGTTTAACTACCCTGCCGGTCAAAACCAATGACCCCAATCTACCAGCAAGTCATTCCTTATAATCATATATCAGTACATGTTAATATTAGTCATTTGAAAAATATTTCAAAACTACCAAAACAATTGTCAAGAGTTCAATGACACCTACATTTAAGCAGCGAAATATTTACATATGGCATATTACTGGGACTACACGACTATACACATAAACCGCACACATTATAAAACATAGTTTATAGTTTAATCTCATTAAATCGAGTGTTGAATTTTGCAAGCACATAATAATTATTACTCAATAAGACTCCACTGAAAAGGGAGCGCACCCTCATCAAAAAAAAGTCACTGAGTTCGTCCCCCACTTCACGAGCATCGACATTCGGAACAGTTGTCGAATCTCCAATATCTCCAGTTGCAGTCAACTGTGCATTATGTTCAGCATATCGTAAACATCCGCTCTGCGAAACACCTAAATCCGCATCCTTCCCAAGAAAATTGTGAAGAGCAATGCATGCACGGACTACCCGATTCACGTTATCGGTGTCCAACTGTATGGACCCTAGAAGTATTCTAAATCTAGCCACCAAAACACCAAATGCACACTCGACGGTCCTACGTGCCCTCGAAAGTCGGTAATTGAAAACTTTCTGATCACCAATGGCTGTTCGAGGGGGATACGGCTTCATTAGGTGATTGCTTAATGCGAAAGCGTCATCACCAACAAGGAAATACGGTATGCTCAGTGTTCTGTTAGGACTGGAAAGTGGACTAGCATCTGGGAAGTTCTGCTGTATATCACACATCCCACTGTCCTTGAAAATGCCACCATCAGCACTACTCCCTGGTGATCCCAGATCATAACAAATAAATTTTCCCGTTGCATCAACTACAGCCATCAGAACAATGCTCTCGTAGTCCTTATAGTTCCGATGATCGCATGCACTGTCAGACGGCCTCCGAATTTCAATGTGTTTCCCATCGATTGCACCCAAGCAATGAGGAAACTGCCACATTTTGTCAAAGTTATCTGCGTGGAGCAACCACTCTTGCTTGTTTTCGGGCATTCTCAAGAAATCTCCCTGTAGAGTGTCGTAAATAGCATCACAAACTTCCGGAATAAACGCACCAATGGTTGATCTGGCGATTCTGGAAGTGAAGTGTAGACTTGTGTACGTTTCCCCTGTAGCAAGAAATCTGAGTGTTGTGGCAAGTTTTTCATATGGAGTCAACGCTGATCTCATAACTGTATCTTGTTTCGCAATCAATGGGGTCACTTTTTGCAATACGGTATGGAACTCCGACTTGTTCAGCCTGAAGAAAAAAGAAAACACCATGTAAAGTAGCTCATAACATATTTTGACAAATTATCACCCCCTCCCATATGCAATCATAGAATGGGCCATATTTTATACGCTGAAAACGACGCAGAAGACACAGACGCCGAAAACACAGAATGCCAAAATAACTTTACTGCAAATACGCACGCATTCTCACCCAAGAACATTCGCACGATGCGTTGTAATGTATAGGCCCCCGGTGGCACTGGAACTATGTACATCATGGGACTGTGGCACCAGCCATCAACTCACCCTATAATATATTTTATATTGTCCACCCATGTGAAATGGTTATGTCTCAATAGTAATACTCTCCTGGTAATATGCACCTATCAACATAAACATTTATATTTACCTCGTGAAGTTGGTGAATTCTTTCTCATCCGCGTCTTCTAATTCCTGCAGTAGACTGTGAGAAATTCCATACCGGTTCCGTTCTAGGGTGGAGTTCATTGGTTTTGTCCAGCACTTACGATTTAGATGTCGTTTTGTTCGTTCCAGTTCTCCCAATAGTAACGTGCCCAGACCCACAAGGGCCAACAACGTATCATCATTCGACCGTACATGTGAACGCGACATAACACTTATAACTGATCGCAATGTTTGACCCACTTTTATATATGCTGAGAAATTACACCGGTGATTTGTTCTTAGTAAGAACAATCATGACTGTTGACAGAAACAAGGTATTCATTAAGTTATCAAGTGGACTTGTGTGTTAGCATTAAAATATAACATTGCGTGTTGAGTAAAGATCAACAGCGACAAGACATTCGGTTAGATAAATCATTGAGATGTCGATCTCGACGCTGATAGAGCTTGGAAAAGACTCATTGTGTGAATGTGCGGCGGGCGACATGGCTCACTATGGCACAGAAATATGACGACCAAGTGTCACCAATATTGCACCATAATTAATTGTCACACCTACTATGCCATCGAAACTGTGATACGTGTGTCCGCAGCCATTGTTAATATTAAAATGATCCATCTAACCACGTACACTGCATATTGTAAAGCAGGCAAGAAACAGTTTGATAAGTGTCTAGTCTGAAATACTTGGGTAATTTTGTACCAGAAAATGTAACCAAAGTTTCTTGTTAAACTCATTCATTTCTTAATCCAGATTAGATAAAGATTTTGTAAGTCACTTTGCACAACGATAATTGAAACTTCACCTGAGTTTAAATTAACTTAAATAATTCTTCAATCAGCTTCAACGTTTTTCAAAATTCAATTTAGAAATGTTAGTTGAACGACATCGATGATAAAATGAAAATGAATATATCTGATACATTTTGCATAGAAAGTCACTGCTACATCTGCCTCCATTAAATCCAATAAGATCGGAGTGGATCGTTCATAAAAAACTATATTAATACCACCAGTCAAAACACTTATAAGGACACACTTCCAATGGAAATATATAGGACATACACTTTATGAAATACTGCATAACAAAAAGAGCTGAACTGTCTCAGCACAAGCAATACACTCATATGAGATTTAAAACATTTATCTAGAAAACCCCATCTCAACCTGGGCAGCATATAATTTTCCGGTGTGTTGTGTGTTTACAACTTCAATTTAACTAGCAACTTTAAAAAATATATAAAGTAATCATGAGTACATTTCATGGATAAATGCACATTACACAAAGTCCAGTGCAAAGGCTTAAACTTAAAATTGTGCTGTAATCTAACAGTAATTCATGGGTGTCAAATGTCTGCTTCAAGGACCACTGAGATTTTGAGTTCCAAAGATTGGACGGACGCGGACGAAACCCATTTTGTATCAGGTGCATATATAACCCTATCTCATTGTAGGCCTGCTTCCACGAAGATCCTTCCAGGCACATATGATTTGAGGGGCCCTGTTATAGGAACGACCTACAACCAAGAATATAGCAAGAAATTGATGAGTTCCTCAGCGCCTATACGGAGTGGGTCAGCCTCAGGAGCTCGTAGTAACAAACCACATCCCACAAAGGTACAGTAATGCCAGAGATACTATATAGTATCTCTGGTAATGCCCTAAGTAATCTACTCCTTAACCACAGTAGAATTATGGGTAACTTTTCAGGATTTAGTTGGAAATATGGCTTGTTGCCATTCATCGGTAAGCTCTCACTGAGAGCTTTCTGATGAATGGCAACAAGCCATATTTCCGACTAAATCCTGAAAAGTTTACCATAATTCTGCTGTGGTTAAGGAGTCGATTACTTAGGGCATTACTGTGTGATTTATTGGGGAATGAGATTACATGATATACATGTAACACAGCATTCCATGGCCAGTCACTTGGACTCCTCGGTACTTTCCGCCAAATGCCGAATGTATGAACAGTTTATGCCAGTGTGATGCTCATAAAGTGTATGCCACTTTGAAAATAAGTATTCATCGGAAAGGTCCATTATTTATTTTGGAGGGTGTAAAAGGGGCAGACGACAGACAGAAAAACAGATAATACGATAGCAGAATGATTCATATTCACTTGGTGGGAAATGTTCAGATAATAAGTTCAACAAACAACTTATGTCATAGGTTGTTAGTTGATCTTACATTATTATTTGAACAATTCATAAGGGAAACTACTCGTCAATGAGTATTTAATATAGATAGGGTTAACTATAGAGAAACTGTTTGGGAGATGGTTGGGGAACTGTACATATGTGTTGCGTAATATCTTGGAAACAATGTTCCTCAAAATAACTAAGAATTTAGCTGACACTAATTTGAGTGAATTAGATTTAAAGGTTATCAATCCGATCAGATGGTCCCCATATCATCAAGATACAACAACACCAACATTTCTTCAAATTACACTTATCAGAATCGATTAATTGCAACAAAATAATGCTAACCACTGTCAACTATGGTATCAAATTCCCCAAAACGCGTTATTTATCAACATTTTGTTCAACAAAATATGGCCGTATTATCACTTTAGTATCACAAAATTTGGCAGTATTACCACTTGATTTTAGAGTTATCCATCTTCATTTTTGTCCGAGACCGTCCATTTAACGATGTTTTTCTGGGCCACAAATAATTGCACATCTCAAGAAATAACAAAAATCGCTATCTGATCACTCTGAGTTTTGATGGGTGGGTTCCTCGACTCAAATCAAATATTTTTTACCCACAAAGCCAAAGTAATAGTAATTTAGGAGCATTAATTTGGATAATGCATCTTTAAGTATATATTATTGTCTATAATTTCTGGGAGAAACCATTCGTAAAGAAAGGGAAAATTCACAAATAAAAATAAAGTTGTAATTTGGCATTAATGCAGCTGATTGATGATTCAAATTATTTATTTCAGGGCTTCCTTGTGTGGAGGTTTCCATCCAAACCCCGCAAACAGGTTGAGATGGATCCTATGGCTGAAGCTCTCACAGATGAAAAAATCAACCAGGTTCACAAACGGTTGTGTCAATCAACATACCAGTCAGATTACCTTGCTGTCCCACAAGGTAATAAAATGTGTCACTGAAATAAAAATGGACAACAATCTTTTTACATTTATTTGATTCTGCTCGATATAATCAAACATATTTTATCAGATATCAGCATGAGATAATGGACAGGATTCAGAGTTTGTGACTAAACAAATGATTTACAAGAATAAACTATTACATTAATTGTGAGCAACCTTTGAACAATCTGGATAACAAATCTATAAAATTTAACATTAAATCTACCTGCTTTGATTGAAATTTATCAAACAGTGAATAACTGGCAAATAAAAAATAAAAATATAAAATTGCCAACCTCAAGACTTAAGCCAAACATAGTGTTTGCAAATTAAAACTTTCAAGTATTAACCATATTATAATATGTTAAAATGGGCATTCAAAATCTGCCACAACAATGAACTCCAATCCATCCATGTCAGAATGAAATAAAAACTTCTAACATCGTCCATCAAGCATAGGCAGGCTATAATATTCCATAACCATAAGGTTTGGCAGGAGGCGGTGTCCAATAGCAGTTGAACTATCTGTTGGTAAACTCTGCATAACAATGAGTGTGCATTGTTACACATGAGAAGTGGCCTAATTAATTACTGACTATAATATTGCCAATTTATATGATACAACTGACCCTATTTTTCTTTGAAGGAAATGTCAGTATACACATTTAAATGTTTTGTATCCTTAATCCATAATCTCGATGCCATATTCTCTCCGCAATCAAAGATAACATGCATTTAATAACGCTAATAATTCCTCTGCGGGCATAAGATAGCTTTGATTTCCTTTTCATTCACTATTCTTGGCTCCGTGATAAACCTCACGTCTTCTGCTAATTATCTCCGGGTAATTTTCCCTAAAAAATGATGCATGATCAGTTTATTTTCCACATATTTTCATGAGCGATTTTCGAAAGAAATCCACCCTACTATATCATTCTGCTGATAACGACAAATTGTATTATGGCTAAAAGTCTGACACAATCTGATAAGAGTGACACCTGGCATTTTTTTTTAATCATAGGAGTCTGTCTTTCAGGATAGTATTTACAACATCATCATTGTTCTCCCATAAAATCTGCACTTAACATCACATTGTGAATTGTTTTCTCTGATAAGTTATGCCACAACTCAAACAGGTGATATAACTCAGCCCAAGAGTACAAAATTTAATAATATTGTACCCAGTATGTAATTAAACACTATAGGTATTTAGTCCTCCAAATTATAGGCAGGGACATGGCTACAGAGGGGGAGGTGTCCCAGTAATTAGTGGGGATTTCTTTGTTTAAGACTACAGTCGCATATATTCCAACTTTGGGAAAATATTTGGACGGAAATGGCCATCAGTTGGAAATTTTACAACCTTAGGTTTGAAAATGTCCAATACTTGGAGAGCTTGAGGCCAGTCTGGATGCTAAGATTTTGCATTTTTCAGGATCAGTTAAAACGTGGGTCCTGGTCCCTCCCTTCACTGGAATCTATATAGGCAACATGATTGATGTATATTTTCGTTGCAAATTTAGTTGGGAAGAAAAACTCTATCTGTATAATAGGCAACATCATTGATGTATATTTTTGTTGCAAATTTAGTTGGGAAGATAAACTATCTATATAGGCAACATCATGGATGTATATTTCCATTGCAAATATAGTAGGGATGAAAAACTCTATCTTTAAATGGATAAACTAGAAAATAGAAGAAAACCAGAATATCAAAGTAAAATGAGAGGCCGATCACGAATGGCAGATGTTTAACCCATCCCTTGGCGATAGTAAATTGCTATGATCGGAATCATAATTTAGAGTTTTGATGTTGAATTATAGCTGAATTATAGAGTATACTGTTATATATATTATAAACAAATGTACATAATAAAAAAAATAATTAAAATTTATGGGTCAAATAGGGAGACTCGTATAAGTGAATGCACTGGCAAAGGATCTGTAATGCTGCACCAGCTCAGCTCCAGTCATGAAAGGGTTAAATCATGTTAATGAATACCATATTTCCCAAAGGAAGCAACAAATTTAAGTAAGTTTTGATCAGCATGGCATCGCTGATAATTCTTCCTGGTTGTTATCAACAAGAATGATATAAACCTCAATACATAGATAAAATATTCAAGAACCTTCCTACAGAGCGGAAGTTATGATGGTATTAGTTTTTAAAATTTTGTTAACTTTAAAAAATAATTAAAAAAATAATCAATGGTATGGGTACACATTAAAAGGCACCTGCAACCTAAATCGAACGCGACTTGTATCTTGTGATAGTGAGAATACATAGTAATTTTCATTTCATCAAATTCATAAGAACTAATTTATCACCTGAAACAAAAAAATGAAAGTGTCAATGACACTGTAGCTCAACTTGGAAAAGGGATAATTTAATGTATTACAGTCAATGGAGCGATTAGGAATGTGGAAAGTTGAATGTCTAATACGACCTGTAGCCCGTGCTAAAGGATTTAGTCATACAAAGAGTAAAATCCAAGATGGCTGCTGGCGGCCATGTTTTTTTGGCCGAATGACCCCAAAATGACTCGTTCCCAATTACATGTCATTATTAACATTCATGACAAATTTTACAATGATCAGACTAAAGGTACGACCTGTAGCCCGTGCTAAAGGATTTAGTCATACAAAGAGTAAAATCCAAGATGGCTGCTGGTGGCCATGTTTTTTGGCCGAATGACCCTAAAATGACTCGTTCCCATCTACATGTCAATATTAACATGCATGAAAAATTTTATGATGATCAGACTAAAGGTAAAACCTGTAGCCCGTGCTAAAGGATTTAGTCATTCAAAGAGTAAAATCCAAGACGGCTGCTGGCGACCATGTTTTTTGGCCGAATGACCCCATAATTACTCGTTTCCCATCTACATGTCCTTGTTAACATCCATGACAAATTTTATGATGATCAGACAAAAGGTACGACCTGCAGCCCGTGCTAAAGAATTTAGTCATACAAAGAGTAAAATCCAAGATGGCTGCTGGCGGCCATGTTTTTTGGCCGAATGACCCCAAAATTACTCGTTCCCATCTACATGTCAATATTATCATCCATGACAAATTTCATGATGATCAGACAAATAGTACGACCTGTGGCCCGTGCTAATGGATTCAATTTTGAAATCCAAGATGGCAGCTGGTGGCCATGTTTTTTGTCCGAATGACCCCAAAATGACTCGTTCCCATCTACATTCCAATTTCAACAGCCATGACAAATTTCATGATGATCAGACTAAAGGTACGACCTGTAGCCCGTGCTAAAGGATTTAGTCATACAAAGAGTAAAATCCAAGATGGCTGCTGGCGGCCATGTTTTTTGGCCGAATGACCCCAAAATGACTCGTTCCCATCTACATGTCATTATTAACATTCTTGACAAATTTTATGATGATCAGACTAAAAGTAGGACCTGTAGCCCGTGCTAAAGGTTTAGTCATAGAAAGAGTAAAATCCAAGACGGCTGCTGGCGGCCATGTTTTTTGGCCGAATGACCCCAAAATGACTCGTTCCCATCTACATGTCAATATTAACATCCATGACAAATTTCATGATGATCAGACGAATAGTGCGACCTGTGGCCCGTGCTAATGGATTGAATTTTGAAAACAAAGATGGCCACTGGCGGCCATGTTTTTTGTCCGAATGACCCCAAAATGACTCGTTCTCATCTACATTCCAATTTCAACGGCCATGACAAATTTCATGATTATCAGACTAAAGGTACGACCTGTAGCCCGTGCTAAAGGATTTAGTCATACAAAGAGTAAAATCCAAGATGGCTGCTGGCGGCCATGTTTTTTGCCCGAATGACCCCAAAATTACTCATTCCCATCTACATGTCATTGTTAACATCCATGACAAATTTTATGATGATCTGACCAAAGGTACGACATGTAGCCCGTGCTAAAGGATTTAGTCATGCAAAGAATAAAATCGAAGATGGCTGCTGGCGGTCATGTTTTTTGGCCGAATGACCCCAAAATTACTCATTCCCATCTACATGTCAATATTAACATCCATAACAAATTTCATGACGATCAGACGAACAGTACGGCCTGTAGCCTGTGCTAATGGATTGAATTTTGAAATCTAAGATGGCCGCTGGCGGCCATGTTTTTTCCCGAATGACCCCAAAATTAATCATTCCGGTACAAATGTTTATGTCAACAGCTATGACAAATTTCATAACGTAAAGTTGAGCTAATTAATGGACAAATCAACAGACTGCATTCTATGATCCACTACGTATTATTCTAATGCAGGCATGATTATAGTGTGCCTGTCATTTGCAGAATGAGGTCCCCATAGGGTGAATAGTGGGCTAGCATCACTAAATTCTGCTTAGGCCTCATCTTCTCTGGAAAGTTTCTTTATTATCAAATTTCTATAGAAACTTCTTCCCATAGATTCTATTTCTTTTTTAGTTTAGTTTCTTTATATCCCCAAATTGGCAGATGACACATTGCATAATGAAGGTTCCCAATGGGTGAACATCACAATATTCACCATTTGGGAACTTCAATCTATGTCTCCCATAGCAGATGAGGCCTAAGCAGAATGGTCCCCAGAGGGTGAATTTAATGATGCTAGCCTGATATGTGGGATAGCGTCACTAAAATCACCCTCTGGGGACCTCATTCTGCAAATTACACGCACACTAAACTCATACTTTGGTACATCCAGAAGTGTTTGTGTCCAATAAAAATAATGTGTTGTTGTAACTGGAGATCTGAATCCTGAATAAATCGTTAACATTATTTTCCACTCAACAGGTTTCCAAGTGGCCAATGCCTATGATCTGCCACGAGACTGGAAAGCAGACGTCCCATTCACGTTAGACACTGTGAAGCGATTCTCCTACCAAACACCGAATCAGGTGACAGAGTTGAAAATTCCAACATGTCGGTATGGGAGCAACAGCAAGAAATCCAATCCAGCAGCCGGTGCAAGTTAGTATTTTAAAAATCTGAACCCTTTCTATATTAAATGGATTCTCCCACCCAATTATAAAGGATGCATTGGAATGGTCTACTATTCATCTGGAAGTGTTTTCGGGAAAATAAGCTGACGACAAATAATAATAACACAGAAGGAATCCTGTTTATTGGAGGGAAATGTTCAGATTATAAGTTACAGTTATTGTAACGATTCCAGGATTCATATTTAGACCTCTTGAGATCATGGAATCACATGTACATTAGACCAGTCCTCTTTGTTCAATCAATTTTTCACAACTTTCATATTTACCAACCCTCCATTATCGATAGTTGAAGATGATAACTCAGACTGGCCATATAAGTAGACGCCTCAATAAAGCATGCAGATCGATGATGGATGCTTCAATATTTAATAACCTCAGTCTGCACCAGGCACTCAATTCCCTTTGTCTATACTGAAACACTGATCCTCGTGATTAGACCAAACAAACATTGACTTAATAATGCATTGAATATTCGAGACCACAATAACTGCTGCCATGATATGAATTTAAACAAAAATCTTATCAGGGTCGACAGATGTGGAGGCGTAGTGCGGTTCTTTGGGGAGATATGTAAGAGTATTTATTGATGTGTGGGCGTAGTGGGGTTCTTTGTGGAGATACGTAAGAGTATTTATTGATGCGTGGGCGTAGTGGGGTTCTCTGGGGAGATATGAGGGGGCATAGTGGGGTTCTCTGGGGAGATATGTAAGAATATTTATAGATGTGGGGGTGTAGTGGGGTTCTTTGGGGAGATATGTAAGAGTATTTATAGATGTGGGGGCATAGTGGGGTTCTTTGGGGAGATAGGTAAGAGTATTTATAGATGTGGGGGCACAGTGGGGTTCTTTGGGGAGATATGTAAGAGTATTTATTGATGTGGGGGCATAGTGGGGTTCTTTGGGGAGATATGTAAGAGTATTTATAGATGTGGGGGGCATAGTGTGGTTCTTTGGGGATATATGTAAGAATATTTATAGATGTGGGGGCACAGTGGGGTTCTTTGGGGAGATATGTAAGAGTATTTATTGATGTGGGGGCATAGTGGGGTTCTTTGGGGAGATATGTAAGAGTATTTATAGATGTGGGGGTGTAGTTGGGTTCTTTGTGGAGATATGTAAGAGTATTTATAGATGTGGGTCGTAGTGGGGTTCTTTGGGGAGATATGTAAGAGTATTTATAGATGTGGGGGTGTAGTGGGGTTCTTTGGGGAGATATGTAAGAGTATTTATAGATGTGGGTCGTAGTGGGGTTCTTTGGGGAGATATGTAAGAGTATTTATAGATGTGTGGGGGGGGGGGGGGGCATTGTCAGGTTCCTTGGGGAGATATGTGGGGGCATAGTGGGGTTCTTAAGGAAATATGTAAGAGTATTTATAGATGTGGGGGCATAGTGGGGTTCTTTGGAGATATATAAGAGTATTTATTGCAGGGCATAGTGGTATTCTTTGGGGAGATATGTGGGGGCACAATGGGTTTCCTTGGGGAGATATGTAAGAGTATTTATTGATGTGGGGGACATAGTGGGGTTCTTTGTGGATATATATAAGAGTATTTATTGCGGGGCATAGTCGGGTTCTTTGGGGAGATATGTTAGAGTATATGTGGTGGTGTAGTGGGGTTCTTTGGGGAGATATGTAAGAGTATTTAATACTATTTATAGATGTGGGGGGCATAGTGGGTTCTTTGGGGAGATATGTTAGAGTATATGTGGGGTTCTTTGGGGAGATATGTAAGAGTATTTATAGATGTGGGGGCATAGTGGGGTTCTTGGGGAGATATGCTAGAGTATATGTGGGGGCATAGTGGGGTTCTTTGGGGAGATATGTAAGAGCATTTATAGATGTGGGGGCATAGTGGGGTTCTTTGGGGAGATATGTAAGAGTATTTATAGATGTGGGGGCATAGTGGGGTTCTTTGGGGAGATATGCTAGAGTATATGTGGGGGCATAGTGGGGTTCTTTGGGGAGATATGTAAGAGTATTTATAGATGTGGGGGCGTAGTGGGGTTCTTTGGGGAGATATGCTAGAGTATATGTGGCGGCATAGTGGGGTTCTTTGGGGAGATATGTAAGAGCATTTATAGATGTGGGGGTGTAGTGGGGTTCTTTGGGGAGATATGTTAGAGTATATCTGGGGGCATAGTGGGGTTATTTGGGGAGATATGTAAGAGTATTTATAGATGTGGGGGTGTAATGGAGTTCTTTGGGGAGATATGTAATCTTTCAGTATTTATTGATGTGGGGGCATAGTGGGGTTCTTTGGTGAGATATGTAATAGTATTTATTGATGTGGGGGCATAGTGGGTTTCTTTGGGGGATATGTAAGAGTATTTATAGATGTGGGGGCACAGTGGGGCTCTTTACGGGAGATATGTAAGATTATTTATAGATGTGGGGGCATAGTGGGGTTCTTTCGGGAGATATGTAAGATTATTTATAGATGTGGGGGCATAGTGGGGTTCTTTGGTGGAGATATGTAAGAGTATTTATAGATCTGGGAGCATAGAGGGGTTCTTTGGGGAGATATGTGGGGGTGTAGTGGGGTTCTTTGGGGAGATATGTGGGGTTATTTGGGGAGATATTAAGTGTATTTATTGATGTGGGGGCATAGTGGGGTTCTTTCGGGAAATATATGAGTATTTATTGCACCCCCATGGGTTTATTCTTGCGAAATACAGCAAAACACATAAAATTTCAAAACGTTCAATAAAATCCTTGAACAATACAAACTGATAATGTTGATATCATTGCATGGCGATGTCATATGTAGCCGAAAATGTCTTCATTAAATCACTAAAATATCCTATAATAATATTAATATTGAATCAATTTAATGAAGATACAACTAAATTTTATAACATTTTTTCATGGGGAATTCCAGTTTACCATAAACAAAAACATGGTAATTGATAAATGCAATTTATGTGGTGATAACTAACTCTGCTCACAAACCAATTAGGGAACATAATTCTGGATAATGCTTCTCTAGTGTACTGTAATGCCCTAATTAATCGACTCCATAACCACAGCAGAATTATGGGTAACTATTCAGGATTTAGTCGGAAATATGGCATGTTGCCATTCATCGGAAAGCTCTTGGGGCATTACTGTACATAGCAGTTGACCACATGTATAATCCCCAGATCATGCCTGATTATAGTGCATCTGTCATTGCAGAATGAGGTCCCCAGAAGGGGAATTTAGTGATGCTAGCATCACCAAATTCACCTTCTGTGGACCTCATTCTGCTTTAGGCCTCAACTACTTTGGAAAGTTTTTTTAACATCAAATTTCGATTAAAAGTTCTTCACATAGATTCTATTTCTTTTTTAGTTTAGTTTCTCCATATCCCCAAATTGGCCGATGACACATTGCATAATCAAGGTTCCCAATGGGTGTACATCACAATATTCACCATTTGGGAACTTCAACCTGAGTCTATGTCTCCCATAGTAGATGAGGCCATGCAGAATGAGGTCCACAGAGGGTGATTTTGGTGATGCTAGCCCACTATGTGGGATAGTGTCACTAAATTCACCCTCTGGGGACCTCATTTTGCAAATGACAGACACAATCAGACTTGCTTCAGTTCACTATTTTGAATTTTTAAATATAGGTAATCCACCTTCACCATTATGGACACAGTAGAGGTTTTTGCAATGTAACTACACCCTACCACAGTAATTTAAGCCATCAGTTAGAACCATAATGAGCCTATGTTGACAAATATTCCGTGATATGGGGTATAGCAAGTAGACAAACATTTCTACAAAAAGGATTTGATTTATTATACTGGACCAGGTACTTATAGACACTAGATTATAATGAGTACCAAGAGTACCATTTGGACCCAAAATGTCTATAACCCCTGGTTGATAAAATGAATGAGGGTTTACTTACCGTGACAGTTACCATTTAATTTGTTTTACCTAATATATACTGCTCTCAAATTTGGCTGAATAAACAGTGCCTATGATTTACTGTGCACACTGTCCTGTCATTCTATGGTATTCAGCTGTATATGTATCAATAGGAATGGAATTAGGCCAAATTACAATGAACAGGTGTTTCTGGTAACCTGGTCCAAAATAATTTGTGGAGGTCCTGCAGAATTTTATTTTGCAAAATACCTTGCTAACTGGAATGACATGACATCCGAAATTCAATAATGTATCCATTTAAATGAAATGCTTATGTTCATATATAAGACATAGAACATGAGGGTTTAAATTGTAAATTGAAATGTAAAATTTTAGGTATCCTGTGCCAGTGCATTCTCTTATATATGTGAGTCATCCATGTGGAGCCTCGCATGTATAAGAGAATGCAATGGCTTAACAAGGTAACACAAAAGGTAAATATTGTTAGACCGATGAATTCTCTTATATATGTGAGGCTCCCTATGGGAGACTCGCATATATAACAGAATGCATTGGCACAGGTATTTTGGCAAAATTTCAGGAAGCTCCAGTCATGGACGGGTTAACAATGATGATTAACGAAAAAAAAAAGTTCAGCTACGAACAAGGGCAAGATCAAGTGAAATAGTTTTGGTCGTGGTACTTGAGATTGGGGCAGGCGGTTAACGGACACAAGCATATATTTTATTTTGCCTTATGTAAACACCACAAGTAATTAAAGAGTGTATTCAAACACATTTCAATAAAGAGAATGATAACATACCCTACTTTGTACTTATAAGAAATAGGCAGAACAGTCTAAAGGACAAGGAATAATAGTCATAAAATAGAACTCTCAATCACGCTGTTGCTCAGCATGAAACCGACATGTTAATATTTAAATTTGAGAAAGACATTCCCTGAGCTGGTATGATGGTATCTTATTTATTGATAGAAGGAATGCAACACTTAAAATTGTTACTGTATTATGAATGAAATTGATTTTTTTGTAATTCAAAGCACTAATTATAATAAGTATCATTAACTTTGACTTCTCTTTAACTCTTGTCAAACTGAAAGGCACATATACTAATAATGACTGGACAAGATACAGTAATGTCCTAAATAATCGACTCCTCAACCACAGCAGAATTATGGGTAATTTTTCAGGATTTAGTCGGAAATATGGCTTGTTGCCATTCATCAGAAAGATCTCAGTGAGAGCTTCCGATGAATGGCAACAAGCCATATTAATTTATTATTCTTTATCACCATTGTTGTTGCTACAGAAAGCCCATTTTCGGACAATAATATGTCATGGTAATATCTAGTATCACCGCTTCGTCTCTCTTTTAAGTTGAGAGGTGTATGCAAAATAATTCCGATCACAATATGTGCCTTTAACTATTTTATATTTATGTGTCACAAGTGAGAAAGTAGGCCAGGGCATGGAAGAGCGTAACTCTTCCATGCCCTGGATTGAGAGGATGAGTGCGTGTATGTATTTTGTCTCTTCTTCTTTTGTTATTCTCTATATATATTCTCAATAAAAAAAAACAAATAAAAAAAACAAGCCATTTTCTGACTAATTCCTGAAAAATTACCCATAATTCCGCTGTTGTTAAGGAGTCGATTATTTAGGCATTACTGTACAGTATTTTGGAATAACAGTGGATTTGTGGTTCACACAATCTGAGTAAGCTTGTCAGTTGTGTACTGGGGGGGAGGGGGGTGTCAGTGGTCTCTATGTGCAATGAAATTTCATAGTAAAATTAACCCTCTGCGAAGTATTTCCTATACCAACCAATAACTTAACCATTTTATACAAAATGGATTATACCATTCAGTTATGGAAGAATACATCAGAAAGGACTATTATTCACTTGGGAGGGATCTTCAGGTAATAAAAACAGATGAGAGACAGAAGAAATCAAAAACAACTGCTGAATGATTCCTATTCATTGGTGGGGAAATTTTCATATAATAAGTTAAAAAAATACCTATGGTTGGTTGTTGAACTTATTATCTGAACATTTCCAAAGGGAACTACTCGTCAATGATTATTTAGTATCAAAATGGTTAAAGGTATTCAATCCGACTTGATGGTCCCCATATCATCATATTCCGACAACATTCTTTGAAATGCCACTTCAGTTATCAGAATCGATTAATTGCCCAATAATAATGCTAACCACAGTCAACTACAGTATAAAATTGCCCAAAACCTGTTATTTATCAACATTTTGTTCAACAAAATTTTGCTGGTTTGTCAAATATCTGACACAAAAAAGCCACTTGATTTTAGAGTTATCCATATTCATACGCAATTTCGTCCGAGGCCGTCTTCTTGTTGACTTACTGCGCCACTAAAAATTATTGGTGGTGAAAAATAATAGATTTCAAAAATCGATATCTGATCACTCTGAGCTTTGATGGGTGGGTTCCTCAACTCGAAACAAACAGTTTTACACCTGAAGCCAAGGAAATAGTAATCTGCGAACGTTAATTCGGATTATGCATCTTTAACACTTGGTGTTCCTACTTTCCAGTTCCCACTGCCACATCTGAGCGACAAATGCTTATAAAGACCAGAACAACATATGATCGACACTACAATGATAATGCAGGAGCAGTTGTACAACAGATCAGAGATGTCGGCAGGAAACTTGGGGCTGAGACACTCACTAAATACTATGAAAAAGCAATGGGTGATGGTAAGTACCACTAGAGCTGGGCTGTCGTCTGGTGCTCCCATGTGGCATACTGTCTAGTGTATGAATGTCTAGAACATATGACAGACAGACTATTAGCAGGCTTGTTTGCATGAACCCACTTTGAAGACCGTGAGTCCATTTAATATTGGAAATATGGCTTGTTGCCATTCATCAGAGAGCTCTCAGCATTAAATATTCTGCTGTGGTTAAGGAGCTGATTATTTAGGACAATTACTATATGTGTCAAACCTAAAAGTTATATAGCTGTGTGTTTGCCACACATATAAAAATAAATATAAAATGACAAGTGTGATTAGCTATTGGCACACTAATTTTTCATGTCCTTGTAAAGATGCCAAAGATGTTGACATGACAAGGTCATTGTCATCTTTTAATCCTTTCATGACGGGAGCTGCGCTGATGGAGCATTAAAGATCATGTG
Source organism: Siphonodentalium dalli (assembly GCA_032622095.1). Classification (NCBI taxonomy): domain Eukaryota; kingdom Metazoa; phylum Mollusca; class Scaphopoda; order Gadilida; family Siphonodentaliidae; genus Siphonodentalium; species Siphonodentalium dalli. The sequence continues at coordinate 157,677,489 of CP136065.1, forward strand.
CCAGTGCATTCTCTTATATATGCGAGGCTCCCTTTGGGAGACTCACATATATAAGAGAATGCATTGGCATAGGGTTTTCGCAAAATTTCAGGTAGCTCCAGTCATGATGAGGTTAAAGTTATCAGATCCTTCACTGATCTGACCATTTGGCATAGCATATATAATCACACAAATTATACGATATGAATAATACAAGAGTAATTTAATATATAACATTTAATATGAAACTATTATTTTTACACTTTCTATACAACTTTGAGGTTTAACACCCTTTTATGGCAGAAGCCGCACTGGTGCATCATTAAAGATCCTCAGTCAGTGCATTCTATTGAATATATAAGAGAATGCACTGGCTTACAAGTCAAGGTAAATATTGTTAGGCCAATGCATTCTCTGATATATATGTGAGACTCCCTGTGGGAGATTCGCATATATAAAATAATGCATTGGCACAGGGCTTTCGCAAAATTTAAGGAAGCTCCAGTCATGAAAGGGTTAATATTGTAAGAGGACTTATTGATGCATAATCCAATTAAGCGCCCCTCAATTACTATTTATTTGGATTCACGGGTAAAAAATAAACCCACCTATCAAAGCTCAGAGTTATTTGATATAATTATTTTAAATTTATTGTACATGTATTTCACCATTGAGAATTATTAGTGGGCCAGTAAACAGACGATGAGCCGACTGTCTTGGATCAAATTGTGGATGAAGATGGATAACTCTAAAATCAGGAGGTTTTCTGTTAATAATAAGTCCAAATTTCGTCGAACAATGTGTTGATAAATAACAGTGGTTAGCATTATTTTTGGGCAATTAATCGATTCTGATAACTGAAGCGGCCACATTTCTAAAAAATTTGTTGTTGTTGGAATCTGATTATATGGGGACCATCGAATTGGATAGAGTACCTTTAAGACTAACAAAAGATTTTTATTTCCTCTCCAGAGAAAGACCATATCGGGAAGTTACTTGATGCATACAAGAACAGAATGACTCCGACATATCCAGCCCCACCAAAGGCACCAAGGACAGCAAGCTATGACAGAATACGATCGTCGAGAGGTGTTACACCTATGGCTACGCAATACTCTTACACCTACTCAAGCCCTGCACCAATCAGGTCTATCGGAATGGGACCTTCACCTTCACCAATGCTATGCACACCAGGTGGAATGATTTGAACTATGTCAATGGAGCCAGTAGACGGAACTAGCTGTTTCGCAATAAGTTTACTGTCTATGGTTGTTTAACAGGTCAGGGTGAACCACTGATCGATCTATAATAGCCCGATCATGCTAAAATATATCGATTGGTCTTCCTGGCAGTGCTCTGTTGTGAGAGAGGCGACTAAATTTCTTGAATATTCAGATTTTGTTCATTTGAAGATGTGTACCTGTTTATATTGAATATTCTCAGTAAATAATTATTCATGGTCTTTCAATAGTTTCAAAATAAATCAGAATAATTTTTGGTATTAAGTATTGGTTGTAAGATAATTATAGAACAATTTAGAGTGATTCCCCTTATCACAGATGGTATGCTGGCTGAGAAAGACCGATCGGTTTATTTTAGCCTGATGAGGCTATAATAGATAGATCAGTGGTTAACCCAGACCTGTTTAATGCTTCATATAGACTTGAAGTTAAATTTGGTTAATAAGGGTCATAAAAAAAGAGATTCCGTCCAGTCAGACTAACAGTCTTTGGATCACTCATTTAATAGGTATATGAGTGTTTCAAATGCCTATAGTGTTTCTTCTAAACAATCCTGCTTTGTTTCATAGATGTTGTGACTCATTTTTGTTATCTTATAGATAATTTATCACATATTTCCTGTGAATTTTTTAATATGTTTATCACTGTTCTTATGGAAAAATAAATCTTAAAAAAACCATCTGCTTCTGACATCTATGATCTCCTCTTACCTTCTATTACTGAATTAATTCTCCCTCTCTATTCTAAAAGTAAACATTAAAATGATCCATTCTTGATCTATAGGGATGATCAGATACTAAATGTGAGCATCGGAAGTAAGAGTGATGAAAAGATGAATGAGGATTTCCTTGTTTAACTCTTTCACTGCCGATCGCAACTACATTCGAATTACCCATACACTGCCGATAGCGACTTGAGTCGAAATCGGGTACATGCTGCCAGCAGGACGGGTACATATGGTGTAAATATGGCCATCCAGTGAATATGACACATATGAATTCCAGTGATGGGCACATACATGACATTTTTATAAGTTCCAGACTATATAACACAAGGAAATGTGTGAGATATATAGTGCAGATAAGAGGCAGTCTCTGTATATAGGATTATATAAAATGGAAACTCAAATACAGCAACCTACCCAGTATGATATATTCATCAAATGCTTATAACATAATTAAGTCAGAAAATACCCAAAACATATGGCCATATTGGTGTTATATGTAGATCCAAGGTCACGTGACCAATTTGAGGTGGCCAATGTGGCTCCAACATATCAATATGTCTATATGGTCCAACAACATAAGTCAGACATTTACGATATATTGAAATGTTAATGCATTACCTACACCTATACATGTATGTACATGGTTATGTGACCACTCACACATAAGTTCATGGTAATCACCACGGTCACGTGACCTATTCAAATATGGGTATATATAGAACATTTTGTACGGGGATGGGTCCCTCCCTGAAAGATGACAACTAACGTGAGAAATAAATGTTGAGAATGACCAATTTCTGGCAATTTTCTGCTTCGATAGCGCCCATATATACCCATGTACGCATGAATAGGCATCAAACACAGCCATTAGTGTGTAAACCAATATGGCCGCTAAGGTCACGTGATCACTATGGTGGTGGCGTGAGTGGCTATGAACTTGCGATGTCTAGTCACATATGAAGTTTCAACATATTATTCCAAGCGATACTTGAGATACCCTATGTTACTTATATACACCCATAATGCTTGTATACATGTATTGTATGCTTGGCATTGGGGAATCCGTCTGTGGTGCCGAGTGGCAGTGAAAGAGTTTAATAACCCTTTAATGATGGGAGCTGCGCTGGTGGAACATTAAAGGTCCTGTGCCAGTGCATTTTTCTTATATATGCGAATCTCCCATAGGGAGCCTTGCATATATAAGAGAATGCTTGGGTTACAATTCATAGTTCGGCTGAATGCAACTTGCTCGCGATGAGCTTGGTTGTTGCTGCTGTTGTGGGAGGATGATTGAGCCATTGGCTGGTCAAATAGGCGTATAACAAATAAATGGGGACAGGGTATTGCTGTGAGAATCAGTCATATGTAGCAATACACAATTTCCAGCAATTTTGGCCAACTTGGGAGGTGGTACTGTACAATGCTGAGCCATTTAATATCTTTGGCATATGTCCCATCAAGCATTATTTATTTTCAACAGAAATGGTAGGTGTAAATAAATGTCTGTACTTTGGCTTAACCCTTTCAGTGCCAAGTCCGATTTTTGTATCAACCCATATTTCCTTGATCATTTTTCAAATTTATTGATTATAATAATGTGATACATTGATGGAAGGAGCTCTAAGAGCTCTTTCCATCAACGTATCACATTATTATAATCAATAAATTGATCACTTTTCAAATTTATTGATTATAATAATGTGATACATTGATGGAAAGAGCTCTAAGAGCTCTTTCCATCAATGTATCACATTATTATAATCAATAAATTGATCATTTTTCAAATTTATTGATTATAATAATGTGATACATTGATGGAAAGAGCTCTAAGAGCTCTTTCCATCAATGTATCACATTATTATAATCAATAAATTGATCATTTTTCAAATTTATTGATTATAATAATGTGATACATTGATGGAAAGAGCTCTAAGAGCTCTTTCCATCAATGTATCACTTTATTACAATCAATAAATTTGAAAAATGATCAAGGAAATATGGGTTGATACAAAAATCGAACTTGGCACTGAAAGGGTTAAAGCAGACCATGAAAGAGCGTGTGTCAGTAAATAAGCTTCTTCTACCTGATAGAGCTATCTTGGAGCAAAGAAATATTTGAAATAGAAAACAAAAGCATTCCTAGGGCGTGGCAAAATATGTCCTTTAGCCATTTCGAATTGTACTACTGCAGAATAAAATAATTATTTGAGCTTACAAAGAATATCTGATATACCCCTAATTTCAATGCCAAAATGCGGTAAATTCTAAGTCGAAAAATGGCCGTATATTATGTGATAATTGGAAAGAACCCATATTCGAACTTGCCCTCATGTTTTAGCTATTAAACACACATACCAGCCTTGGTTCAAATCCAATAATCCAAACATGAGTTATCAGTCGGAAACCTAAATGTTATGAAATCGGTCAATTTTTAGGTGGAAAAAAAACAACGGGTTTTGCATATAAACAATCCAAAATCAAGTTATCATCCGGAAACCAAAAAACAGAAGGAAAACTGAATTTTCTATGTCGAAAAAGGGGCATAACTCTGCCAAAAATGGTCGGGCAGAACCCAAGTTCGAACTTGACCTGTGTTTTGCTGGGAGAAAGTAATATAACAAATTTGGTTTGAATCCGATTAACTCTACTAAAGTTATCATCCGGAAACCAACTTTCAGGGATTTTCTAAGTAAAAAAAGGGGCATAACTCTGGTGAAAATTGGCGGACGGAACCAGAATTCGAACTTGACCTGTCTTTTCTGCTAGTAAACCCACATTCCAAATTTAATTTAATTTGGTTCACTCTAGCTAAAGTTATCATCTGGAAACATCGGACACACGCACAGATGCACGGACGTGCTGATTATAATAGTCCTCCGAACCCGTTGGGTCGGCGGACAGAAAGGGCAGTAACTCATATAAAAATTATTGGACAGAACCCATATTCGAACTGGGTCTGTATCTTTAGCTGGGAAATACACATACCAACTTTGGTTCAAATATAGTAATCCAAACTCGGGTTATTGGTCGGAAACCAAAAATGTTAAAAGACGGTCAAATTCTAAGTTGAAAAAGGTCGGTAGACCTCATGTCCGCCTCTAAGCGTAGGCTTGATACGACCGTTGTTTGCACATAAAAACCTGTCTTTAGTGCTAGTAAACCTACATACCAAATTTAATTTCAATCAGTACACATTTACTAAAGTTATCATCCGGAAACCTCAAATTGGCAAAAATTCTAAGTCAAAAAGGGACATAACTCTGGTGAAAATTGGCGGGCGGAACCCGAATTCGAACTTGACCTGTGTTTTGCTGGGAGAAAGACACACACCAACTTTGGTTCAGATCAAATAATCCAAACTGGAGTTATCGGTCGGAAACCAAAAATGTTAACAGACGGTCAAATTATAAGTCGAAAAAGGGCCGTAACTCATGTAAAAATTATAGAACAATTTAAGAGTGATTCCCCTTATCACAGATGGTATGCTGGCTGAGAAAGACCGATCGGTTTATTTTAGCCTGATGAGGCTATAATAGATCGATCAGTGGTTAACCCAGACCTGTTTAATGCTTCATATAGACTTGAAGTTAAATTTGGTTAATAAGGGTCATAAAAAAAGAGATTCAGTCCAGTCAGACTAACAGTCTTTGGATCACTCATTAGGTATATGAGTGTTTCAAATGCCTATAGTGTTTCTTCTAAACAATCCTGCTTTGTTTCATAGATGTTGTGACTCATTTTTGTTATCTTATAGATAATTTATCACATATTTCCTGTGAATTTTTTAATATGTTTATCACTGTTCTTATGGAAAAATAAATCTAAAAAAAACCATCTGCTTCTGACATCTATGATCTCCTCTTACCTTCTATTACTGAATTAATTCTCCCTCTCTATTCTAAAAGTAAACATTAAATTGAACCATTCTTGATCTATAGGGATGATCAGATACTAAATGTGAGCATCGGAAGTAAGAGTGATGGAAAGATGAATGAGGATTTCCTTGTTTAACTCTTTCACTGCCGATCGCGACTACATACCCATACACTGCCGATAGCGACTTGAGTCGAAATCGGGTACATGCTGCCAGCAGGACGGGTACATATGGTGTAAATATGGCCATCCAGTGAATATGACGCATATGAATTCCAGTGATGGGCACATACATGAAATTTTTATAAGTTCCAGACTATATAACACAAGGAAATGTGTGAGTTATATAGTGCAGATAAGAGGCAGTCTCTGTATATATGATTATATGACGCGAACCGTTATAAAATGGCACTTGGTGATGTCATGGTCACGTGTTCTTTTCATAGGTCACGTGTGTATCTCTAGCTATCACATTTTTACCAATAATATAAAATGGAAACTCAAATACAGCAACCTACCCAGTATGATATATTCATCAAATGCTTATAACATAATTAAGTCAGAAAATACCCAAAACATATGGCCATATTGGTGTTATATGTAGATCCAAGGTCACGTGACCAATTTGAGGTGGCCAATGTGGCTCCAACATATCAATATGTCTATATGGTCCAACAACATAAGTCAGACATTTACGATATATTGAAATGTTAATGCATTACCTACACCTATACATGTATGTACATGGTTATGTGACCACTCACACATAAGTTCATGGTAATCACCACGGTCACGTGACCTATTCAAATATGGGTATATATAGAACATTTTGTACGGGGATGGGTCCCTCCCTGAAAGATGACAACTAACGTGAGAAATAAATGTTGAGAATGACCAATTTCTGGCAATTTTCTGCTTCGATAGCGCCCATATATACCCATGTACGCATGAATAGGCATCAAACACAGCCATTAGTGTGTAAACCAATATGGCCGCTAAGGTCACGTGATCACTATGGTGGTGGCGTGAGTGGCTATGAACTTGCGATGTCTAGTCACATATGAAGTTTCAACACATTATTCCAAGCGATACTTGAGATACCCTATGTTACTTATATACACCCATAATGCTTGTATACATGTATTGTATGCTTGGCATTGGGGAATCCGTCTGTGGTGCCGAGTGGCAGTGAAAGAGTTTAATAACCCTTTAATGATGGGAGCTGCGCTGGTGGAACATTAAAGGTCCTGTGCCAGTGCATTTTTCTTATATATGCGAATCTCCCATAGGGAGCCTTGCATATATAAGAGAATGCTTGGGTTACAATTCATAGTTCGGCTGAATGCAACTTGCTCGCGATGAGCTTGGTTGTTGCTGCTGTTGTGGGAGGATGATTGAGCCATTGGCTGGTCAAATAGGCGTATAACAAATAAATGGGGACAGGGTATTGCTGTGAGAATCAGTCATATGTAGCAATACACAATTTCCAGCAATTTTGGCCAACTTGGGAGGTGGTACTGTACAATGCTGAGCCATTTAATATCTTTGGCATATGTCCCATCAAGCATTATTTATTTTCAACAGAAATGGTAGGTGTAAATAAATGTCTGTACTTTGGCTTAACCCTTTCAGTGCCAAGTCCGATTTTTGTATCAACCCATATTTCCTTGATCATTTTTCAAATTTATTGATTATAATAATGTGATACATTGATGGAAGGAGCTCTAAGAGCTCTTTCCATCAACGTATCACATTATTATAATCAATAAATTGATCATTTTTCAAATTTATTGATTATAATAATGTGATACATTGATGGAAAGAGCTCTAAAAGCTCTTTCCATCAATGTATCACATTATTATAATCAATAAATTGATCATTTTTCAAATTTATTGATTATAATAATGTGATACATTGATGGAAAGAGCTCTAAGAGCTCTTTCCATCAATGTATCACTTTATTACAATCAATAAATTTGAAAAATGATCAAGGAAATATGGGTTGATACAAAAATCGAACTTGGCACTGAAAGGGTTAAAGCAGACCATGAAAGAGCGTGTGTCAGTAAATAAGCTTCTTCTACCTGATAGAGCTATCTTGGAGCAAAGAAATATTTGAAATAGAAAACAAAAGCATTCCTAGGGCGTGGCAAAATATGTCCTTTAGCCATTTCGAATTGTACTACTGCAGAATAAAATAATTATTTGAGCTTACAAAGAATATCTGATATACCCCTAATTTCAATGCCAAAATGCGGTAAATTCTAAGTCGAAAAATGGCCGTATATTATGTGATAATTGGAAAGAACCCATATTCGAACTTGCCCTCATGTTTTAGCTATTAAACACACATACCAGCCTTGGTTCAAATCCAATAATCCAAACATGAGTTATCAGTCGGAAACCTAAATGTTATGAAATCGGTCAATTTTTAGGTGGAAAAAAAACAACGGGTTTTGCATATAAACAATCCAAAATCAAGTTATCATCCGGAAACCAAAAAACAGAAGGAAAACTGAATTTTCTATGTCGAAAAAGGGGCATAACTCTGCCAAAAATGGTCGGGCAGAACCCAAGTTCGAACTTGACCTGTGTTTTGCTGGGAGAAAGTAATATAACAAATTTGGTTTGAATCCGATTAACTCTACTAAAGTTATCATCCGGAAACCAACTTTCAGGGATTTTCTAAGTAAAAAAAGGGGCATAACTCTGGTGAAAATTGGCGGACGGAACCAGAATTCGAACTTGACCTGTCTTTTCTGCTAGTAAACCCATATTCCAAATTTAATTTAATTTGGTTCACTCTAGCTAAAGTTATCATCTGGAAACATCGGACACACGCACAGATGCACGGACGTGCTGATTATAATAGTCCTCCGAACCCGTTGGGTCGGCGGACAAAAAGGGCAGTAACTCATATGAAAATTATTGGACAGAACCCATATTCGAACTGGGTCTGTATCTTTAGCTGGGAAATACACATACCAACTTTGGTTCAAATATAGTAATCCAAACTCGGGTTATTGGTCGGAAACCAAAAATGTTAAAAGACGGTCAAATTCTAAGTTGAAAAAGGTCGGTAGACCTCATGTCCGCCTCTAAGCGTAGGCTTGATACGACCGTTGTTTGCACATAAAAACCTGTCTTTAGTGCTAGTAAACCTACATACCAAATTTAATTTCAATCAGTACACATTTACTAAAGTTATCATCCGGAAACCTCAAATTGGCAAAAATTCTAAGTCAAAAAGGGACATAACTCTGGTGAAAATTGGCGGGCGGAACCCGAATTCGAACTTGACCTGTGTTTTGCTGGGAGAAAGACACACACCAACTTTGGTTCAGATCAAATAATCCAAACTGGAGTTATCGGTCGGAAACCAAAAATGTTAACAGACGGTCAAATTATAAGTCGAAAAAGGGCCGTAACTCATGTAAAAATTATAGAACAATTTAAGAGTGATTCCCCTTATCACAGATGGTATGCTGGCTGAGAAAGACCGATCGGTTTATTTTAGCCTGATGAGGCTATAATAGATCGATCAGTGGTTAACCCAGACCTGTTTAATGCTTCATATAGACTTGAAGTTAAATTTGGTTAATAAGGGTCATAAAAAAAGAGATTCAGTCCAGTCAGACTAACAGTCTTTGGATCACTCATTAGGTATATGAGTGTTTCAAATGCCTATAGTGTTTCTTCTAAACAATCCTGCTTTGTTTCATAGATGTTGTGACTCATTTTTGTTATCTTATAGATAATTTATCACATATTTCCTGTGAATTTTTAATATGTTTATCACTGTTCTTATGGAAAAATAAATCTAAAAAAAACCATCTGCTTCTGACATCTATGATCTCCTCTTACCTTCTATTACTGAATTAATTCTCCCTCTCTATTCTAAAAGTAAACATTAAATTGAACCATTCTTGATCTATAGGGATGATCAGATACTAAATGTGAGCATCGGAAGTAAGAGTGATGGAAAGATGAATGAGGATTTCCTTGTTTAACTCTTTCACTGCCGATCGCGACTACATACCCATACACTGCCGATAGCGACTTGAGTCGAAATCGGGTACATGCTGCCAGCAGGACGGGTACATATGGTGTAAATATGGCCATCCAGTGAATATGACGCATATGAATTCCAGTGATGGGCACATACATGAAATTTTTATAAGTTCCAGACTATATAACACAAGGAAATGTGTGAGTTATATAGTGCAGATAAGAGGCAGTCTCTGTATATATGATTATATGACGCGAACCGTTATAAAATGGCACTTGGTGATGTCATGGTCACGTGTTCTTTTCATAGGTCACGTGTGTATCTCTAGCTATCACATTTTTACCAATAATATAAAATGGAAACTCAAATACAGCAACCTACCCAGTATGATATATTCATCAAATGCTTATAACATAATTAAGTCAGAAAATACCCAAAACATATGGCCATATTGGTGTTATATGTAGATCCAAGGTCACGTGACCAATTTGAGGTGGCCAATGTGGCTCCAACATATCAATATGTCTATATGGTCCAACAACATAAGTCAGACATTTACGATATATTGAAATGTTAATGCATTACCTACACCTATACATGTATGTACATGGTTATGTGACCACTCACACATAAGTTCATGGTAATCACCACGGTCACGTGACCTATTCAAATATGGGTATATATAGAAAATTTTGTACGGGGATGGGTCCCTCCCTGAAAGATGACAACTAACGCGAGAAATAAATGTTGAGAATGACCAATTTCTGGCAATTTTCTGCTTCGATAGCGCCCATATATACCCATGTACGCATGAATAGGCATCAAACACAGCCATTAGTGTGTAAACCAATATGGCCGCTAAGGTCACGTGATCACTATGGTGGTGGCGTGAGTGGCTATGAACTTGCGATGTCTAGTCACATATGAAGTTTCAACACATTATTCCAAGCGATACTTGAGATACCCTATGTTACTTATATACACCCATAATGCTTGTATACATGTATTGTATGCTTGGCATTGGGGAATCCGTCTGTGGTGCCGAGTGGCAGTGAAAGAGTTTAATAACCCTTTAATGATGGGAGCTGCGCTGGTGGAACATTAAAGGTCCTGTGCCAGTGCATTTTTCTTATATATGCGAATCTCCCATAGGGAGCCTTGCATATATAAGAGAATGCTTGGGTTACAATTCATAGTTCGGCTGAATGCAACTTGCTCGCGATGAGCTTGGTTGTTGCTGCTGTTGTGGGAGGATGATTGAGCCATTGGCTGGTCAAATAGGCGTATAACAAATAAATGGGGACAGGGTATTGCTGTGAGAATCAGTCATATGTAGCAATACACAATTTCCAGCAATTTTGGCCAACTTGGGAGGTGGTACTGTACAATGCTGAGCCATTTAATATCTTTGGCATATGTCCCATCAAGCATTATTTATTTTCAACAGAAATGGTAGGTGTAAATAAATGTCTGTACTTTGGCTTAACCCTTTCAGTGCCAAGTCCGATTTTTGTATCAACCCATATTTCCTTGATCATTTTTCAAATTTATTGATTATAATAATGTGATACATTGATGGAAGGAGCTCTAAGAGCTCTTTCCATCAACGTATCACATTATTATAATCAATAAATTGATCATTTTTCAAATTTATTGATTATAATAATGTGATACATTGATGGAAAGAGCTCTAAGAGCTCTTTCCATCAATGTATCACATTATTATAATCAATAAATTGATCATTTTTCAAATTTATTGATTATAATAATGTGATACATTGATGGAAAGAGCTCTAAGAGCTCTTTCCATCAATGTATCACTTTATTACAATCAATAAATTTGAAAAATGATCAAGGAAATATGGGTTGATACAAAAATCGAACTTGGCACTGAAAGGGTTAAAGCAGACCATGAAAGAGCGTGTGTCAGTAAATAAGCTTCTTCTACCTGATAGAGCTATCTTGGAGCAAAGAAATATTTGAAATAGAAAACAAAAGCATTCCTAGGGCGTGGCAAAATATGTTCTTTAGCCATTTCGAATTGTACTACTGCAGAATAAAATAATTATTTGAGCTTACAAAGAATATCTGATATACCCCTAATTTCAATGCCAAAATGCGGTAAATTCTAAGTCGAAAAATGGCCGTATATTATGTGATAATTGGAAAGAACCCATATTCGAACTTGCCCTCATGTTTTAGCTATTAAACACACATACCAGCCTTGGTTCAAATCCAATAATCCAAACATGAGTTATCAGTCGGAAACCTAAATGTTATGAAATCGGTCAATTTTTAGGTGGAAAAAAAACAACGGGTTTTGCATATAAACAATCCAAAATCAAGTTATCATCCGGAAACCAAAAAACAGAAGGAAAACTGAATTTTCTATGTCGAAAAAGGGGCATAACTCTGCCAAAAATGGTCGGGCAGAACCCAAGTTCGAACTTGACCTGTGTTTTGCTGGGAGAAAGTAATATAACAAATTTGGTTTGAATCCGATTAACTCTACTAAAGTTATCATCCGGAAACCAACTTTCAGGGATTTTCTAAGTAAAAAAAGGGGCATAACTCTGGTGAAAATTGGCGGACGGAACCAGAATTCGAACTTGACCTGTTGACCGTTGGGTCGGCGGACAAAAAGGGCAGTAACTCATATGAAAATTATTGGACAGAACCCATATTCGAACTGGGTCTGTATCTTTAGCTGGGAAATACACATACCAACTTTGGTTCAAATATAGTAATCCAAACTCGGGTTATTGGTCGGAAACCAAAAATGTTAAAAGACGGTCAAATTCTAAGTTGAAAAAGGTCGGTAGACCTCATGTCCGCCTCTAAGCGTAGGCTTGATACGACCGTTGTTTGCACATAAAAACCTGTCTTTAGTGCTAGTAAACCTACATACCAAATTTAATTTCAATCAGTACACATTTACTAAAGTTATCATCCGGAAACCTCAAATTGGCAAAAATTCTAAGTCAAAAAGGGACATAACTCTGGTGAAAATTGGCGGGCGGAACCCGAATTCGAACTTGACCTGTGTTTTGCTGGGAGAAAGACACACACCAACTTTGGTTCAGATCAAATAATCCAAACTGGAGTTATCGGTCGGAAACCAAAAATGTTAACAGACGGTCAAATTATAAGTCGAAAAAGGGCCGTAACTCATGTAAAAATTATAGAACAATTTAGAGTGATTCCCCTTATCACAGATGGTATGCTGGCTGAGAAAGACCGATCGGTTTATTTTAGCCTGATGAGGCTATAATAGATCGATCAGTGGTTAACCCAGACCTGTTTAATGCTTCATATAGACTTGAAGTTAAATTTGGTTAATAAGGGTCATAAAAAAAGAGATTCAGTCCAGTCAGACTAACAGTCTTTGGATCACTCATTAGGTATATGAGTGTTTCAAATGCCTATAGTGTTTCTTCTAAACAATCCTGCTTTGTTTCATAGATGTTGTGACTCATTTTTGTTATCTTATAGATAATTTATCACATATTTCCTGTGAATTTTTTAATATGTTTATCACTGTTCTTATGGAAAAATAAATCTAAAAAAAACCATCTGCTTCTGACATCTATGATCTCCTCTTACCTTCTATTACTGAATTAATTCTCCCTCTCTATTCTAAAAGTAAACATTAAATTGAACCATTCTTGATCTATAGGGATGATCAGATACTAAATGTGAGCATCGGAAGTAAGAGTGATGGAAAGATGAATGAGGATTTCCTTGTTTAACTCTTTCACTGCCGATCGCGACTACATACCCATACACTGCCGATAGCGACTTGAGTCGAAATCGGGTACATGCTGCCAGCAGGACGGGTACATATGGTGTAAATATGGCCATCCAGTGAATATGACGCATATGAATTCCAGTGATGGGCACATACATGAAATTTTTATAAGTTCCAGACTATATAACACAAGGAAATGTGTGAGTTATATAGTGCAGATAAGAGGCAGTCTCTGTATATATGATTATATGACGCGAACCGTTATAAAATGGCACTTGGTGATGTCATGGTCACGTGTTCTTTTCATAGGTCACGTGTGTATCTCTAGCTATCACATTTTTACCAATAATATAAAATGGAAACTCAAATACAGCAACCTACCCAGTATGATATATTCATCAAATGCTTATAACATAATTAAGTCAGAAAATACCCAAAACATATGGCCATATTGGTGTTATATGTAGATCCAAGGTCACGTGACCAATTTGAGGTGGCCAATGTGGCTCCAACATATCAATATGTCTATATGGTCCAACAACATAAGTCAGACATTTACGATATATTGAAATGTTAATGCATTACCTACACCTATACATGTATGTACATGGTTATGTGACCACTCACACATAAGTTCATGGTAATCACCACGGTCACGTGACCTATTCAAATATGGGTATATATAGAAAATTTTGTACGGGGATGGGTCCCTCCCTGAAAGATGACAACTAACGCGAGAAATAAATGTTGAGAATGACCAATTTCTGGCAATTTTCTGCTTCGATAGCGCCCATATATACCCATGTACGCATGAATAGGCATCAAACACAGCCATTAGTGTGTAAACCAATATGGCCGCTAAGGTCACGTGATCACTATGGTGGTGGCGTGAGTGGCTATGAACTTGCGATGTCTAGTCACATATGAAGTTTCAACACATTATTCCAAGCGATACTTGAGATACCCTATGTTACTTATATACACCCATAATGCTTGTATACATGTATTGTATGCTTGGCATTGGGGAATCCGTCTGTGGTGCCGAGTGGCAGTGAAAGAGTTTAATAACCCTTTAATGATGGGAGCTGCGCTGGTGGAACATTAAAGGTCCTGTGCCAGTGCATTTTTCTTATATATGCGAATCTCCCATAGGGAGCCTTGCATATATAAGAGAATGCTTGGGTTACAATTCATAGTTCGGCTGAATGCAACTTGCTCGCGATGAGCTTGGTTGTTGCTGCTGTTGTGGGAGGATGATTGAGCCATTGGCTGGTCAAATAGGCGTATAACAAATAAATGGGGACAGGGTATTGCTGTGAGAATCAGTCATATGTAGCAATACACAATTTCCAGCAATTTTGGCCAACTTGGGAGGTGGTACTGTACAATGCTGAGCCATTTAATATCTTTGGCATATGTCCCATCAAGCATTATTTATTTTCAACAGAAATGGTAGGTGTAAATAAATGTCTGTACTTTGGCTTAACCCTTTCAGTGCCAAGTCCGATTTTTGTATCAACCCATATTTCCTTGATCATTTTTCAAATTTATTGATTATAATAATGTGATACATTGATGGAAGGAGCTCTAAGAGCTCTTTCCATCAACGTATCACATTATTATAATCAATAAATTGATCATTTTTCAAATTTATTGATTATAATAATGTGATACATTGATGGAAAGAGCTCTAAGAGCTCTTTCCATCAATGTATCACATTATTATAATCAATAAATTGATCATTTTTCAAATTTATTGATTATAATAATGTGATACATTGATGGAAAGAGCTCTAAGAGCTCTTTCCATCAATGTATCACTTTATTACAATCAATAAATTTGAAAAATGATCAAGGAAATATGGGTTGATACAAAAATCGAACTTGGCACTGAAAGGGTTAAAGCAGACCATGAAAGAGCGTGTGTCAGTAAATAAGCTTCTTCTACCTGATAGAGCTATCTTGGAGCAAAGAAATATTTGAAATAGAAAACAAAAGCATTCCTAGGGCGTGGCAAAATATGTCCTTTAGCCATTTCGAATTGTACTACTGCAGAATAAAATAATTATTTGAGCTTACAAAGAATATCTGATATACCCCTAATTTCAATGCCAAAATGCGGTAAATTCTAAGTCGAAAAATGGCCGTATATTATGTGATAATTGGAAAGAACCCATATTCGAACTTGCCCTCATGTTTTAGCTATTAAACACACATACCAGCCTTGGTTCAAATCCAATAATCCAAACATGAGTTATCAGTCGGAAACCTAAATGTTATGAAATCGGTCAATTTTTAGGTGGAAAAAAAACAACGGGTTTTGCATATAAACAATCCAAAATCAAGTTATCATCCGGAAACCAAAAAACAGAAGGAAAACTGAATTTTCTATGTCGAAAAAGGGGCATAACTCTGCCAAAAATGGTCGGGCAGAACCCAAGTTCGAACTTGACCTGTGTTTTGCTGGGAGAAAGTAATATAACAAATTTGGTTTGAATCCGATTAACTCTACTAAAGTTATCATCCGGAAACCAACTTTCAGGGATTTTCTAAGTAAAAAAAGGGGCATAACTCTGGTGAAAATTGGCGGACGGAACCAGAATTCGAACTTGACCTGTTGACCGTTGGGTCGGCGGACAAAAAGGGCAGTAACTCATATGAAAATTATTGGACAGAACCCATATTCGAACTGGGTCTGTATCTTTAGCTGGGAAATACACATACCAACTTTGGTTCAAATATAGTAATCCAAACTCGGGTTATTGGTCGGAAACCAAAAATGTTAAAAGACAGTCAAATTCTAAGTTGAAAAAGGTCGGTAGACCTCATGTCCGCCTCTAAGCGTAGGCTTGATACGACCGTTGATTGCATATAAAAACCTGTCTTTAGTGCTAGTAAACCTACATACCAAATTTAATTTCAATCAGTACACATTTACTAAAGTTATCATCCGGAAACCTCAAATTGGCAAAAATTCTAAGTCAAAAAGGGACATAACTCTGGTGAAAATTGGCGGGCGGAACCCGAATTCGAACTTGACCTGTGTTTTGCTGGGAGAAAGACACACACCAACTTTGGTTCAGATCAAATAATCCATCCTGGAGTTATCGGTCGGAAACCAAAAATGTTAACAGACGGTCAAATTATAAGTCGAAAAAGGGCCGTAACTCATGTAAAAATAATTGGACGGAACTCATATTCGAACTTGGCCTGTATCTTTAGCTGGGAAATACACAGACCAACTTTGGTTCAAATCAAATAATCCAAACTGGAGTTATCGGTCGGAAATCAAAAATGTTAACAGACGGTAAAATTCTAAGTCGAATCAAATTTGCAAAAATTCTATGTAAAAAAGGGGCATAACTCTGCCAAAAATGGTCGGGCAGAACCCAAGTTCGAACTTGACCTGTGTATTGCTGGGAGAAAGTAATATACCAAATTTGGTTTGAATCCGATTAACTCTACTAAAGTTATCATCCGGAAACCAACTTTCAGGGATTTTCTAAGAAAAAAAAGGGGCATAACTCTGGTGAAAATTGGCGGACGGAACCAGAATTCGAACTTGACCTGTCTTTTCTGCTAGTAAACCCACATTCCAAATTTAATTTAATTTGGTTCACTCTAGCTAAAGTTATCATCCGGAAACATCGGACACACGCACAGATGCACGGACGTGCTGATTATAATAGTCCTCCGAACCCGTTGGGTCGGCGGACAAAAAGGGCAGTAACTCATGTGAAAATTATTGGACAGAACCCATATTCGAACTGGGTCTGTATCTTTAGCTGGGAAATACACATACCAACTTTGGTTCAAATATAGTAATCCAAACTCGGGTTATTGGTCAGAAACCAAAAATGTTAAAAGACGGTCAAAATCTAAGTTGAAAAAGGTCGGTAGACCTCATGTCCGCCTCTAAGCGTAGGCTTGATACGACCGTTGTTTGCACATAAAAACCTGTCTTTAGTGCTAGTAAACCTACATACCAAATTTAATTTCAATCAGTACACATTTACTAAAGTTATCATCCGGAAACCTCAAATTGTCAAAAATTCTAAGTCAAAAAGGGACATAACTCTGGTGAAAATTGGCGGGCGGAACCCGAATTCGAACTTGACCTGTGTTTTGCTGGGAGAAAGACACACACCAACTTTGGTTCAGATCAAATAATCCAAACTGGAGTTATCGGTCGGAAACCAAAAATGTTAACAGACGGTCAAATTATAAGTCGAAAAAGGGCCGTAACTCATGTAAAAATAATTGGACGGAACTCATATTCGAACTTGGCCTGTATCTTTAGCTGGGAAATACACAGACCAACTTTGGTTCAGATCAAATGATCCAAACTGGAGTTATCGGTCGGAAACCAAAAATGTTAACAGACGGTCAAATTCTAAGTCGAAAAAAGGGGCATAACACTGGTGAAAATTGGCGGACAGAACCAGAATTTGAACTTGATCTGTCTTTTCTGCTAGTAAACCCACATACCATTTAATTTAATTTGGTTCACTCTAACTAAAGTTATCATCCGGAAACCTCGGACGCACGGATGCACGTGCTGATTATAATAGTCCTCCGAACCCGTTGGGTCGGCAGACAAAAAGAGCATTAACTCATGTAAAAATAATTAGACGGAACACATATTTGAACTTGGCCTGTATATTTAGCTGGGAATTACACATACCAACTTTGGTTCAGATCAAATAATCCAAACTAGAGTAATGAATCGTAAACCAAAAATGTTAACGATCGGATGGACAGACTGATTACACAATACAACCTTTTTTTCAAAAGGGCATTTAAAAAGTTATCATAGCAATTTAAAAAATTGTCTTGTACATGCAGATGACAGAATTCAGGGGAGAGCAATTGGGCTATTTATCCTTTTACCAAACAGAATTTGCTTCACTTAATATGAAAATCATGTTACGTGTTCCAAATTTTAAACTTTTTTGTGAACTTTCCCAGTTTTGTAAAATAATTAAACCATCAAACCAGTAATGTTGTATTTAACACAGGCTACACTGGCAGTTAGATAGTCAGAAATATGGCTTGTTGCCATTCATCGGAAAGCTCTCACTGACAGCTTTCCGATGAATGGCCACAAGCCATATTTCCCGACTAAATCCTGAAAAGTTACCCATAATTCTGTTGTGGTTAAGGAGTCAATTATTTAGGGCATTACTGTATTTATCATCTGAACTTCTTATCAATGAGTATTCACAAAGAAAGGGTTAAAACAAGGCTTGATACAATCAAGTTATCATAATAATAGAAGATACATAGTTTTCTATCTATTTATTTAAAAATTATAAAAATAAATAAAATTGATGATAATGCTCATAAAAATTTAAAAAATCAGTATTAGCATGCAACTCATCCAGAAACACTATGAGAAGGCCTCTCCATGTCAGACAAATTTAATTTTCATGCTCATGTGTAAACCAGCTGTTGGTCTGCTATATTAAAAATCATCTTTACACAGGCAAAATATCAAAGGTCGACCTTGTAGCTCAAATATTTTGACTGACAAAAGCCAATTATTTCTGAAATATAGTTTATCTTCATCTAAAGTGACTGGGGACGTTCTCTCCGGAACAACATTTAAGCGAAAATAGGATGAGTATTAGCGACCATTCATCTACTATGGAGAGGCCTGATTGTGCGACATTGATAGCTGTCAATCAATATATATATAAGGCTGCAGTAAATAAATTATCAGATTCTCATCCAAAGACATATTCAGGGTTCAAGGACAACATTCCAGTTACAATTGTTTTGTAAAATCTAATTTTACATCATCATTGGCTTTGTACAACTGGAAAATTTGTACGAAACCACAAATGTCACAGGGGCTTGTTTTATAAATACTAAATATGTTTGTTGCCAAATTAATTATTGGTGGCCCTCTAAATAATTGAGATTAAGATATATGCATAGAAAATTCTATATTTAAAATATTATCTGCCATGAGTCAAGTCTCGGATCAAGTACATTATTTTATACACTACGATCAAACTAAAAAGGGAAATAGGCAGTCAGTAAAATTAGCCTAATAGTATAACCCTGAATACACCTTCCCAAATTAACAAACTCACAGTGATGTCAATTATCCCAGAAATATATTTTATGGGATAATTATGTCACTAATCACTTTATTAAAGCATCAATTTTCAAGTTCAGCTACAGTATATCCTTTCAAACACATGACCCACAACAACATGCAATCACTCACATTACTTATGTGTTTGTATTCCAACACCACTTACATACACAAAACCACAACAAGACGCAATCACTCACAATATCAGTCTGCTTACGTACACATAAACTAAAGTCAAAAACATCTCTATCCATCTAATACCATTCACATATCCATGTAGACTATATCAAGAACCTCCAACAGTGTGCATGCTGGTCCAAAATTAACTTTTGCAAATTTTCTCAAAAGTTGCCAATTGATATTGGCCTAAATTAGGAATTTTGGTTTCTGGAAATAGACTCTTACATTAGTTACTTCTAAAACACTCGGATTCAGATCAAAGAGACGCAGTACACATGCATATAGGGAGACAAAGTACATGTGCTCTCATAGGGAGCCTCGCATATATAAGTGAATGCATTGGCCTAACAATATTTACCTTGATCTTGTAAGCCTGTGCTTTCTCTTATATGTGCGAAGCTCCATATGGGAGATTCGCATATATATGAGAATGCAATGGGACAGGATCAGTATTGCTACACCCGCGTGTCTCCCATTATGAAAAGGTTAAGCATCACTATCATACTCAATGGCCCCACCTCTCTGATAAGCAATCAGATTAACTACAGTAATGCTCTAAGTATAAACACATATAAACTAGCCAAGAACTCTAAACAAAATGCTTAGGGGTGCTCGCCTCACACACACACACATAATCTAGCCAAGAACTCTAAACAAAATGCTTAGGGGTGCTCTCCATTCAATATACCTCACACACACATATAAACTAGCCAAGAACTCTAAACAAAATGCTTAGGGGTGCTCTCCATTCAATATACCTCACACACACATATAAACTAGCCAAGAACTCTAAACTAAATGCTTAGGGGCGCTCTCCATTCAATATACCTCACACACACATATAAACTAGCCAAGAACTCTAAACAAAATGCTTAGGGGGTGCTCTCCATTCAATATACCTCACACACACATATAAACTAGCCAAGAACTCTAAACAAAATGCGTAGGGTACTCTCCATTCAATATACCTCACACACACATATGAACTAGCCAAGAACTCTAAACAAAATGCTTAGGGGTGCTCTCCATTCAATATACCTCACACACACACACATATAAACTAGCCGAGATCTCTAAATAAAATGCTTAGGGGTGCTCTCCATTCAATATACCTCACATACACATATAAACTAGCCAAGAACTCTAAACAAAATGCTTAGGGGTGTTCTCCTTTCAATATACCTCACACACACACATATAAACTAGCCAAGAACTCTAAATAAAATGCTTAGGGGTGCTCTCCATTCAATATACCTTACACACACATATAAACTAGCCAAGAACTCGAAACAAAATGCTTAGGAGTGCTCTCCATTCAATATACCTCACACACACACATATAAACTAGCCGAGATCTCTAAATAAAATGCTTAGGGGTGCTCTCCATTCAATATACCTCACATACACATATAAACTAGCCAAGAACTCTAAACAAAATACTTAGGTGTGCTCATGTGGAATCCATGATGGCTGAAATGACCATGACCTCTGTGGAGTGATCCAAACCTGAAATGGTGGAACAATGCTATCAGTGTATCAGAAATACCTTTGGCAATTTATGTACCAGTATACAATATTTCTGAATTGTCGACAGTTTTCTTGACTGGCTGATTTTGCACAAACCCTAATAAATACAAATTTTCAGGAAGCTCCAGTCTTGAAAGGGATAATGGAGCATGTGGGAATTATATGAAATAGTTCATATTTATAGTGCTACTTCCAACAAAATAAAAGATGTTATTACATGCGCTCGCGCAACAGTATGGCGATCAGACAGATTCGTAGGTTGGTGTCACCCTACTCCGTTTCACTCCATGACGTCACCAAAAACGACGTAAAACCTCGTGGCGTTCTGACATTTTTACTGTGCCGCGTTTTTGCTATGTTTATTTTATGTGTTGTTATCGATTATTTGTTTGTCGCCGATATCGCCATTTGTCGGGATTCCCTGTTTCTATATTTAAAACTGGCATGCTCGTAGTGAGCCTCGATTTTGATTTTTTCTCCCAGGTCAAAATACGTCAGAGTTATGACAAAAATAGATCGACCTACATTTTCTCCATCAGAACTCTACATCAAAGAGTCTATAGACTCCTTCGGGACCTACATAGACTCCATCATTTGGGTATTTTTACTTATAATTGGGAAGTTTTTTGTTCGTGCGAAGACCTCTTTTTATCGTGCGGGAAAAGAGAGACATTCAAAACGCGATTTCGTAATTCGACGCAATAGGCTAAATAGCCTAACCTTCAGCCGAGTTCCGGGTCAAATACGACGAATGACGTAACACAAAACAAAACGCATTTGTTGACACAAACACCGTTTGAAGAGTTTATTATTACATAAAATGATCTTTATTGATAAATTATTGATTAATTATTGATATTTATTGTTGCATATTGGCTGCTATCAATATTTACACAAATAGTATTAATTGTTTCTTATAATTGCTCCTTTGGTCAACTTTGACTATCAGAAAATGAAAATATGCCGCTGAAAAAAATGTAATCGATATTAAAGTCTCATCCTTTCGGCAACATGGAATTGGTTTTAATTACTTAAATGATTAATATAGTAATTTGCCTTTTATCTGTGATGAAATGAGAAATGGTAATTGTCTTTTTTTGCTAACATTAAATAAAATAAATTAAGTAAAATACAGTGAAATTATTTTTTAAATTATTGTTTATTACATTTTTGCGCACGTTGGCATCTCTCTGAGTGCATTCTAGTTATCCATATAGTTTGTGAGTCCAAGTCTGAGATTAGTGTGTCTGATTTGCAGAATGAGGTCCACAGAGGGTGAATTTAGTGAAGCTATCCCACATAGCGGTCTTGCATCACTAGATGGCCTCATCTGCTATGGGAGACATAGACTCAGATTGAAGTTCCCAAATGGTGAATATTGTGATGTACACCCATTGGGAACCTTGATTATGCAATGCGTCATCTGCCAATTTGGGGATATAGAGAAACTAAACTAACAAAGAAATAGAATCTATGTGAAGAAATTTGATAATAAAGAAACTTTCCAGAGACGATGAGGCCTAAGCAGAATGAGGTCCGTAGAGGGTGAATTTAGTGATTCTAGCCTGCTAACGGGATTACGTCACTACGTTCACCCTCTGGGGATCTCATTCTGCAAATGACAGGCACATTAAACTCAGGTTTGTGTGGGTCAGTTGATAGATGGAGTTTAAATTCCAGAAAGTCACTCCTGATTTAGGAGCAAATGAGATAGTCGATTGTTATGGGAGATACTGAAATCAAGAGAACATTTCCATCATCTCATCATAATCTAATTGTTACCAATATTTATTGAGGAAACTTTAGACATGAAAAAGCAAATAAGTAGTTTATTTTATTGATGTTTCAATTTTGCAAAACTAGATTCCGAAAGCTATTCAGATTTGTCGAGCAAAATTGCTTGAGATGTTCATTTTAACCCCTTCTTTACCAAATGGATTCTTCCATTCAGTTATAAAAGTATACATTGAATGGTCGTTTGTTGAACTTATTTTCTGAACATTTCCTATTGTAACTACAGTACTCATCAAAGAGTATTTAGCATATAAGGGTTAAATAACCTAATCTATTATCCATGTTAATAGTAACTTACACAGAAAAAAAATACAAAGACTGAAGACAAAACATTGATTATGTAATTTAAAGATTAAAAGTGCCAGCTGGAGAACATCATAAGCCCGTGGACTCCTGTGATTAATAACTGCCACAAACTTATTCCGGATACTGGTGGACTATAGTAGTCTTAATTCACCCAAAAGTGAGCAATCCTTTTTAATGTTGTTGTGCATGGTGAACACAAGCTAACTCTTTTCTTTCAGATATACCTTATTATGTGATGTGAAAATGTATCAAAAAGATATAAAAATTATAAAAAAAACAAACTTACACAGGATTGAATCTGAGATCTTCCCGGACTTGTGTATCTTTAGTGATGACTTTTGAGTTGTCCTTATAGTTCTCTTTATCTTCTGGGATCTCGAACCGAGCCATCTGTACCTCTGTATCGCTGAGACCTCCATGCGTGATTCTAGCATAGCCATGCCTTGGTGAAACAACAGATATAAATAAATACAGTAATGCCCTAATTAATCGACTCATTAACCACAGCAGAATTATGGGTAATTTTTCAGGATTTAGTCGGAAATATGGCTTGTTGCCATTCATCGGAAAGCTCTCTACTGTACTCTGTATCAGTGAGACCTCCATGAGTGAATCTATATTCTAAGTTGAAAAATGGGCATTACTCAGTCAGAAATAGTCGGAATTATAAATTTGAACTTGACCTGTATTTTCTTGTGATTAATCAACTTACTAAATTTGAAAGCTATCGGATTATTATGACTTGAGTTATCATCAGGACAACAAAATAATAAGAAATTCAAAGTCGATAAGGGCCATAACTGTGGCAGAAATGGTCGGACCAAATTCGAACTTGATAGGGACTTTTTCATATGAATTAGGCTACATTTCGGGGGACAAAAACAAGAGGTTGCACCACGGGTGCTGGCATATCCCCTTGGTGGCAAATTGAAACAAGGGCAGGATGGAACTCAAATTTAAAATAAACAATGGAAAAATATCTCTAAGAAAGAAAACCTGAATATCATTAACATACAGTAATGTCCCAAATAATCGACTCCTCGATTATTTCGGGCATTACTGTAGATGTTTCTGTTAAGTTCTCCCAAGAACAATGATTGTGATCAGTTGGACAACATATATTCTACTCACTTAATAAGGCCTCGATACATGATGTATTCACACCATCGGTCCATGTCGGAATCGTCAATGTCTTTGACATTGCCATCTCTTATAAGCGTTCGGTATTCTTGGCTTCGAGGAGCTGACGTCACATATCCCATGAATACCACAGGGTTATCACTGCAAGGAAATCTCAGAAATTCAGAAAATTTGGTAAAAATTAATTTTCGCTAAAATTCTTAACCCTTCCATGACTGGAGATTCCTGAAATTTTGCGAACACCCTGTGCCAATGTATTCTCTTATATATGTGAGCCTCGCATATATAAGAGAATACATTGGCCTAACAATATTTACCATGACTTTGGAAGCCAGTGCATTCTCTTATATATGCGAGGCTCCCTAAGGGAGACTTGCATATATAAGAGAATGCACTGGCATTGGTTGAACTCATTAACTCTTTCTATACTAAATGGATTCTCCCACTAATTTATAAAAGTATACACTAAAATGGTCTATTAGTCATCTGAAGGGGTGTTCAGGAAAAATAACCACACGACAGATAATAAAAGTGCAGAAAGAATCCTATTTATTGGAGGGAAATGTTCAGATATTAAGTCGTTTATTGAACTTATTATCTTAACCCTTTCATGACTGGAGCTTCCTGATTTTTTGCAAAAACCCTGTGCCGATGCATTCTCTTATATATGCGAGTTGCCCATAGGGCGCCTCGCATATATAAGAGAATGCATTGGCCTAACATTATTTACCTTGATCTTGTAACCAGAGCATTCTCTTATATATGCAAGGCTCCCCATGGGGGACTCACATATATAAGAGAATACACAGGCACAGGGTCTTTAATGCTGCACCAGCACAGCTCCAGTCACGAAAGGGTTAACATTTCCTAAGGGAACTTCTCACTAATGAGCATTTAGTATAGAAAGGGTAAATTGAACACTGTGATGTGAACTACTTTTAAGCAGGGAGTAAAATAATAACTGGATTCAGAAAAACACATTTTAAGACTTTTATTTTATGTTATATTATGCAAAAAATGGCAGGAGTTTCCAAAATCAGCCAGTTTCAAACACTTACTTTAAGACTTTAAAGAGAAAACTCAGATAAACAACATAAAGGTACTTAATCCGATCAGAGGCTCCCCATATCATCAAGATACAAGAACAACAACATTTCTTCAAAATACGCTTTAGTTATCAGAATCGATTAATTGCAACAAAATAATGCTAACCACTGTCAACTATGGTATCAAATTTCCCAAAACATGTCATTTCACGAAATTTGGCCGTATTACCACTTGTTTTTAGAGTTATCCATCTTCATCAGCAATTTTGACCGAGACCATCCTTTTGACGGTGTGTTTCTGGGCCACAAACAATTGAAATAACAAACTTCAAAAATTTATATCTGATCACTCTAAGCTTTGATGGGTAGGCTCTTCGACTCGAATCAAATATTTTTTACCCCCGTAATATAGACACCGGTATATTTTATTACCAATTTTTCAATTCTTCGGCTAAAAACTTTGATTGGAGCTTCCTGTCGAGCACATCACGATCATTACCCATATGCGTGACGACGAAGTCGATGAGATTCCCTGACATGTTAACTGTGGCAGTAATGGCTGGAGCAAGCTCACCTGAAAAATATTGTTAACTGCATCTGATGTCGAGATAAATGAGATTACCGCACAGAGTATCCCCATGAAGGAGGCTTTCCGCTGAGGTTTATTAATATTCTGATGTGGCTTAATTTGAAAGACGTCTTAATCTCCATCCTGTGATGACTGAACAAAACCTGTAACGAATCCCTTCATCCAATTGTTAATAAACAACAGATGATTCACATCCCTAAGGATCATAAATTTGGAAAATGAAAGTGTGAATGACACTGTAGCTCAACTTGAGGAGAGCCCCACAGTATTTGGTCGTGCAAAGAATAAAATCCAAGTGATGGCTATCAGTGACCATGTTTTTCAATGGAAATTGTTCAAGTTGTATAGTGCCCGTATAGATGTGATCATAAACATGCCTGTAAATTTTCAAAACATTTCTCCAATAAATGTAATATACAATACGGCTGCTGGTGGCCATGTTTTTTAACAGATTTCGGAAATAATTGATGGCTCACGTCTAGAGACCACCAGTGTTCACGCTGGCGGTAGCCATTTTAGCCATTGGCGAAAATAAGTTGTAAATGGCGAAAAAAAAAGACCAAATGGCGAAAACAATGGCTAAATTAATTTCCTCTCAAATATGTCCATCTGGACATGGTGGCGATTATAAACACACCAGCAGTCATCGGTATAATAACATCACGCGCAGCTGACATCCATACAACAAAAGCGTCGCCACCTCGTGTATGTTACACGATCCGATGTGCTTGGAGCAATTAGTAATAGGTGTACATTGGTGCTGATTTCATGCAGTGTCAATGGCGGACGCTTTGTGTTGTAATAAACGCAAGTTTCGAGTGTGGATCAGGGAAAGATGCTTAATCAGTTTAAGTGACGGAGGATTTTGTTGCGAGTCATGTTTCCAAAATGAATTTCTTGCATTTGCAGTTTGATCCCTATTAACTAATTCCAACTTTTTACAAAACCGATCGATCTGTCCAACTAGCCGTGATTAAAATTATCCTAACTACGTAGCCACCAAGGTATACTTACTATTTTCCCGCGAATTGAACAAATATGCACCAGATACGCATAGGCATAGATAAAACTATGCACACATTTGCGAATAAATAAAACTTCAGGTTGCGTTCAGATATCGTAGTGCATATTTTCGCTATAGGTTAATACACCGCAATTTTTTTATTTGCGATGGTCTAAAAACTTTCAGTGTATGTGGAATCGCTTGGCAGGATGTTATTGCTCATATTACATTGTTATTGTTTTCTTTTGTCAATAAAATGTAATACGTTCAATTGATCTCAAACTTTTTCCCAAACAAGTGGCTAAAGTAAATTAAAAGTGGCTAAACAAAATTGGCATTTGGCTAAAATAATGGCTAAAGGAATTTCTTGGCCAGCGTGAACACTGGAGACCACCCCGAATATGATATTTTTAAAAATATAATATATATTTCCTTAAAGAAAGCCTGAACACTGAACTATATGGATAGATGTCCTGCGTTTGTAAACCATAGCAGAAAAGGGGTTAACTTTTTGGTCGCCTACGGTCATTCACGGTCTGTACTCTTCAGTGGCTTGCCTCGGAATCAGTCACGCATGCGCAGTCCCAATATAATTCACTGTACAGATTGAATTAGCCAGTTTATTTTCAACTCAATCAGAAGATTGGCGAGTCGCGGGGTTGGGAATGGCACCGCCATGGGAGGGCCCAATGATAGTTCAGTGTTCAGGCTTTCTTTAAGGAAATATATATTATATTTTTAAAAATATCATATTTCCGCCAAAGGAAGCCCTCACACTGAACTATATGGATTAGAATGCAAGCCCAGGAGGAGGCACGAGCAATAAAGTTAATAGCCAAATTTTGAGTAAAGGTACTCTTCTAAAACAGATTGTACCATATATGAACACTTTAATGAATCTGTTAGGATTATTTACGTGAAATAACTCATATAGTTAGAGTGCTATATTGCTCAAATGTGTACCGCCCCCCTTGTTTTGAAACAAACATCCCATGAGGTGCCATCCAATGCATAGTTGCGAGCGAACCGAGCAAGTATAACGTTAGAAGAAACTCTTCGTTCTTCTCTGTGTCGTCTTCTTCAGCTGTCTGTTCTAAGGTCCCACCCGTCAAGGTCCCATGATGCAGGATCATGAAGGAAGGAGACTAACTCAGTCTCCGCCTTAGCGACAGAACGACCTGCACAGACGGAGGCCCACTCCGCCGATGGCGAGACAACCAAAGTTAACTAACTGCTATTCGCCAAAGAAAAAGCCAGAGAACCTGATGCCAAATTTGTGGCACAGGGATTGAGTTGAGAACCCATTAGGCCAAACAGGTTGTACAACGATAATGGAGTCAAGCCATCTGAACAGAGGGAGCCCCCACCCACGCATCTTGCAAGGTGGTCATGCCCCCTGTCGTTCTTAGAACAGCTTCCTTGTTTTTCTTCTACTGATCACATGTCTCTGAGGTACCTATGCATCACAAGATATCCGACAGAAACCCTGTGATACAAATCTTACGAGTATATAAACAGTCCTTCCCATGAGGAAAACACACCGAGAGCATTTATTTGCTCCCGTAATGCAGAAGACGGGTGTAATATGGCACCCATACGATACCATAATTGTACATGTAAGTTGGGTTTTTGCTCAAACAAAAAGTCATTGTGGAATAGACCTATGTCTAGTTACACTTTAATATGCCATAGTTGCACTGAGATGGTAAAGCATCTAAATAAACCTTAAAATAGTTCAATATTGAACCAACAATTACAGTCTCCATTAGTATTATGTGAAGAAGGACGGGTGCGAATTTTAGCACCAGTGAATTGAAAATTACGAGTGCATACGGGTGCGAGAGCAATCACTCCCGTCTCCTGGGAAGGACTGATATAAATATATAAAAATGATATAAAAAATATATATCAAGGTGATCTATAAGTCACAATGAGATCATTGCAGAAGGCCCTTTGGCTCTTTGACAACTGAAATCAGTTCAAATGATGTACAATGTAATCAGATGATAACCACGGGTAAATTGTCACCATACGGAATATTCAGTTCTGAGCCTCTGCCCAGAACATCATGTCACTTTCCCCCCCAAACATGCAGCAGAACGACCTAGGTGTGTGATATGTTAGTGTGAGGCATGCAGCAAACTAGGGGAAGACCCCCTCCAAAATGGCTCGCTGAAGGAAACAAATGAAAATTTTTATCCTCCTAGTAAAGGACACACATCCCTTTATAATGTTGTTACTTATTGAATTTTAAGAGCCATGATGGAGAGGAGCTCCCCCGACCTAAGTGGTCCTGTTGAAGGCATGTTTAATGAAAATAGGACAAATCCAGCATAGACCGAAGCGAGCAGAGTTGTCAGCATGGTCTCAGGCCCTTATGATTGGGCGGCTGGTGCCATGTGGTTGGGATCCCCTCATATGGGTTGTTCCCTGCCTGCAAGGAAAGGTTTGATGGCTAGTCAATGAGCTTCCTCGAAAGCTGAGCTGGACAGCGCAAACGTCTTTGCCTGTTTTATTGTCGAATGTTGATAGGACAAATCCGGCATATACCGAAGCGTGCAGAGTTGGCAGCATGGTTTCAGGCCCTTATGATCGGGTGCCATGGGGTTGGGATCCACTCGGAC
Source organism: Siphonodentalium dalli (assembly GCA_032622095.1). NCBI lineage: Eukaryota > Metazoa > Mollusca > Scaphopoda > Gadilida > Siphonodentaliidae > Siphonodentalium > Siphonodentalium dalli. Next base: position 157,707,379 of record CP136065.1, read on the forward strand.
TGGGTGGTCCCCTGCCTGCAAGGAAAGGTCTATAACGCTAGTCAATGAGCTTCCTAGAAAGCTGAGATGGACAGTGCAAACGTATTTGCCCGCGTTATTGTCTATTGTCTATAGGCGTGCAGTGCCCTGTTAATTTTATTACCCTGTGCCAGATAATCAAATTGATATTGGTAATAGGAGTATGAAGAGCCATGAGATGTACTCTGTCGGCCAGGCCATTGGCAGGGTCGTTGTGGCACGTGACAAGAGAAATGCTTTCCATGTAAATGTGCTTCATTCATGTGTGAAGTCTATTGACCAGTGTGTCAGTCGCGGGTCGTGTACCTTACCTATGAAATGTATATCACAGGTAAGATAGATCGAGTTCTCGATGCATTTTGAAGACGGTGGTACGATTGCGCAGGGCGTGCCAGGAGGGCTTGAGAGTTCATAGTTCAGTAGGAAGAAGCCTATAGATGAGATAATCCGTGGATAGGAAATCACGATCCGCAGCTTCTGCCTTACCGATGCCAGACTGTGACGACCGAAAAGACCCACAGTCTGACGTATTGTGCGCAGACGGGTCGTCATCAAAAGCCTCATACGCCTTGGGGTGTAAGGATAGCATGTCGCTCTCTGCCCTAGCGTCGGAACGACCAGCAATAATGGACGACAAAACACTAGAGGGAGGCCCATTCCGGCGATGGCTCAATCGAGGTGTAAATACCTCCCATGGAATTTTAAGCTACGGCCAACTGTTTGAGCAAAAGGCTGATAAACTGAGTTCCAATTTTGGAGTCCAGTGTCGAAATGAAGAATCCCATAGCCAAAACTGGTTTCTTCTGATAACCGGAAGGAGGTGGAGCCATCGGACCGGGGTGAGCCCCCCCCCCCCCCCCCCCCCCCCCAAATGCAGGTGGTCCCGACCAAGCTGAATGTCCTGTCCAAGCAGAACGATGGGTAGAGGCCATTGCAGCAGAAACCCCAAGACGGCTGAGAGGCAGGCAAGGCCGTGTCTTTATATAGATCGTGACCAAGGGGACCGGGCTTGCTACCTCATGGGTAGGGCCACTGCCCTATGCCGAAGTCGCCGTAGGCCGCCCAGCCGGCATCGTTACGTTCGCACGCGATTTGGCAACTTCAGCACACAGAACCGCTTGCGCCGGTGTGGGACCGAATGTCCTGGGGGTCCCAAGTACCCCTGCATCGCCACCGGTCGCCTCCCCACTAATTGATTTAATGCCGAGGCATAATCGGGGGAGCGTGAACTGTTCCTGCCCGAGAAGAGATCCGACCGAGAAATACTACCTGGGGAGGATCCAAAGATGGTGCAAATAAAGGCTCTATATCTTATCCGATTTTCATGTTTAGTTGTTGAATTATAGAAAATTCGTTGAAATAATGGAGAACCAACTTGAATAATTACTATCCCCAGGGTCTCCAGAGTTTGAGCGCCCAAACCTGTAACAGGTAGAAAAACATCCCTGGATCCTTCTCAGAAATTTACAAGCCCACCGGTTCAGACCGGCTTGCTGAACCGGCTGGTGTATAATCGCAGTATTGTTCATTAGACCTATATACAAGGTAGCTATTAATCGACATACATCTATGACATGGCTGAGATTTTATTCGTAGCACTACGGTACTACTGTCATATGAAGTTATTGTTATGCATGTGACATTGATAAACCAAGATCTAATCAACTGTCAGTATTCTTGACCTTGTGTAGATTGTAATCAACTTGAAGGTCAAACGTGATTAACACATCTGGATCATTTGTATTGAAACATAAAACAACATAGTATTATGTGAAAGCACGTTGTTCATAACATGACGAGAGATAGCGTCAGTAGCGATGGAATTATTGCTAAATAAATTTCCACGCATTAAAACGTCAAAATAATTCCCACGAAATTAGGATACTTCCGACGGTACTACTGTCATATGAAGTTATTGTTATGCATATGACATTGATAAACCAAGATCTAATCAACTGTCAGTATTCTTGTGTAGATTGTAATCAACTTCAAGGTCAAACGTGATTAACACATCTGGATCATTTGTATTGAAACATAAAACAACATAGTATTATGTGAAAGCACTTTGTTCATAACATGACGAGAGATAGCGTCAGTAGCGATGGAATTATTGCTAAATAAATTTCCACGCATTAAAACGTCAAAATAATTCCCACGAAATTAGGATACTTCCGGCGGTGAATCACGTGGCATTTTTGATATCTGACAAATTCTATCATACCTTATAGGTGCTATAATAATTCCATAGATGTATTTCTCACAATAATCTGTGCGCCTCGTAAGGCCTTGAAATGGCGGCTAATTATGGCGAAATGCTGATTTTCATATTCGATAAATTGTTTTTAAGTTCGCCGCCTGTTCGAAAAACACGAACCATTATATGTTTGAAACGAAACGGTCCGTGAATTCGAAACGATAATTATAAAAACAAACGCGTAGGCGACCAGTAATTATTGTATCGATAAATTGAATTTGTCGCTATTCGGAAAAATACTCCCTTAGATCCGTCTGGTTGGTAGCAGAAAAATAAACTGGCTAAGTCAATCTGTACAGTGAATTATATTGGGACTGCGCATGCGTGACTGATTCCGAGGCAAGCCACTGAAGAGTACAGACCGTGAATGACCGTAGGCGACCAAAAAGTTTACCCCTTTTCTGCTATGGTTTACAAACGCAGGACATCTATCCATATAGTTCAGTGTGAGGGCTTCCTTTGGCGGAAATATCCATTTTCAGTTTAGTTATGATCAGATGAGGGATGTGGCCTGTAGGGTGTGCCAAATGATTTAGTCATGCAAAGAGTATAGTCCATTAAAATCCCATAACTCAACAAAAACTGAATGGATGAAACTCGTTGTATGTAAATATCCTCCCCCCCCAATGGTGATAGGTGATTCATCAGCAAACCACAGATCATACAAATCCAACCACTAATGACTGAGATATTGGTCTCCAACATTCAGGCAGACCACCCGAAAGATGTAGTATGGACAGAACCCGTTTCTATATCCCACACCAAATTTTGTATGTGGGGGATAAAAAGAACACCACCAGATTGGTATAATATGTTCATTGGTTTGTATCGAATTGCATTTGAGAAATATAGTATCAGGAAACAAAAATGTTTATGAAGGGCACATCACTATGGCACATGACAAAAAAAATTGATAGTCGATTTGGTTATAGTGAGGAAGTAATACTTTTACAATCCGTTCAACTTTGATTTTGAAATGACAAATTCCTGGTAGCATAAGTCTGAATTTGGCTAACTTTGTACTTGTCTATATTCCTGTTAAAGGCATGTATGTCTTTATGGACTGATTTTGATAATAATTTCCTACATCTATGCCAAATTCATAGCGATATGGAAGTGGACTGACATGAGGACTATTTTTTATTATGAGCTCAGAAACACATCAGATTTCCCGTTTAAAAACATGATATGTTCTACTTGTGGACTTTTAGTAACTAAGACTGACTTACCATGTGGAGACGGCAGTAGATGATGTGTGGATTTAACAAATGGATACTTAGACAACATCAAGTTTCTGAAAAAGATTAATGTGAAGTCCACAGTGATATGAATTATTCTAGCAAATCACATTTTAAATGTTAGGCCAGACAAACAAAATAGTTTAATTCAATTCAAGTTCAATTCTTAGGGACCACAGCATCACAAAAAAACATGCGCCACACACATTTATGATCTGCCAAATATAAATAAAATATCACATACACTTAACACCCCCCCTTAAACAAGTCTGAGAAACCAAGAAAAGAGGTTTTCTAATCCTGAATCGAGGACTAAAAGCTCGATCAATCAAGGTCCCAAGTGATAATAGAACCAGATACCAGGACCATGTCTTACAAAATAAAATTCAAATATTTTATAGAATAAATACAGATATCTGCCTCCCTAGTCACTTCGAGAAAATAATTTCTGAGAAAAGAACCTTTTTTTATCTGACCTTATGTTGCAGAAAGATGGTGTGACACTGTCACCTTACAGTTTATTTTCATCCGAGTCAGGGAGACAGGGTCACACCATAATACTGTCAATAAACCACAATAATATTATAAGGTCCAGAGAGGCGTTTCCATATCATTACATGCTAGCTGAAACAGACAGATACTCTTTAACTCTTACATGACTGGAGCTTCCTGAAATTTTTGTGCCATTGCATTGTTATATTCATGTCTCCCCCATAGAGAGTCTCACATATTTAAGAGAATACATTGGCCTAACAATATTTACTTGACCTTGTAGCCAGTGCATTCTTTTATATATGCATGGCTCCCTATGTGAGACTCGCATATAAAAGAAAATGCACTAGCACATGATCTTTAATGCTGCACCAGTGCAGCTCCCATCATGTAATCCATTATATATTTTGGAACTTCTGTATGTGTGTATGTATGTGTGTTATAGACTCGAAAACTGCTTGACCGATCCGACTCAAATTTGGTATGTAGGGAAAAATCCTGGGAAAAATATGGCCGGGTCCAATTGCATGTGCAACTTTGTCCCTGACCTTGACCTAGCTCATATACGCTCATATAGACATGTTTCTGGACCTCGACCAATCCGACTCAAATTTGGTATGTAGGCCTACTTTGATCCCGGGAACGATATGGGTGGGTTCAATTTCATGTGCGACCGTGTCCTTGACCTTGAACTCGCTCATATAAGCTCATATTTCAGGCATGTTTCTGGAATGACGCTGTATATTTTGCCAGACGGAGGCGATCACAATGAAATCCCTAAATAGCCCGGACGAAGTCGGGCACATCAGCTAGTGGTTAATATATATAGATAATCTTAGACAGGTAATAGATACATAACTAGTAGTGGAAAATTTTCCTGCAAAGATTACATGTGTAAAATGGATAAAATTTTGACCATATGCACCTACCCCCATGTGTGGTCTTTGGTTGCTACTCCGAAGTCAACATACATTCCTAGCCTTTCACCAAGCCACATACCCAGATCGTTGTTACCGAGGAATGGTTTTGATGCATCGCTCTCCAGCAACGTAATCACATCTGCTCCTAAAATAGATATATTTGAATATGCAACGAACTGGCTCAGTATGATGGATTTATTGCTTCACATCTTACATAAATAGCGCTTGGTGAGATCAGACTCCCATCAACCTATGACTTTGGACCAATTTTATGGCTATTTCTTAATTTTTCAGAAAATTTGGCCAATTTGGAAAACCAAAATATAGGATTGTTGAGAAAAGGGAAACCAAAAAGCAACAGAGAAAATAATAAATAACAAAAATAACAATGAAATTGTCAATGGCACTGTAGCTCAACTTGGAAAGGGAATAATTACAGTCAAAGGAGCGATTAGGAATGCGGAAAGTTGAAATATCTAAGTAATACCAGATTATCAACATGAAGAGATATATATATAAAGTAAAATCCAAGATGGTTGCTGGCGGCTATGTTTTCAAATGAAAGTCAAAAACATTTGATAGCTTCCATCTAGTAGACCAATATCAATATTAATATGAAGTTTGATGATTGCCCGAGGGAAGTGGACTGTAGGGGTGCAATTGATTTAGTCATGCAAGGAGTAAAATCCAAGATGGCTGCCAGCGAACATGTTTTATAGCCGAATGACCCCAAAATGACTAGTTTCCAATCTACATGTCAATGTTAACAGCCATGACAAATTTCATAATGATCGGACCAAAGCTACGACTTGTAGCCCGTGCCAAAGGAATTAGTCATGCAATGAGTAAAATCCAAGATTGCTGCCAGTGGCCATGTTTTATGGCCAAATGACCCCAAAATGACTCGTTCGCATCTACATGTCAATATTAACATCCATACAAATTTCATGATGATCAGGCGAACAGTATACCTGTAGCCCCATGCTAATGGATTGAATTTTGAAATCCAAGATGTCCGCTGGTGGTCATGTTTTTTGCCGAATGACCCCAAAATGACTTGTTTCCCATCTACATGTCAACAGCCATGACAAATTTCATAATGATCCGAACAAAGGTACGACCTGTAGCCCATGCGAAAGGATTTAGTCATGCAAAGAGTAAAATCCAAGATGGCTGCTGGCGGCCATGTTTTATGGCCGAATGACCCCAAAAATGACTCGTTTAGTCATGCAAAGAGTAAAATCCAAGATGGCTGACAGCAGCCATGTTTTATGGCTCAATGACCCCAAAATGACTCGTTCCCATCTACATGTCATTGTTAACATCCGTGACAAATTTCGTTATGATCTGACCAAAGGTATGATATGTAGCCCGTGCCAAACAATTTAGTCATGCCAAGAGTAAAATCCAAGATGGCTGCCGGCGGCCATGTTTTGTGGCTGATCGACCCCAAAATTACTCGTTCCCATCTACATGTAATATTAACATCCATGACAAATTTCATGATGATCAGACAAACAGTAGGACCTGTAGCCCGTGCTAATGGGTTGAATTTTGAAATCCAAAATGGCTACTGGTGGCCATGTTATTTTTCCGAATGACCCCAAAATGACTCGTTCCCATCTACATGTCAATGTCAACAGCTATGACAAATTTTATAATGATCCAACCAAAGGTGCGACCTGTAGCCCGAGCTAAAGGAAATTGTTGATGAATCACACACACCCGCATACACACAGACGACGGATACCAAGCCATGGCAATAGCTCAAACTTTACAAAGTACAGTTGAGCTAAAAAGCAAAGCAAGAGCATAAAGGGCACACCCAAAAACAAAAAAGAACATAAATATGCTTTGATTTGCTCATTGTACCATAAAGCAGTAATTAATTATTGTCAACTGATTAAGAAAGGATGCTGTTATAGAACCTATTTCTGATAAGTAGGCATCAAGATTCAATAAGATTTATTTGGTATTCAATATAATTATAGTAGATATATAACAACAGGACCCCACAAAAAGTTTAACTTGCAAGGGCAGGGCCCTTATGCTTGTATAATGATACAGTGTAATGTGTACGTATATTGGGTTTATATAGTGCGGGTGCGTATTTACAATGTGTGTAGTTTCGTATAGAGATGGGCAAGAAGGGGTGGGGGCATGGGGTGGTGGTCGGGTTGTGAGATGGCGATTATAGTCATTTTTTTAGTTGTTATGCTTCATCTGGTAGCCAATATGATTATCTTGATACATTCATGCTGAGACCTGTGCGATCATCTTGCAATACTTGTATATTTTCAAGAATGTGAGGAATACCAGTATTTTTAGGTGATCAATGGAATATGGGTGTGAATACTGCTTCATTTGGTTGAGGAATTGGTTACGGTCATAATTAAGTTGATTAATTTTGCACTGTTGTTCAAATGTACATGAGTGACATATAGTGACACATGGAGGAAATGTGGCATAAGTTTGGTTGGCCTGTTCCTCACCAGGAGAGCTGACCAGGAGAGGGAGGATTATACTATGAGAATAAAGAGAAGTTCATTAATTTCTGCCCTCTCTTCTGGACAGTCTCTGCTGTAAGGAACTGCTGGCTGGCATTGCCTTAGTCAGGGTTTCCGCCAAGGGAAAATTAATGAGTCCGTATTGGGGAAACACATAACGACCATGGTTCGAAAATTTTGTTATTTGACACTGAATAGTAGCCATTTCCTTGCACCTGAGTGTCACACAAAGCAATCCAAAGCTACGTATATTACGCTAGTCGATCATTTTCCGTGGGTGCATTAATTCTGTTGATGGTATCCAGATAATTAATCATGCAATTACGCACGTAAGACTGCCGTCTGATTGAAGACTAATGAGACTATATCAAGCTACAACTTACAGTGTTTAAAAATTTATAACTTACAATAATATTCCGACAGGTATAATGAAACTAAACACTAAAAAGCATCTATCCAATACTACCTAGCTGGGAGAATTGAATTAAGTATTTCCTAGAATTTCAAGTAGCTTCCGTGAAAATGAAACTGATTTTTCCATGTATTCTTTCAATCGTAAAACTATGTGTGCGCTGTGATGTCATATACATGTATACTGCAGGGTTTGTCTGCAGGAGATATTTATAGCGGCAAAATACGAATGTTAGTGAAATCATTCAAACTCGGAACGCGTAGCTTGTCAATAGTCTGTATTAGTCAAACAACAGTTACTGACGACCGCTGCTGTAGAGTTTTAGCCAACGTGTTATAAAATATAATTGAGTTTTGGCGGGAAATGGGAACATGTGAGCCGTTGTTTGTGTTTGGGGACCCAGGCGGGACAACGAAACTATTATGGACCGTACTTTGACTTTATCTCCATATTGGGTGGGGGTATTTTTTTGTTTGTGTTTATCCTCCATGCATGTTATATGGGTCAAATAAGTGGTGTTGTCACTATGAATTCCCGCTATAAAGACTGATTTGGGACAGGTTCCGTATTATAACAGTACGATAGCACGGGATCTCGGAGGTAGATACCTCCTTTGGTAGGAGAACCGCCTGTTGGCGTATGTTGATCCCTACTCTGCCTAACTCAGCAATTCGGCATTCTTTGATCAAATTATGTAATCGTACGATAGCACGGGATCTGCGAGCATGAGTAGTTTCAACCACAGAAATCCCGTACGAAGTAATATCCGTACTCAGCAGTCCGACATTCTTTGATGTTACCGCGACATTTATTACCCTGTATATAACGTCGCTATTTCAATGCACACCAAACATTACGTTGTAGTTTTGGCGCTTTGATTTCAAAGGGTTACGCTGTACCGGTAAAGTACTATACTCAATTAACCCGTTTTTCACCAGTATTCTGTTCAACCCCCCGAACTCCCGTTGCAGCCGGATTTTTTATGACATATTGCTACTGACTTTTGGTACATGTATGAATCAAAAAGATCATCTGCGAGGGGAATGGGTCCGTGGGACGGACCCGCAGCCGGTCTGGCGGAAACCCTGCCTTAATATATATAATAGGGGAGAGTATACATACAAACTGGATTGTTAATTGTTATTTGGGGTGTATTTATTAATGAAATGTGTTTTCAGGTACTTATGATATTTATCACTAGTTTCTATACGAAGCTTACAATCACATGGGAGTTCATTCCATAGACATATGACACTTCTTGCATTTTTTGTTCTTCTGAATTCACATTACAGATTTGAATTTGCTTTGAACCGTGTATTGTGGTTGTGGATATCATGTATATTAGTAAATATTGAAGACAGCGATTTGGGGAGTTTCTTTTGATGGGAAATATGTAAAATTTGTATTAGTTGCATGTTTCCAAGGTCCCTGCATATTTCTGGTATGCTTTTTTGTTTGTAAGATAGTGTGGCGATTGCTTTGTTTTGTATTTTTTCAAGCTTTTCAAGGTTTTTCTTTGTTGTTGCACTCCATATGGCATTACAATAAGTGAGATGTGGGATAATCAGTACAGAATATATTGCTTTCATTATATCTCTGGGTATGAAATCACTGATTTTTCTCATGACTCCTAAATTTTTTGACAGTTTTTTGGTAATAGATTCCACTTGCATATTCCATGATAAATTTTCTTCAATATTAATTCCTAGGAATTTAGTGTTTTTAACTCTTTGTATCTGACTTTCATTGATCTTGAGCTCGGGTAGGACAGTTATTTTTTTGCATAGATCTGTATTCGTAAAAATCATGTAATTAGTTATTTCCAAATTTAGAGATAATTTATTAGCAAGAAACCAGTTGCTCATTTTCTCCATTTCATTGTTGACTACATCATATGCCTTACTTATATCTTTATTGGAGTAAAATGCATTTGTATCATCAGCAAATAATATTAGATTCAGGTCCTTACAAATATTTGGAAGATCGTTCATATATATCAGAAAGAGTAGAGGGCCAACCCGGCCAAGTATTGATCCTTGTGGAACTCCACATATTATATTATGTTTGTGAAGACAAGTGGCCTTCATACTGTACAGAATGTTTTCTGTTAGTCATATAGCTTTGGAACCAGTCCAGTGCAACCCCCACGACATCCATAGTTTTCAAGTTTATTTAGCATTATATTATGATTTATTGTATCAAATGCCTTTGATAGATCAAGGAATACCCCAATGGTGTGTTCTATATTATCTAGGGCTTGGGTAATTTTCTCTAAGAGATCAGTTAGTGCCAAAATAGTTGAGTGATTCTTTCTGAATCCATATTGACTACTATACAGGATATTGTATTTGGTTAAGTATTTGTTCAGTCGGTTGTACATCATTTTTTCTAGGAATTTGGAAAATACTGGTAGCACAGAGACTGGCCTGTAGTTACTTAGTGTGGTTGGGTCTTTAGCTTTAAAAATAGGTACAACGTTTGCTATCTTCATGAGGTCTGGAAATATTCCATTAGCAAGAGAAAGATTGAATATATGTGTAATGGGTTTAATGATAAATTCGCTACAATGTTTCAAGATTGAACACTTGAGATCATCAATACCAGCAGCCTTTTTTGCACTGATGTTTTTGAGAATTTCTATGACTTCAAGTTCATCTGTTGGTTGGATAAATAAAGAAGAACACTTGGGTTGATTAAGGTAATCTGCTGGATTCTTGTTAGATTTTATTTTTGCAGCAAGGGTTGGTCCAATATTGGTGAAGAATTCATTGAATTTGGTAGCAATTTCCTCTTTGTTATTAATATATTTATTTTCATAAAAGAACTCTGTTACGATTTTGCTTCCCTTTTTCTTGTTGAGAATGTTTTAATCAGTTTCCATGTGCCATTGATATTACCTTCATATTGTTGGAATTTCCTATGATAATAGTGTTGTTTAGCGGTACGGATAATTGAATTTAGTCTATTCCTATACTTCTTGTATAGATCATTATTATAGTATGTTCTGTTCTTCTAATGGAATTCAGTATACCTGTTGTTATCCATGGATTGCAGTGATTAGAAGGTTTGATTTTCTTTCTGATGTTTGGAAAATTATTATTATAAATGTTTGTTAATGTTTCGTGGAAAGAATTGTAGGCTTTGTTGCAATAAATTTTTCTTTGTTTCTTTTTGAACAGTCTCTTTGCCATACAAATACGTCTTTCTTAGTCATTGTTTTAGTTCCATTGCTCAAAAGGAGATAGATAGGCAAGTGGTCCGTAATGTCTTCCACTAATATACCAGCATTGATAGATGAGGAGAGGAGACAGTTGGAGAATATGTTGTCAATAAGGGTTGCACTGAACTCAGTTATTCTAGTGGGTTTTGTTATTGATGGCAAGAACATGAATGACTTTAGTAAGTTAAGCATTTATGTTTATATTAAAGTCTCCCATTAGGAAACAATCTTTTTTCTCTTTATGTATCTGGGTTAATACTGTTTCAAGTTTTTCAAGAAAGTCATCGACATTAGAATTTGGGCTTTAATGTATACAGCCTACTACTTGTTTCTTGTTTTTTTTGGTTTTGTCAGGAATTTAAATAAATAAGCTTTCAAAGTTCTCATTGAACAAAGACAAGTCTGATCGTACCTGTGCTTCAATGTTTTCATGTACATAAAGTCCAACTCCACCCCCACCTCTATCACTCCTGTGATTCTCATATAAGCTATAGCTTCCCATTTTGGTTAGATCAACAGGAGATTCATGATCTGACTTCTGGTAAATTGTTATTCAAACATATACCCACAAGCCGCTACTATTTATTAAAGGGACGGGCAGCCTTCGTTGTAGTTTATAATTTAGAAATAACATTTATCTAATTATGATAATTTTCTCAAGAATATACTAATAGTATAGCATAATGATATGGTTGTGATATTATTCACAAAACACAATAGTATCATAGTAAATTCTTTATTTGGTGTGTGACGTAATTACCATAGGTTAATAGGAGAAATTACTAACTGGATTGAAAAATATTCATCACTTTGCAAGAACAATTAAATTATGTACACATTTTCTGTCTGATCATTTCCCAATCATGAAGTAAAGTGGATAAGCTGGATTTTGAACTGACAGCAGGTAGTATGGGTCGATTAAATAAAGTATCTTTAACTTCTTACTATTGGTGATACCTGGTGATTTTTTGAGAGGTAATTACTGGCATAGGCTAGGCCAAGTGTAATTTTCGTTGGCCATATAAAGAACAAATCTGGCCATTGGCTCTTAACAACCTCGCACATGGGAATATTTTCTAAAATAAAACACCTTTAGAGACTATTCCCATTAGCAGTCGTGCATGCATATAGTTGCAGCAACTTCTAAGGTGTGCGTTGGTTTACTTCAGAGTTCTATATCACCCATTTTATTTGACAATCAACTCATCCATGTGACAGCCATGGGTGACAGACCATTTCTATTATGGCTTTCCAATAAAAAAAAAGGTAATCAGTTTAATGTGAATAGAGACGTATGTCACGTGTATCCTAATAGACAGGTGAACATATAATTTGCATATCAAAAATGTGATTAGAGTTTATTGACCTTTATATATGAGAAAATGGTCAATGTCCTATACCTGTGTTATTCAGAAGCTGAGCTGTTCTTTCTAGACTTGGCCAACCTTTGTTGTCATAACCAAAATGATATGTGAATATGGCAGATGAGAATACTTTTGGTTTGGCCTGAAAAATGTGCAAAATATGTTCCATGTGATCGTAGACTTCACAAATAATTGCTCTGGATATAAATTTCTACAAAAATCAAAAATGGAATTTTAAGACAAATAGAAATACACAGAACTGCATGTTACAGAACTGTGTGTTACTGGCTTCCTGTTTGTTGCAGTCCAGATGTAATTAACTTTTGATGTTGCTGCATGGTGCTGTCAGAGATAGTCGGGTCATATGCCCATAAATAACTGCTGCGATCACATGAATCATCAAGGTGCAAAATAAGTGCATTGACAGTCATTATTTGACTCAAGATCATTACATTTCGTGTATGACAGGTAATTTTTTATTTTTTTTTACTGGGATGTACTTTTTCACTCTCAAATGACACCGTCAGTTGCTGTGAAATTTCACTAACAGTTACTGAATGCAGTGAAAGTAATAGACAAGATTCGATGACCTACTGAATGTAGATCATGTTGAGCGTACCCTTGGGCTCTAGCACAAATATATTCGTGGATATTTCCCACATGGTGAAAAATTTCCTATCGGTTTCCCATTTATTCAACAACATACTTCTTGGAGTTTCATTTTGCAACATAAACAAACACACGCTGTCAACTTCAAGACTAAATTAGTCTGTAATATGAATTTATTTTGAATTGTTATACTGTTGTGCATCATATTTAGACTCTTTAAACTGGGGTCATGCAGGTTAATTAAATAGTTCTTGAAAATTGGAGGAAAGGGAGTGACAAGTTAAGTAAAACCACACAATGTGTATGATTTGACTTCAATTTTACCATGTGACTGCTTTCCTACTTCATCTTACAACTAGATTATTCCAATTGAAAACAATATGGTTAATGAATGAGTTGATTGTTTCTTTATATACTGTATTTCATCAGCCTGCTGATGCTAGGGGGTCCAAAATTGGGGGGGGGGGGGTATTAAAGGATGGCCTTCACAGTTGGTATAGCTGTTAAAATAGTCACAACTGTTGAAACTGCCACAAAAAGAAAGAATATTAAAATATAGACATATTTTGTTCTTATACCAATCATAAATATTGCATAAATAGTATGTTATTGTCAAGTTTGTTCATTGTGTTCTGTAACATTTTTGGCTTTTGTTTACATAACAAAGCATACAAACTTGACAATAACATACAATTTGCTAAATATTTATGATTGGTATAATAACAAAGTCTATTTTTATTTTAATATTCTTTCTGTTTATGGGGGTTATAACTGATGTGACTATTTTAATACCCACTGCAAAGGCCTTTAATATTGTTCAGTCCGTTAGCGGAAACAAAGGCCTGAACTGTCTTTGATATGGAATATTGTGACTCTTGATTCATGCTGAGAGTCATACATTCAGAATACTTACTTTCTGTTGACTGACAAATTGGTACGAGTTAAAGCGGAATCCAAATCCACCAAGTCCAGTTACCAATAAGCATGTGAGTACTGTAAAATAAAATAACAAGATAACTGATCAATTAATTCTAATTAATCCTTTAATAAGCATGTGAGTAGTATAAAATAATAATATAAGAGAACTGATTATTTATTTCTAATTAACCATTTTATAACTGGGTACTCACTGATGAGTATTATTATTTGATTTTAACCCTTTCTATACTAAACACTCATTGACAAGTAGTTTCATGCAACAAACGACGATAGTTTAACTTATCTGAGAGGTTCCCACCAATAAGAATTCTTCTGCTCTTGTATTATTTTATTTCTGTCTGTCATCTGCTTATGCATCCTGAGCACCCCTCCAAATTAATAATAGACCATTCCAATTTACACTTTAGTAACTGGATGGGAGAAACCATTTAGTAAAGAAAGGGTTATAATAACACTGAATTTACACAGGGATCTGATCATCAGATGTATAAAACCTCTCCACTTTTCGGTTATAGAATAGGATAACTTTGAATAGTGTGATCCCCAATATGTGCATGTGGTTTCTTTTGACGGGAATTTTATAGATGTTTGTTTTGTCTTTGCACAGTATCAATATAAAGGACGTAGGAAATTATTTTATCACATGCATGACTGCCTGTTCCTGAAAAACACACCAATTCTTCATCATATGCAGTAAAATCGAACGATGTCGACATCACATGGTGACATCACAAGCCTTGTTTGTTTCTGAATATACTTTGTAAGGTTTTTTTTTTTTATTTAATTGATTGTAGAATGGGTGGCGTGTAATAAACACAGAACACTTGTGTGAATCAGTTTGTCGATATGGCATTTGAGTCATCACGATGGCAGTTGTGCCATTGTGTAATGAGAGAATTTTCATGCTGGTACTCGTGCCATATCGACAAACCCATTCGTAAACTCTTGTCGTTCTATATATGTACAGAAGTACTGAAGTCAGAGATGTTAGGTTGAGTAGACTATTGTTTGTACTCACGAACTGCTATCAACTTATTAGGCGATTTCATCTTTGGTAATACTGAAGCAGGTGGAGGTGATCCTGGAAAGTTTAAGTTAACTAAATTAATTATGTTTTTTTAGAAACTTCTTTAGAAAGTTTCTTTTTCTTTTTTAGTTTAGTTTCTCTATATCCCCACATTGGAAGATGACACAATGCATAATCCAGATGCCCAATGGGCGCACATCATCTTCACCATCTGGGAACATAAATATGAGCCTAGGTCTTCCACAGCAGATGAGGCAATGCAGAATGAGGTCCCCAGAGGATGAATTTGGGGATGCTAGCCCGCTGTGCAGGGTAGCATCACTAAATTCACCCTCTGGGGACCTCATTCTGCAAATATCCAGCACCATATTTTCAGGCATGAATATACTGTTGCATGTTCTTACAGACATTCAGTACAACATTGAGCTCTCAATTACTCTCCGTCTTCAACCTGTTTGACTCATTGCTCTGTATAACTCTTTGACATATCGTAAACCACACATCCACCAGCAGAGACTATATGACTCAAGAGTGTTTGTTTATGCAGACTGGGTTCCTGTTGTGGTTGATCAAATTCAATAAAAATATGCATATACCCTGGTGGCCTCCCTTGGATGTTGAGGCATAATTATTGTGGGTGCTCTGGAATGCAATTTTAGAGAAACTTTCTTTTTAGAGATGTTTCTGAAGAAAGTCACCTTTGAAGACAAGGTCAGTATCATTCAAATTTCTTCAATTTTCTACTAGTTTTAACCCTTTCATGAGGGAAGCTGTGCTGGTGCAGAATTAAGAATCCTGTTTCAGTGCATTATCTTATATGTGGCAGTCTCCCATAGGAAGCCTCGCAATGGCTTACATGGTCAAGGTAGATACTGGTATAGGCCAATGTATTCTCTTATATATGTGAGGCTTCCTATGGGTGACTCCTATATATAAGAGAATGAATTGGCACAGGGTTTTCACCAAATTTCAGGAAGCTCCAGTCATGGAAGGGTTAAGGTGATAATAACCATATTATAATAACACTAATTTTCTCAAATATGGGAAAAATCATCAGCAAATATAGTGCTGGTTTGCATGCATAAGTATAGTAAGGTCCTAATTAATCGATCCCTTAACCACAGCAGAATTATGGGTAACTTTTCAGGAGAGCTTTCAAAAGAATGGCAACAAGCCATATTTCCGACTAAATCCTGAAAAGTTACCCATAATTCTGCTGTGGTTAAGGGGTCGATTATTTAGAGCATTACTGTAAGCTCTCACAAAGAAACACATGTTTACGAACCTGAACAAATTGAAGTTTCCATTTTTATTATTGTTAATTTGGCCCAAAGTGATCAAAGGAGCGAAAAAAAAACCACAAGCCATTTAATTAAATAAAGCCCTCACCAAAGAAGAATCCCAACATTATGCATAGCATGACAGCAGCAATCAACCAATCAGTGTGCTCCCTGGTATAAACTCCGCCCGGAACAAAATTATATGCAACAGTCCACACAGAGAAGAACATTGTTAGGATATATGACAGAACGACAAGGAACATGGTTCTCGCAGGCGGACACTGTGTCAGTCTTCTCACCATCTCTGGCCATATGGACATTGTGTATACAGCAAGGCATAATCCACCTGTAAATACAGTTTACAAATGACTGTATGTATCTTGTCATTATCCAAACCTGCAGATAGTGTGTCCGTCAATTGCAGAATGAGGTCCCCATAGGGTGAATTTAGTAATGCTATCCCGCACAGGGGGCTAGCATCACCAAATTCACCCTCTGGGGGCTTCATTCTGCTTGGGCCTCATCTTCTGTGAAGTTTCTATAGTCTTAAATTAACATTGTCTTTAGTTAGTTTTTCCCTTCTGGGAAGTTTCTATATTCCCTAATTTGTCGATGATAAAATGCATTATAATCGAGGTGACTAATAGGTGAATATCACCAACATCAACTGGGGAACTTCAATCTGATCCTAGGTCTCTCATGGCAGTCGGAAGCCTAAGCAGAATGAGTTCCCCAGAGGGTGAATTTGGTGATGCTAGCCCACTGTGCGGGATAGCATAACTAAATTCACCCTCAGGGGAACTCATTCTGAAAATGACAGACACAGTATTTGCAGCCTGTCATTATCCAGCTGTTAGATAGTATAACAAGAGCATCGCTAGGGCATGGAAAAATAAACCTGTGGTAAATCAAACAAAGGGCCATAACTCTGGTAAACATTGGCCGGCGGAAGTAAAGTCCAAGATGGCGACTGGCGGCCATGTTTTTTTTCCAACAATATTTGTAAAATTTGTAGTAGTCACTCAGATATCCATATGATTTGGTGACGATCGGATGAAGGATGTGTTATGCAGGATGTGCCAAAGGATTTTAATCATACAAAGAGTAAAATTCAAAAGATGATTCCCATTTAGATGTCACCCCGAAGATCCATATTAAGTTTGGTGATAATTGGATGAGGGATGTGGCCTGCAGCGTGCAACAAAGGAAATTATTGATGCACGGATGCCAACCCATGGCAATAGCTCAAACTTTAATTCGTCAAGTTGAGTTAAAAATGAAGTTCATTCATTCTGCTCAGAATAGAAAGTAACTTTGTATTAGATAATTTTTTTAATTAATTTCACGTTTCCAATATCGGTCCAACCACATAATTTTTGTCTTTCTGTGTGATAGGCTGATAGCTGGCATAATACAGAATAATACCATGTAGTTATAACAAACTTAAATATCATATTGTTGTGATAAACTTATTTCTCTCATTGGTCGTAAATATCAGTCCATTTACCTGCATATCCGTACCATGTTGGCAGATAGTATAGAGCTATGAGTGATACTGTGCCAAACAGCCACCAAACTATACTACTTGTCAGTGCAGGCAGCAATGTACAGTATACCCCTAGGTAAAGGGTGCATAAAACAAGGGCCCTGTGAAAAGAAAATACATATAAAGTTAACCCTTCCATGACGGGAGATTCCTGAAATTTTGCGAAAACCCTGTGCCAATGCATTCTCTTATATATGCGAGTCTCCCATAGGGAGCCTTGCATATATAAGAGAATGCATTGGCCTAACAGTATTTACCTTGACCTTGTAAGCCAGTGTATTCTCTTATATATGCGAGGCTCCCTATGGGAGACTCACATAGAAGAGAATGCACAGCACAGAGTCTCTAATGCTGCACAAGCTGAGCTCCCGTCATGAAAGAGTTAAGCAACCCAACTCTCAGTGCAGGCAGTCATCTCAGTCACCCTCCAAGCAGTCTTTCAATTTTGACGGAGATGCACTATATGCTACTATCAACAATTTTAAGTCAGGCGCTCTATTGATGGGTAATGATGGACCTCCTCCTGAAGTTCGGAAAATATTCAAAATAAAATAAAAGGTCGCCGACCACACGTCCCCCGAAAAAAGATGGTTTTGATAGGAGGTTGTTTTTTTTTCGTAAAAAAAAATTGAAGTTTGGTAAAAATCATTCAAAAAATTAAAATTAGAATTTGGAAAAAGGTCAAGAAAGGGGAATAACTCTGAAAAATTATGTTTTTCTGTCATACATATACATGTCGCATATTGGCAATATATGGGTAACAATATCTCTACATTAATATCAATATTTACATCTATATCAAATCTATACATTTGAAACACTTACTGTGGGAGTAGTTGATTACACAATGGAGGTACCTATAATGTGGTGTAATGGACACACAAACGGATGGACAGACAGACAGATGTCATTTCTATAGTCCCCGAAAATAAAATTTTCGGGGGACAAAAAAAGATATTGGAGAAAATAACCTGAATTTGGTTCAAATCTTTGATACATGCACCTGGGAAGTACAATTTTTGATTACATCAGTATATTGAGAAATAACCTCTCTTTGAGAGTTGGATAGAACATATGACTACTCATGTGCATGGTGGGCACTTGAATAAAATTTTCTCTTGCCAAAATGTTAGCAAAATTAATTTTTTGGGTCAAATTCCGAAAAGACTTGCCAAATGCAATGAGGGTCTAATTGGGGAAAATTGAGAACATATTTTTCATCTGTATTATATTATGCCCAACTTGATGCCTGCAAATATAATTAATCCACATATACATGCAAAAAAAATACTTTTGACATTGCTACACATTTAATAAATTCATCAAAAACATAGGTCAAGTTAAACGAAAAGAGGATACAGTAATGCCCTAAATAATCGACGCCTATTATGGGTAATTTTTCAGGATTTAGTTGGTAATATGACTTGCTCGGTGAGAGCTTTCCGATGAATAGCAACAAGCCATATTTCCGACTAAATCCTGAAAAATTACCCATTATTCTGCTGTGGTTCAGGAGTCGATTATTTAGAGCATTACTCTATCTGATTAAACTCTACAAACCCCCAGGGATAAGGCTCTGGTCCATTATCAGGATAACCTGTCACCACCCATCTGCTGATAAGAGACACCTCACCAAATACCCAGTGTGTTAGGTAGAGCAGACACCCAAAACCAACCCCTACAAACACCCAAGGTGGCCTGGTTGTTGATGCTGCTTCTTTGTCAGAAAATTGACTGTCAGAACCTGAAAGAAAACATGAAAGTACGATCCATCAAAAGTCAAAGTATTTGTTATCAAGCAATATCAGTGCATTTAAAATTTCGCCAGGAAAAGAAATAACAATACCGGGTATACTAGTGTCAAATTTCAGTCTTCATAATTGGCTACAGCAATCATCAATCCCGAAGCCAGGAATCAAAAGTATTTTCTGTTGTGTTCCTGAAACGATATTCTGTATATCTCTCACTATAATTTCCTTGAAATGGTCCCGTCAAATTTTAAAAGAAATAAACAGAAACTGATAGGTCTCCATGCATTGTTCAAAATGAGTTTCTTTGTGGTTAAAATTTGACTGATGCACTGTGTATTTATTCAAAATGTTACCTGAGATAATGTGATCCACAACAGCTATAGTTCCCATAGCGATCACAGCTGAATTTGTCTGGTCTGACCACCATGTCGGTACAAATGAGGCAAACCAAATTCTTGATGACAGGAAAGCGAAGAGTCCCAAAATCAGACCCCAAAATGTCTGAACCCTGAAATTAGCATTAAACAATTAATGTGCATACGTGTGTTAATTAAAGCTTCACTTATGGTCACTTACCATGAAAGTCGTCATATAGTTTAGTGCATGAATGCCTGCTTCAATGATAAATTATACTGTAGACACATCACCAAGGTGTTGATTTATTCGGGTTTATCAATATTTCAGCCACTGGGCTACATTAATGCCCTAAATAATCGACTCCTTAACCACAGCAGAATTATGAGTAACTTTTCAGGATTTAGTCGGAAAAATGGCTCGTTGCCATTCATCGGAAAGCTCTCACTTAGGTAGCAGTACATGATTTCACGGGTTGTAGGGGGTCTGAAAAATAGAAAAATAAGTATCTGGGGGGCATAACAGCCAGTGTAGCCTGTGTTAAATGTTTCATTACTGGTTTGAAGGTTTAATTATTTTACAAAACTGGGAAAGTTCTCAAAAAAGTGGAAAATTTGGATACGCAACAGGATTTTCGTATTCAGTGAAGGCCAACTCTGTGTTATTGGTTACAGGAAAATAGCCCGATTTCTCTCCCATGAATTATGTGATCTGCGCTTGCAAGACATTTTTTTTCAAATTGATAAGATAACTTTTTTTCTATTTCAAATATTTCTGAGCTCTAACATAGCTCCATCACGTGGAAGAAGCGTATTTACTGACATTCGCTCTGTCATGGTCTGTTTTTGGGTTGAAAATGGTCAATTTGAGTCAAATAGGTAAAATTGAGCGTTTTGTGTGTGCAAACAAAGCGGCATAACTCAATGACAAATTTTGCAACGAAGCTAAAGTACAGACATGCGAGTACACCTAAAATTTCTGCCAAAATTAAAACATGCTTGATGGGACCTATGCCAAAGATACCCAAGGTTGGCCAAAATTGCTGGAAATCGTGTATTGCTACCTTAGAGCTTTCCGATGAATGGCAACAAGCCATATTTCCAACTAAATCCTGAAAAGTTACCCCTAATTCTGCTGTGGTTAAGCAGTCAATTATTTAGGACATTACTGTATATCACGAGGATGACAGTAACAAGAATGTCTTCCATATTATCCATTGATGGGAAGCTACTTGATTCCCATTCATTCATTTGTAGGGATGTTCAGGTTACAAGTTTAATCGTTTTTATACCAATTATCATTGGTGAGTAGTTGTTCCGTAGGAAATATTCAGATAATAAGTTCAACAGGTCATTTGTTCAACTTATTATCTAGATATTTCCCTGTAATAACTAGGACTCCTTCTGTACTTGTATTATCTGACGTCTGCTTATTTTTCATGAAAACCCCTCCAAATGAATGATAGACCATTCCAATGGATACTGTTATATCTACGTGGGAAAATACATTTAGTAAAAAAAAGGGTTAATAGGCCTTACTTTGGATATTTACCAAATATATTATCTGAATTAACAAGATGAATGAAGAGGAATCCAACACCAAAGCATATAAAGAATAGACAATTCCAATGAATAATTTAAGCATAAAAATACCGAGGTAATCCTAAAATAACAAGCAGTCGCAGACGGCGGTATCCCCCGCCGAAATGTGCAGTTGGGGAAGTGCATTCTCAATAATGTTTGCGTTCTCAGTATGTGCTAAACAAGAGGTGGGATTTTGTCAAAAAGCCTGGCTTGCGAACTCATTTTAGGACTGACATTTGTGGAAATTAGCCATGTGACGTCGTCCATTTGCACAAGTCCAATAACTCTGCTGAAAATATCCGGCCAGACCTGGTTTGCGAACTCGTTCTAGATACTGGTCATGTGAACTCATATACCAAAAATCTTTGAAATCCGTTGACATTTGTGGAAATTAGCCATGTGACGTCGTCCATTTGCACCAAAAATAATAAACAAAGTCCAATAACTCTGCTGAAAATATCCGGCCGGACCTGGTTTGCGAACTCGTACTAGATACTGGTCATGTGAACTCATATACCATAAATCTTTTAAATACGTTGACATTTGTGGTAATGAGCACTGTGACGTCGTCCATTTGCACATACAAAAATAAACAAAGTCCAATAACTCCGGTAAAAATATCCGGCCGGACATGGCTTGCGAACTCATTCTAGGTAATGGTCAGGTGTACTCATATACCAAAAATCTTTGAAATCTGTTCAAGTTATGACTCTTACAAATTTGGGACAGACGGACGGTACGACAGACGGACGGACGGACAGACGGAACCCATTACTATCCCCCGCAAATTTTAAATTTGGCGGGGGATAATAAAGCAGTATAACCACGATAATGCCATCTTCAAGGTAATGGTAACGGTATTAAGAATCTTACCAAATTTTATTCAGTATACCATGCGGGGGTTGTTATAAAAATGCATTAAGTGTGCTACAGTAGACTTCATTCACAATGGCACATGGAGCTGTATAGATAGTACATTTGAATTCAAATGTCCGAGTCAACTTGGTTATGCATCATACCTTATTTTGGAAGAATTGTTCCATAGCATTGCTGTAAATATGAGCATAGTGACACCATTGCCGGCAGCTAAGATCGCCAGTCGAGACAGTGTGGTTGGCGCCTGGAATGATGCTAATGATGCCACCTGGAGAAGCCTCAGAACAGCTAGTACCCATTTGTTCTGAATGAGTGACAAGACGCCAGGAATACCAACAAGGAGTGGAGAGAACCAGGTTACAACAAAAACCTCATAACCTGTGGAAAAAAGATAATTCATATTCATAAAAGAGAAATTGTAGTGGCATGGTGATCCAGTGGTCAGATGGTTCAAATTGCAAAATCTTAGTGTTAACCCTTCCATAACTGGAGCTTCCTGAAGTTTTGAGAAAACCCTGTGCCAATACATTCTCTTATATATGTGAATCACCCATACGGAGCTTCGCACATATAACAGAATATACATTGGCCTAACATTATTTACTTTGACCTTATAAGCCAGTGTATTCTCTTATACATGTGAGGCTCCCTATGGAGTATATAAGAGAATGCATTGGCACAGGATCTTTAATGCTGCACAAGTGCAGCTCCCATCATGAAAGGGTTAAAGATGTATCCAGGGTTCCAGACCTCCAGTTACAACAACAAAACAAAATTGATTTAACATCATGTTCTGCTTTCTTTTGTTAAAAAAAAGTTTGAAAATATGACTGAGAGTTACCATGAGTTTGGTTCAAAAATTCTGCCAATGAACATTACATGTACCAGTCACCTTGCCAAGTGACTTCATAATACTATAATTTGTCCGTGGTAATATCATTGTAATGCAAATTTCAGAAAATTCACTGTGAAATTCGCTATATAATTGCAAACCATTACTATAATCCAGTCAGCCTTGTGTGATCAGCCTTGCGTGATCAGAGTTATCTTTTGTTAAAAAAAAGTTTGAAAATATGACTGAGAGTTACCATGAGTTTGGTTCAAAAATTCTGCCAATGAACATTACATGTACCAGTCACCTTGCCAAGTGACTTCATAATACTATAATTTGTCCGTGGTAATATCATTGTAATGCAAATTTCAGAAAATTCACTGTGAAATTCGCTATATAATTGCAAACCATTACTATAATCCAGTCAGCCTTGTGTGATCAGCCTTGCGTGATCAGAGTTTTACCATGGTTTTATACCAGAATAGAATGTGTGTAGGCTGTCTCACTATAGACTCAACTCAACTGAAGTCATGCAAGAACTATATCAAACAATTTAACCCTTTGGAGAGTATCTGTAACGTCATATACATGACGTCATGAGTAAATTTAACGTCATAGCAATAATTATTAACAAGTTCGGTCAAAAAGGCCCAATAATTTGTTTTAATTTATGTGCATTTTTTGTTAATGTGTGTTATCATAATCAATTGCCCTTATACATTTGGAAAATTATATTAATCAAAATAACTCCTATAGAAATCATTTATAAATCAGATGATTTGTTGAAGTTATGTCTATGTAAAATAACACTTCCTGAAACGACATATATGTCGTTCTACTCCTCAACCGATAGACGACATATATGTCGTTCTACTCGCCAAAGGGTTAAACAAAGAATTATTTTTGACACAATACAATATATACCATGACCAGTTGGACCACTCAAGTACAAACAAAACTATTTGATTTCCTCAAATTAAGCTCATAATAAATTTATATTTAATTACAGAATTACAGAATAAGTTTTTACCTGATATGTCAAGCTCATTCAGTGGATAGAACCAGATCATAGGACCGAGTCCTTGGAATAGGGACCAGAAAATGTACCCTGAAAAGGAACAGAAAACTGTAGCATGACAACTGAATAATAATTTGAACCGATCTACAATTTAAGATAGTTAACTGTTCTGGTATTATGGTGTATTGCATGTAACCATGTGTGTGCAAATATAAAGTAACAAACTGTTTATAAACCCAAATCTTAGAATAATTGATAACTATAACAGACAAACAGAGTGTGATCTTTTGAAATGTAATTAAGAGTAACTTTACATAAAAGTTGCATTAAAAAATCCTGTTACATAGTATTATCATTAAAAACAATAGGTTGCACCACGGGTGCTAGGATACCCCATGGTGAAAATTTAAATATGGGCAGGTCAGAAACCAAATTGTGAAAAAAACGAACAAATTACTTGACAATTCTAATGAACGACAGAAGGAAATCCAACATTTTCAGATAAAGAAAGAGGGATAACTCTTGAAAGGAAAAAGTGAACATCAATGAACCCTCTTTTGAAAGCCCTCATTCCAAACTTGCATACCAAATTTCATTAAGATCCAATAACCCATGGTTGAGATATAAGAGCAGATGGACAGAAATCCAACATTTTCAGATAAAAAATGAGGGAAAGGAAAATGTGAACAATGTCAATGAATGCTCTTTTGAAGGCCCTCCTGATGCCAAACATGCATAGCAAATATCAATGAGATCCGATAACACGTAGTTGCGATATATGAGTGGTCGGACAGAAATCCAACATTTTCAAATAAACAGAGGGATAACTCTTGAACAGAAAATGTGAACAATGTCAATGAACCCTCCTTTGAAAGCCCACCTGATGGCAAACTTGCATACCAAATTTCATTGATATCCGATCACCCACCGACAGACTGATGGACGCATGTAATCCAGTATACCCCCATCTTTTGCGATGGGGATATAATTACTGATGTATATTTATAGCCGTATGAGTCTCGATCAAGTTATAAGATGGCAGAAATTGAATGGTACCACCTTTATAGATTCATTAGAGTATAATAAATTCACAGAAGCTTTTGGCCTTCTGTGAAGTCATCAAGTGAAATGACATTAGATAAATTGGCTATTGATTAATCAGTTTGGCAATTTAACATCTGGTAATACAGATGTACACATCTGGTAATACAGATGTACAGTAATGCCCTAAATAATCAACTCTTTAACCACAGCAGAATTATGGGTCATTTTTCAGGATTTAGTTGCAAATATGGTTTGTTGCCATTCATCGGAAAGCTCTCACTGAGAGCTTTCCGTTGAATGGCAACAAGCCATATTTCCGACTAAATCCGGAAAAATTATCCATAATTCTGCTGTTGTTAAGGAGTCGGAAATTTAGGGCATTACTCTACCAGTAGAGCGCCATTTTAATTCTTATAGACATGAAATGGACGATTTCAGAGTTACCATGTTATGCAGGAATCTTCTGTGCATCAGTAAAAGAAAAACTGCCGAAACAGAAAGTTAGTAGCCAATTAATCACAATTACAAATGTAGCATGTTCACTGCTGAAAACCAATGGGTAATTCCATCCAGTATGCCAACATTAGATTGCATGTTTTGCTGATAGTAGTTTATATTTTATGTATGGATGAGTGATGGTTTGACAAAAATCGGGTTATATGATGCTGAAACATGTCATAAGGCTACTACGAGATAACTCATAGTCGGCAACTGGGATGGAATTTATCAGTGTTTCATCGCTGGTGCCAGCTACGAGTTATCTCGTAGGTAAATACAATTACATTTTCAGCGACTTAGATGACAAAGAGTGCTATACAGGTACAAGCATATCGTGTATGAGACATGGTAAGTTAATGTATATATAATCACTGGTACACTCTACGTCACCTAAGACGTTGAAAACGTAATATGTATTTACCTACGAGATAACTCGTAGCTGGCACCAGCGATGACCAGATGTCGACTATGTCATAGTAGCTTTATAACATGTTTCAGCATTGTATAACCTGATTTTGGTTGACTAAAATTGTATAAAACATGATCAATGAATTTATGTATACACACTGCCAAATGAACTTGCATGCATGGGTAAACAAGACACATGTGTCCACTTGTGCATACACTTGATGTAGGCCTAGCTCGAGTTTCCAGCAGCCTCTGGCACTATATCCGAATTCTTCTATACATGTAACTGTCAGAATTTAACCAGTTATAAAGCCAGTGAAGACAGTATGAGATGTGTAATAAACATAGAACCACAGCTGATAATAAGATTAGTTAGAATTTAGAAATTAGCGCACTCAAGAAGGGAGCTGATTTCAAACTAATCTCAACATACATGTAAGTGTTGTTCTATTATATGTTACATAGCCAAGCTTAGATACTTAGCAGACATTTCAGTGGCTTGCACCCATCCCTCACAACAATGGGGTGTATTTTCAGTATATAGGCCTATAGCTTCAAATGAGACCTGAAAAATTTAGAGCTTACTGATTACTCATTTATGCAAAAAAAGTCCTCTATATTGTCCGGGAAATGTCTATTTGCACATTTCTACCATGGGTCAGGGACGTACATAAGAGTTCCTGGTGAATTGGAGTGTCCTAGCAAGATTTCAAACTGCACCCCCACCCATTGATCGGGATGCGGAAATCGTAGTATCTCAAGCCATTTTAATTATTCATATACAATCGATCATTGAGATCGTTGGGCATGTATTGGTGTATAAACCTACATTGATTGTGGTTTCGGTTGTTATTATGTGGTATGGACACCACTACGAGTTAACTCGTAGTAGCAGTCCCCATGGAACTGTTTATACGAGTTAACTTGTAGTGGCAGCCAATGTGTTAAAACCGGCATGAGCAGAGATCAGGGCTTCTTGGCCCACTGTCCAGCCTCAGTCATAGGTTTCTAAGACTGATGTCAAAACAAGCTAGACTTTAACATTGAATTTCAAGCAGTATTTTTTTTTTAATATTTTGTCATTTTATTTGATAAAGGCCTCAAAGAAGGACGAAAACATGTGTGCAGTATACACTACTAAATACTGTAAGTCTATAAAGGTGTTACCATTACAAATTTAAAAGGGTGATTTAAGCCATTCTGGTAAATCATAGAATAAGAAAGACTATACATTTTAGAAACTTGTTTTATTATAACTGTGCTAGCATTCAGCCATTCTTTGCGACCTTTGTCACGAGAATATATATGACGTATGTATTTGATGAACATAATTCCGCCCAAGGCAACATTACCTGGACTTGATTGGCATTCGCTTGACAAAGGTCGCAATGAATGGCCGAAAGCTGACGCAGTTAAAATGAAACAAGTCTCTAAAGGTGTATAGTCTTACTTATTCTACTTACAAATGGAGTAAGCTAATAAAGAAATAATTTTAATTATACCATGAATGGTTTCTCTAAGATAACTTCTTAAATCAGGTTCATTTTCTACTGCTGCACTTTTAGCCTGCGATCGATACATCTGAAAATTAATGAAGTGGTTCTTAGCAGGTTTCTGAAATTATTTCATCAAATCAGTTCCACAAGCACCACAATTAGGTTGGCATCATTAATACAGTAATTGGATGTATGACACAAACAGTCAAACGTTCAAGTAAAATAAAAGATTGGTAATATAAACGTACTACTGTCACCTGACAAAAATACATGCCTTCACTATTAATTTAACCACTCGCAAATGATTATGGTGTGGACTAGTAGTAGACTTTCATTAAAGGGGGACTGTACCCTAAATCCGGTCATTTATGGGACCATCTCTTTTTATACTCAACAGAATATACTCGAGTCAATTTCATTTTCATTGTAATTACCATGTTGTTTGCATCGTATATATATATACTAATAGCACAGTGTGTTTTGAGATTTGTGTTGTCTCAATGAGTTAGAAGTATGATATTTGCGAGGTTCTATGGGAGGCCAAATTCGCTTTTAAATAAAAACATTGCGCTTAAGCACAAGAATTTGAGCTTAAACAAAATTATTTGAACTTAAGCACTTATTTGCGCAATTATTCAAGCTTGAGAGAAAATATTTGTGCAGTCAAATTGTGCTAAAGCTCAAATGTTTATGATTAACTTCCTTAAGCTCAAATTATATGTACATTTCATTCCCCATCAATATAGATATTCCCCCATAAATAAATAGGCTTCCCGATGTTTGATTTGAATTTCCATGTCCCATGAAACTTTGTGGTGGACTCTGCCAATATCAACAGGGTGTGTTAGGTACCACTAATCCTAATGGTTTTTAATTTCCTTATCATTAGCACAAATAATTTCGCTTAATGCGCTTAAGCACAAATAATTGTGTTTAATTGCAAATAATTGTGCTTAAGCATTTATAAATAGCTTATTCGTTCTTGACATAAGCATAATATTATTATTGTTGTGTCTTTGGAAATTAGTGTGTTCTTTTGGGAGAAATGTCACCGACCTTGAGCTTATCCTATGCCGGAGCTACCAGGCGCAGTGATGCACTTCCACCTTCTGGGAACCTCCCACGACAACACGTGACTGAAGGAAGAAGCAGTCTAAGCTAAATAAAGAACAACACAAGTCAAATTTGATAAATCTTCACAATATTTGCTGCTTTTCTGCTGATTATAAAAGGTATGTTTTTTGCATGTTTTGATATTATTGTTAATTATCATATTATATTGTAATAATCGGCTTTTCTATTCACACGTATTTGTTTACATGGGAAATTTCAATGCAAAAATTATTCAATTCATTACCTCACAAATACTCATCCGTAATAATGCTAATCACATCAATCATGCCTTGTATTTATTCCGATTACTTATATCAAGGTATCATCATAAAATTCTTAATATTTACGCAGTTCATAGCGTTCGTCGCTTTTCAACTGTCAATGTTTTCATTTCATGGGCGCAGCCATTCTGTCGCCAAGTGCATCATGGGAATTTTCTCTTTGCGTAAAATTCAGTTTTGCGCACAAATTAAATTTATTTTATTGCTCATATATATCTTGCATCATTGCAATATTATTAATCTGTATTAGTCGCAAATTTAAGTTAGTTTGCAATGAAATTTAGTAACTCCGTCTAGCGGTAAGAGCGGTGCCAGCACATGGTCAATGGCCGATTCGGCAGTGTCCGGCATGGCTTTCGCCGGTGGAACCGGATTTAAGCAATTTCATTGGTTGGCCGGTTTGGCCGGTTCAAAATAGTATATAAGCCCTGGCTTAAGGTCAAATGAAGCGCCATAAAGTTTTATTTAAATCTTAGGAACTTTCTGTACTGTTTTATTCTATACGCTGTAAGTTTACCTTGTGGGATGGGATAGACTTATTTAGTATTTTTAATTTCTTTTTATTTCCATCTTTAGTTTGTATTTTTCTAAGTTTCAATGTATGCCCAAGTAGTACTTAAATGGTTGTATGTAGTTTGTATCTTAGGCTTTGCTGTGATTTAGTAATCTGTCTACTGATTCTATTTATTTCAATTTGATTTATTTATCAATCTTTGTAATTTTTCTCCTCTCTGCTTTCTTATTTAATCAGACCGCACGAATACTAGATATAACTTTAAATATTATTTAAAGTTATATCTAGTATTCGTGCGGTCTGATGGAAAATTCTTAAAGTATTAATTTCTCATTTAAAGTAATTTTAAACTTTTATCTGACATGATTCCTACTTAAAGGAACTTGTTATGTTCTCCTATTTAATGGAGACCCTCATGTATTTCATCAGAGTGGATTCACAATTAAGTGAACCACTCACAGGGAAATCCTACTTTAAGGAAGCTCTGATTGAGGTACATGTGTGGTAAATTGTTCTAATTCCTACATTAAGCACTTGTAGAAATTTCCATCAGAAGTATTTTATTTTACCCCGGGATGGGCTATTTTTAACAAGGAAGTATGGTCTAAGTATCTAGTTATTTATTATCTTTTCATTAGTACTTTTCCAAGGGATGTAATTTTCCCTTGACTATTTTATAAAATAAAGTATAAGTTTTCCAAGAGAGGTAATTTTCTCTTGATTAGTTTAGTAACTTTAATTATGGTTCTTTCACAAGGGATGTAATTTTCCCTTGAAAATATAATTAAACTATTTCAATCAGGGAGGTAATTTTCTCTGAGTGTTTTATTCTAATATTTTATGGTTTCATAAACCTTTAAATATTTCTGACAAATATCTAGTAAGTGTAGTTTTACTTTATTTATCTAACAGTAATTCAGTTAGACAAAGTAAAACATATTCGTGCTTTCATTTGAATTTCTGCCAGTACTTATCTCTTGGCATATTCATTAATTGCCAGTCAGTTGCTCTGTTTTAAGTATCAGAGTATTTATTCATTTAACACTCAATAAAGTGATTTTAAATAAATCATGTGTAGTTTGTAATCATTACATAATTCATTGTGTTGTGTTATTCCACTCCATCAGAAGTGAAGGCCTGACTTCTGATGAAGTTAAGTTCTCAGCTTGTCTGAGAGGGTAGGACTCTGTCATTTAATTGTCATGTTCAAGTCATTATAATCATCTTTCATCAGGTAGGGTTTCAACCCGGTGTCATTATTGGTAGGGATTGGCCAGTTAAACTTTGCGCAGTTCTGGTTACCCGGTGTCATTATAGGTAGGGGCCTTTAGGTAAAGTGCAATTACTCTAATAGGTACCCGGTGTTTTAACTTAAGCTTTCCCATTATCGGTAGACAGATTAGGTAGGTCCTATTCAGTTAAGGGTAAAAGCAAGTTAAATTCCTTATTTTCATATTCATCTCATTATTTCATATTTCACATTTGTTCATAAATTTCAAAGTCCTATTCTCTAAGCTATTGCAATTAATCTAAGTCAGTTTTATGACTTAAATTTCATATTTCAATAATTTAGTATTTTTGTGTAATTTAACTTTATTAAGTTATTTCCAATCAGTCTAGTTTTGTGCTGACAGTACTCGCCATTCCTGTCATGTAGCTTTTCAGTCTTAATCGTTTCTCATCTCGAGTTAGTGTGATTCTCTCCTATAGAGTTCGCTACACTGACTTATAGGTGCGAATGGATCAGGGCTTGGGCGTTACAATATATTGAATCCAATGCCAAAGATTCAATATTATTTGAACTTATGAGCATATAATTGCACTTAGCCTTAACTTAACCCTTTGAACCCCAGCGGCCGGAAAACCGGCCGCTGCGTGAACCTCCAAATACCCTAGCGGCCGGGATATACCGGCCGCTGAACCGGCCATTATAACGACCGCCACGTGTTTATAGCTTAAATATATAGCTATGCGATTCAATAACAAATCGACGTCTAAACTCTAATTATATATATCAAATATAAAAAGCCTGTTCAAATTATATTTAGATGGTGAAGGGCCTCGATCGCATATCAAGTTGAGTTCTTCGCGCAGGCGCATAGCAGCGAAATGCGAAATAAATGGTTTATAGCGTACTTATGCACGACGTACCCACTAATATATGTTTAAATGGCCCCATATACATCGGCGATGGTCAGGGTGTGTATATGGAATGTCTACCCGCTATAGTATCGGGTAGGAATATATGCGCATGCGCAGAACATAGGTTGTAAATGACAAAAACATGCGTTTTAAGCGAAATGTGGTGTTATATATAGGACATTAGCTGCATCATAATTGCAGTTTCTGGCTAATGCCGGGTAGTTGTCTGGTAACCGTTACTAAGGAGAGCTTGGGTGGCAAAGTGTCCTTATATTTTAATGATCATAGAATGGTCCATGCATAACATACATATGTATGCACAGTTTAAAACAGGTGCCCCCTTGAACATATACAGCATTATGCGACTAGATATTGTATAAATTAAGGGAACACTACCACTTAATGGTTAGTGCAGTGGTGTCATCCGTTCATGTGTGGTACTTGATTAGCAACCGTTGCTACCGTTAAATAATTAATTTCATTCGATCTCTCTTAAATTCTTGTCGGATATATCTCAATTTTCACATTAGGATATTTTTGTCATCAAAAACGCAATCATTGGCATTGAGTTATGACATACCATGCTATAATTGCCTTTTCCAGTCAATTCGGGGGTAGTTGCCTAGCAACCGTTACCAAGACGCTGCCGCGTGGCAAAGTCTCCCGATTTTATAATGATCAGTGATCAATGGGGGGGGGGGGGGGGGGGGGGGGGGGCAAACCTGTAAAGTTTCATACCTGTGTCACAAATTAAACATAACCAACATCATCCAACAAGACACTATAAAATGTTAAAAGGAAAATCCCACGAGGAGTCCAGGGTCAGGGTGTCGGTCGTGGTAGGGCGTCAGGGTTCAAAGGGTTAAGCGCAAACAAGAGCATCGCTAGGGCATGGAAAAATATGCCCTTAAGCCATTTTGAATTGTACTACCGCAAAATAAAATAATACTTTCAAATAATTCAAACCGCAAAATAAAATAATACTTTCAAATAATTCAAACTGGAGTTATCGGTCGAAAACCAAAATTTTAACAGTCGGTCAATTTCTAAGTTGAAAAAGGACTGTAACTCATGTAAAAATAATTGGACGGAACCCATATTCGAACTTGGCCTGTATCTTTAGCTGGGAAACACACATACCAACTTTGGTTCAGATAAAATTATCCAAACTGTATATAGTTATCGTCGGATCGGAAACCAAAAATGTTAATGGACGGACAGATGGAAGGACGGCTTGACGGACATGGAAGGACGGATGGATGGACAGACGGAGAGACTGATTAAATAATAGCTAGCCTACAACCCTTTTACAACGAGAGGCCGATCACGATCGGCAGATGTTTAACCCATACCTTGGCGACAGCGATGAGCTATTTTCATATATCCTTACCCCATCCTTTTCATGAGTGCAAAACTTTAAACAATTCACACCTTACTATTAATTCACAAGTGAAATCACACTTATTGGGCACCTTGCTCACATTAACACAATGTTAACAGACGTGGCTTTGATTTCAACCTGAACCTATTAGTGACTCCAACACAGATACATGTATGTCTTATAGAGTTATAAGTCTAATTAAGCTCAATCCATAGTCGGAGAGAAGCACCATAGCTGTTAAATATCAAATAATTAAGAAATTAGGTAGATAAACATCATAGCAACTCAATTTATCTATTTATTACATTGGAACATGAGACATTACATATTGTGTGGGTTTTTTTATTATCATTGCTATTTTTTTGTTCATAATATCTTGTGTCAGCTGCATATTAAAAATTCATAGCAACCTATTAATATTTCACCACTAAAAAACAATCAATACCTGATCAACTATAGAAGTGAGGGATGTATAGACCTGGATATAAAATATGTTTGCTAATGATTGGATATAAATGTTAATTTTCTTGTAAGTTGATCATTAGGAAAATATGTTTGTGAACAGTTTAAATATAATTAAAGTTAAGGTTTATAATATTATCACAACCATTCGATCGATACCAAAATCTATACAGGTGAAGAATGTGTCATGATTATCACAGATGTGAT
Source organism: Siphonodentalium dalli (assembly GCA_032622095.1). NCBI lineage: Eukaryota > Metazoa > Mollusca > Scaphopoda > Gadilida > Siphonodentaliidae > Siphonodentalium > Siphonodentalium dalli. The sequence continues at coordinate 157,741,165 of CP136065.1, forward strand.
TATTTATAGAGTAATCATGCAAAAAATATTTAGCTATCACATTGTGTCAACAGGATTGGTGAAGGATGTTAATATATTTAAGCAAATAAACCAAATGACCCTCACTATGCAGGTTAGAGGTGTGTTATCATAAACTGTGCCACAACTATAAACATAATCAATGGAAATATTTGAGTTATCAAATTGGATAGTAAGGGGTTAATCTTACCCAAACTAATGAACTGATAAACACAGAGTAGTCAACAAAATGCATGTCATTGGATTTAGAAACCCATACAATAAGTCAGTCTCAAGAATCCCAGCACTGTTAATATTATCCTGTAGCCCAAATGCAATTGAGGGAATTTCAAAATAAGACATATCCTCTAATGATGAATTTCAATTGGTCATTTCTTGAAACATTGACTGAACCTGGCTCAAAGTTAAAGTGATAATTTAATATATGTCTATCAGATAATATGAGTCAATCGAATGGGTTAATTTTAATCCCAAATTCATGCAAATTAAAAGTGGATCACCATCAACATGTACATAGAATAGGAGAATGATCAAATAAAAAACATCAGAAGACCATATGATGTGTGCAGAGGGTTAATCATTTTCAATGACATCATATGATGGAACTAAGGAATGCTGTATTAATTATTTTCTAAGTTATAACAACAGTGTCTCTGTAAACAATAATGCCATGAACTGCATGGTTTCAACAGAGAACAGAACTGGAATAAAGAGTCTAACATCAATCAAAGTTTGACAGATGCTTATATTAAGTCTGCAGTCACCAGTGGAACTATCAGGTCACTGTGTCCAAAGCAATAAATTATCTCCTTCCAATAACACAGGTGTGTCTTGTTCTATTCAAATTTAATAGTGCATGGAAAAGATGTATGAATTATAAAGGGCCATAACTCTGTTAATATATACCGGATCAAACCCATATTCGCACTTGATCTGTATTTAGGGGTCAGAAATTCATATACCAAAATTGGTGTCGATCAGATGAAAAATGTTTGAGTCATCCTGGCTTGGATGAATTCTATTTAAAAACAAGAGTGGAAAGGGTTAACTAAACAATACCAAAATCCATACAGATGAAGAACGTGCTAAGAAAGACCTAGGTAAGAAATATGAGGCAGATCAGAAGAAAATTGTTTGACTTTGATGCATCAGATAGCATTTGTGAGCAGGGTTAATTATTTTCTAAACCGATCAACCAATCAATGTCAATGACATTTTTTTTATTATTATTATAAAAGTTAAAAGTAATTTTTTTTTTAAGAAATCGATATTTTCTTCGAAAAAGGGTCATAACTCCTTTAAAATTAATCGGATCAAACCCATATTCGAACTCAATCTGTATTTTCGGCTGTGAAACTCACATACCAAATTTGGTTCCAATCAGATAAAAAATGTTTGAGTTATGGCAGAATGTGTGAATTCTAAGTTGAAAAAGGGCCATAACTCTGTAACAAAATCTCGGATCAAACCCAAATTCGAACTCTATCTGTATTTTGGGCTGAGAAACCCATATACAAATTTTGGTTTCGATCGGATAGAAAATGTTTGAGTTATCGCATTACTCGTAAAGTGTCTACGGACAGACGGACAGACGGACAGACGGACAAACGACGAGTGGTCAATCCGGGCAACGACACTATGTTTACCATACTATGGTATGGGTAAACATAAAAATGGGGTATAATAATTATTAAAAGTGAATTTGGCCTCCTGAGTCCCATGCTACTATTTTGTGATATCACATATTCGATTTTGTGATATCACATATTCGATTTTGTGATATCATAAAATCATTTAGTGATATCACAAATTCGAATTAGTGATATCACAAAATGATTTTATGATATCACTAAATAGATACCTAATAAATAGAAGAACGGCGCCCCATAGTAATTTTGTGATATCACAAAATGAATATGTGATATCACATATTCGAATTTGTGATATCATAAAATGATTTTGTGATATCACAAATTCGAATATGTGATATCACAAAATAGTAAGCATTTAGTGATATCAATAATTCGATTTTATGATATCACAAAATGTTACATAAATAGTAGAATGGCGCGGCAAGCTATGCCATTTCCTATTTATTGATATCACAAAATGAATTAGTGATATCACATAATCAAATTAGTCAATTTAGTGATATCATAAAATGAATTAGTGATATCACTAAATAGGTAATATATATAAATAGAAGAACGCCCCATACCTAAAGAGCATTTATTTCCATTAATTTATGGTCCCCAATTTTCATTATGGTCCCCAAAAAATAAACATGTACAAATCTTCAAACAAACAAAATTTAAATATTCAAGAAATTTATTGAGTTCCCTCTCTTACAAAAGTGAGTGAGCACTGTCAGTCAGGGATGCCGGAGAAGGGGGGCATTCCCCCCCCCCCCTTTGCCCTGACCCAGGGGAGTCCAGTGGGTACCCGAAAGTGCCCTCCTGGCTCCATTTGATGGTCCCTGCTGTCAGTGTCAGTATTGAGAGTAACTGCATGGAACTTCAACTTGGAGACCAGGATTGGAAGTTGAGGAACTTGAGGAAGAACAATAAATTTATTTTAGACCGATAAAAAAAAAAGTATTATAAACTTTAAGGGGCAGTAATAATTGACTCATTCTTTACCCGACCAACGCCGGGCAGCCCAATTAGTAAATTATAAAACAAATGTCTGACAATGACAGTGACAACTGATGCAACCGTACACTCAGACTCACGGTCACAAGACAACACGTTTGTCCGATCTTGTTTCGATTTCTGATTCGACTTGAATAAGGAAAAATGTAATGGGACGAGAGTTGAGAACATCCGGTTTGGGCGTATGGACGTATTTGTGCTACTATTTGGACTATTTGCAGTAGCTATCTGCTCCAAAAAAACACAGCTGCGCATGTCGGCTAAATATTGCACTTTCGGAAAATTACACAAAATCCTTGATGACGGCAATTAATGAGAAGATGTTAGAGCTATGAAGTCAGTAACATATTTTCTGCATGGATTTCTGTCTCAAATATAGCAAATTAACGTTTTTCGTCTTGAGTGGCGGATTCTATAACCGAAATGGCCTTGACCGAAGATCAGTGGTTGATGCATGTGTAGCACAAATACGGCCGTAATATATCCATTCCATGACGGTAATTTTTTTCCACATAAATTTGGCTTTAAAACGCACATAAAGAAAACCTATTGTGTTCAATCCAGGTATGACTCTAAGTCTGTATTAGATAGTCTAAGTCACAAAGTTGAGATATCGACAATATAACAACGAGAATATAAATTTATAACTATAAACGAATCCTGCCCTGGGCCAGGGCAGGGGTCCCGACTCACCGTCGTCATCATATTCATGTGATGGTGCGAATGTTGTTGTAACGTTCGTCGGCATTAGAGACATTACATTATCATTACCGTTACATTTACATGATGGTTACCTACATGGGTATCCAGACGATTGGGACCTCGGGACGATTGGGACCTCGGACGTTTGGGACCTTGAGTCAGGACTATTCATTCTATTGGGAACTTCTTCAAGTTATTATATTTATTGTTTATAATAAATTATATGGCCGAGTAACTGTATAACCCTGTGGTGACTCCAATAGCGTTCTTTAACGTGCACACACAGAGCCTCAGAGGCGTGTACACGGGTCAGCCATTAATGTCTGCGTCTGAAGACTCTGATATTATGACAGCGTAAGTACCGTACTGCACCCATGATAACATGCCTGGACAAATGTTGTAATGGGGGAAGTCGGCATTTTGCATTCGGATCTTTATTCAGTGATCCCGAATGAGACTTTTCAGCCTGACAAACTTGGTATCTGACCGAGTTCTGATTTTGTCAGAATACCCTGACCAGGTTGCAATCCCTGGTCTGCTAGCGCGAGAGACCAGTACTAGGCTATGCTACCTCTCGGCTACCGATTTCCGACGGCATTATTATAGTGCCATTACTGAACCATCTACAAGTTAAAACGCCACCGCTATACTCTTCGGATGCCACATCATTGCATTGATTGTATTTGGGACCTATCACAAGGACCACTTCACATTGACAATAAACTAACTTGTATTTGCATAACTTTATATAATAGTATCAGTACACAATCAACGGAGTCATAACTCATATATTCATATTACCCGTGCGCATCCCTTGACTTCCAGCCCTCTTAATTCAGATTGTTTGGCAATCCACTACAACAAACCTTTATTCCAGTCAAAAAACGGGAAATATGGCCTACCCTAGAAAAAATTGTACATGATTGAAATTATGTTCATATGCTACATTACATACGCTGTCAGATCGGGCGCGGACATTAATGGCTGACCCGTGTACACGCCTTGGTGTGTGCACGTTAAAGAACGCTACTGGAGTCGCCACAGTGTTATGAAGTTACTCGGCCATGGTAGCACCTGGACCAGTGCGTCTACAACCAGAATTGGTTCCTGCACTGTAATATCTACAGATCTACAGACAGACAGTTCATGGTATGCGGGGACCTTTTTCACACAGGTCCTACTAAACTGTTACAATGAACACAAATGAACATAAAAGAACACAGGTCCAAAAAAGCGGAATAGAAGGGTGAAATTGGGTTTGTGTGTGTGTGGGGTCCATTCTATGTGTATGTGACACGGAGAAAAAAATAATCTAATAACGGCCATGATGACAAAACAGGGCTTATATTTTGGCGAGAATCCAATTCTAGATTCTCGTAAATATTCTCGCAAATTACCCTGGATTCTCGTGAAAAAGTATGTATGGATTCTCACAAAATCAGATGAAATATATGCCCTGCAAAATGGCCACAACTCCAAGCCATGCCATAATGAACGCAACATATTGTATAACCACCAAGGAGTGACAATTCATGTTGATAATATACAAGTCTCTTGTTAAAAAGCCTTAAAGTTACACATATAAAGAAAACAGATCTATCTGAAGGATTTATAGGTCACTTCAATGCAAGTCAAACCCAATTATATATGTCTCTAAAAGTTTTTTTTCTTCTTTTGCTTAGGCCTAAAAAAAAATTATCGATGTTTCTGCTAACGGGACCTGTCCAGGTTAGGTAGGTAGGGATTTAAAAAAAAACAAAAAATCTTCTTTTTTTTCACACCCCGCTCGGAGGCGCTCCAAGCTGTATTTATGATATTTTGACAACTGAGTGGTCATATTAAACAGTCTTAAATTTTATTCCAAAATAGAGGGAAGGAAGATTGGATGGATAATTAGATATACACAATTGATGGATTACACTCCCCCATTAATTGTATTCAGTATTGAAATATATGTGTATATAAAGATGATTTACAAAAAGGCTCGCATTACAAATGGGCCTGAATTTACCCCGCGTTACAAATGGGCCTGAATTTACAACTTGTATGTTTACCAAGAACAGCTGAAGGAATAATATACATGTATGTATTCAATTTGTATATTTCCTGGCAACAACTGGCTGTGACCCATTGACACTTGACACCAATGGGAATCACAAACTTATACATTTTTCTGACCATTTAATTGACCCACCAAATTCCAAACAACGAATACATTGAAATGTGTTATATAGTTTTAAACTAGATTGGTCACTGTGAAAGCTGTATTTATAATTTATATTTTATTTTAGTTGCTGATTGTTTCCCGATTAATCAACCATAGTCACCATACCCAGTTAAAATTTGATATTGTCTAAAATAAAACTAATAGTATCAAAATTATTTTAAAACTTGAGTTTTTCAGGCTTAAAATTTTAAATTCCAACGTTATGTTATTAAAAACTAACAACGATGTATTTTGTACTGTCTGTGGCATGCAAATCGGATCAACTCAGTATTGATCACAATGCTGTAAAGATGCAACTGTATTTACCGTACATCATTCATGACATAAATACATGTAGCTATATTATGGAACCAAAAATTCCAGGTAGACAGGAAGGGATTTTTTAACGGCAGAATGTTGAGAAATTCTATGAAACAATCACTTAGTTTAAACAATATTTTATTTGAACAAAGTTACAAACAATCACTTGTCATATATGTCCCAGCTCATTTAAGTTCTATTAACCAACACTCCTTCACATATCAAAGTTAATAAAGGTCTATATAGGCTCAAACATGGACCAAAAGACATCGTTTTATGATTGTTTAATGTTCCCTATTTTTGAGGTATCCGTAAATTCGCATTTTTTTGAAGTTTTTTTTTCCAATTAACCCCGGTTTGATGGGTTTTGTGAGCATGATTTTCACAGTTAATTAGTATAATGACTCATTGAATTAAATTCATGACTGCAAGTAATAGAAAATGGAAAATTATTTTGCATATTTGGACAGGCAAAAGCAAAGAAATTACCTTGGTTCAGGAAAAAATAAAATTAGGGTCGGGGATTTTGAACATGGGTCCGTCGGGTTAGCAGAAACACGGATAATTTTTTTTAGGCCTTAGAATACATCCGACAGTCGGGTAAAGAATAATAATTTCGGGTATGCAGCATACGAAGTAATGTCCCGCTACACAGTGTGTGGTAGTTTCATTTGACATGGTGATCAATTGTTGAATGTAACGCAGAAACTGAAGTGCATGCCCCCTTGCCGCATAATTGATTTAAATCAAGATTTTTTTTATTTAAATCGATTTATTTGATTTTTTTTCTAAATGTTATGAAAATATGTAATTGTTCAATTTCTCTGATAAATGAAGGTTCTGAAAGCTGTTGCTTATTATATCCAAGGCTGGATTAATCATAATTCTGTGATTTTTTTATTATTTTTTGTATACCAATGAAACACACATATATCATGGCAATACAGACATAGCGACCATGTGCTTTATGCATACACTAAATATTACACTTGGGTCCATGTGGGTTCCAATGTTGTGATATCTCAGTGGAAAGGTAGACCTGTGCTTAAACTTTTACTAATAAATTTAGTCAATTTTAGATGAAAACTGAATATTTTATCAATCACGTTTGTTCTCAGTGACTTGAGGACATACGGTAATCACACTATATATCAAGTATAGGCACTAGACAGCTAAAGTAGTTATATGGCAGAGTATATGGTAGAGCTATACTCAGTTAGCATTTACATGTACATACGGCAATGAGAAAAGGGGGAAAGAAAATTAAACAGTGTATAGTGAGGCGTGCTGAATCTGAGTGTATAGTTACAAACAATACGAACAATGCTATAAAGTGGAACAGGCCATTGCTGGAACAGTAAATACGGTATAATGCTGTAGTTTCTATATGGTTGATAATTACTGTACAGTTTCATATCTATTATCCAATTTGTATATTGTTTAATCATACTCATGTTTTAGTTTACAGAAAACCTGTTAGATATTACATTTCTTGACTTTTTATCATCATTTGAAAAAATTTGATTTAAATCAATGATTTTTTTCCAAAAAATCATTGATTTAAATCTTAATTTAAATCAATTATTTAAATCGCCCAACCCTGTTATACTGTAAAGAAACACTCATCTCTTTGCAATAGATTAGCAACCCATTGCACCAGGTCAAAGAGACGGCGCATCTTACACTGTAGTCTGTATGTAAGACTAATTTTCGTGCTGCTACCAAACCGGCTTCTTAGGAGACAATTTTGTTCAAATTACTTCAGTCCGCACTTTACAACTGGAATATGTTACCGCGCAATGCACTATATTCGTTCTCAGTATATTGTTGTTTGAAAATATCTTGCCAATACAACCATGTATTTGTGCTAAATATCAGCTAATCAGCACTTAAAGCTGTTATTTCAGCATTGACAATTCAATCCATGTTGCTATGTGTGCTATGTATGTAAATTTTATTCGATTTTGTCCGTATTGGACACCATTTTGATGTTTAGTGCAATGATATTCCATGCCTGGTGATCCGTGTGGCAAGAGTAATCATTTGCGGCCAGTTTGTCTCCAAAACTGTCACAAAATATGCCTGATACCTAACCCTACTCTTAAAGGTGGCCTTCATTGTAGGTTATAATTTAGAAATAACATTTTCAAATTATGAAATTTAGGTGTTCAAGAAAAGCCTTCAGCCATTTTCCAGAAGATAAGAATGTTATCCTCATTGAATTGTAGTGACACATGACCATTCTTTCATTTACCTATGAAACTACATTCAAGACTACCAAATCGAATGCTACTGTATTCTTACTTTGATTAGACAGTAGACACCACTCACAATTTTTCAGAGGCAACATATATTCTTGATTTTGTTTAGCAAAGGAAAAAATGGGTGAAAGGTCATTAAGAAAATAATGTCAGAGTGTGAACATTGACCAAAAACATCAGTTTATTTTCCATGAAAATTCATATTAACATAATTTATATGTTGTGTACATGTAGTCTAAATCAAACTATTTGAGGGAAAAAATCTCTTACAATTCTCCAAAAAAAAATGAAGGTATTCAAAGTGTATAATTGTGGCTGAATGCCATCTAATATGTAGTATCTTTTCATGCATGCTTCTCCTTTCTTTACTAAATGAAATGATTTGATCTTTTCCATGCTATCATTGACTGGTGAATTCTATCATAACAAGGGACTATCTTATGGTAAGCTGTAGGTCTCTGTGAAATTTAGTGCTTGCATGTTTGTGTAAATAACTTAGCTTGTTTAAAGTCACACATCATGTTTGAGCTCCATTTATATGTTATACATGTACATCACTGGAAAGGTGGGACGTCAGTGGATCATTTGGTAAGTTAAGCACTCCAAGAATGGTAGGACTGGTGCAATTCCAGTCTAATCAACATACAGACTATAGAACAATGCATGCATGCTGTAGTCTGATTGAAACAAACAGCAGCGAATCCCATTACTTCCAAGAAGCATTACATCAGGATCAGTCAATCACAACATTCCACAATAAAGTGATAACCAATCAGGAGATTGTTGAAATTCCTATACAGCGACCGTAATTCCAGTAAACCTCGCCACATAGCTTAAAATAGTGTAATAAATATTCTGTTGCAGTGTTGATTTCACACAATATATTTACAAATTTAGATTATGATAACTGCTAGTAAATAAACACTAAAAATGTCTATGAAAGGTTCAGAATTTACCAATAATACCTAGTAAGGAGAATAAAATTAAGTATTTCCAAGAATTTCAACAGTTAGCGGCTAGTTTGCTATTTGTGAATACAAAACTGAAAGGAGAAATCTGTCAATCATAAAACTATTAATGCGAAATGTGCATGGTGTCATACTTGTGGATTGCCATGGAAAACTATTTATAGCAGAGGTAATAGGAAGAGTGTTATAATGTTTCAGACTCGAGAACACGTAGCTTGTTCAATAGTCTGTATTTAAAATCAGACTGGCTCTACTACAGTAGCTGCCCAGCCCCACGCTAGTCCATTTTCTGATAATTCAGGATTGGCTTCTCATCTCTGAGGGTATTTAACCTGATTTTTGTAACGCCCGTTTCAAAAATATGGAACGTATTATGTTATTGTTTCGTCTGTTCTTTTTGCTTTTGTTTTGTTTCCAGATGATAACTTTAGGAAGTCTGAACTGAATGGAATGAAATTTGGTATATGTGTTTACCAGGTCAAATACAGGTCAAGTTCAAATTCATTTTTCCGCCCACCAATTTCTACCAGAGTTACAGTCCTTTTTGTTGGAATTTGTTTTCAATTTTCATTTCCGGATGATAACTTTAGTAAGTCTGATTTGAATGGAATGAGATAAGGTAGCCCACAATACAGGTCAAGTTTGAATTTGGGTTCTGCTCGCCAATTTTTGCCAGAGTTATGGTCTTGTCAACTTTGCCTATTTGCCTATTACATGTATTTTGGTTTCCGGATGATAAATTTAGTTTTAGTTATCTAATTGTTTTATAAATTTGGTACATGGATTTACTCATGAAAATACAGGTCAAGTTAGAATTTGGGTTCCGTCTACCTATTTTAACCACAGTTATGATCCTTGTTGACTTATAATTTGATGATTAATTTGGTTTCCGGGTGATAGCTTTAGTTATAGTCATGTTTGTTTTCAAATTTGGCATATAGATTACTTACGGTATATGGCCCTTTGTTGAAATTACCACAGGCATATTTTGCCATGCCCCAGCGATGCTCTTCTTGTTTTTGTGCAAGTTTTGAAATCTGTCCTTTCCCAATAATAAGCCTAACACTACAATGATATGTATTAAGTGATCAGCTGAAAGGATGCTAAATACCAACAATTTTGAAAGAGGAAGCTCAAAGTTAGAGATTTGTAAAAAAAAAAATTTATAATGAAAATGATTTTCTTGTGTTTGTATTGGTTACTGAAGGTGACAGTAGCGTTCACAACAATCATCTATTCAGCCGATTGTGATACAGATGAAAATATATATTCATGGGAGAAAACAGGAGACTCAATCATTTCTCTAGTTGAGGCAGGTTGGCTAGAGATTAATAGTATGTCACTTGATGGATACATTTAGCTGCCATTGCCTTAACTTACCAGGTGTGATTTTTCAGCCCTACTTCAATCCATATTTTATAACAAACTAGTACTTCCCATGACATTTTATATACATGTTGTTGGTATAATGGAGTATCAAACAATATGTGTGCCATTAAACCTTTCTTCACTAAATGGATTGTCCCATCAGTTATAAAAGTATACATTGGAATGGTCTATTTGGAGGAATGTTTAGGAAATATAAGCAGACGACAGGCAGAAAACAAATGATACAAGTGCAGGAGGATCCCTTCTTTGGAAGGAAGGAACTGTTGAAATAAGAAGTTCAAGGAACGGCTATGTGAACATTTCCTGCCAATGCTATAGCAATTATTCTGCACAAGTTTGTATTAATCTGTTTATCTGCTTATATCCTGAACATCCTCCCAGATGAATAATAGATCATTCCAATGCATAGTTTGATCACTTAATTGGAGAATCCATTTAGTAAGGAAAGGTTTCAAATTTAAACATGCTAAGTTGCTCACCACAAATCCTACTAGTAGTATGTAACTGTCATACCCTGTGTTTGCATTTTGCTGATGAATTGTATTATCTTTATGCCTGAGAATATAGTGCTGGACATTTGCAGAATGAGGTCCCCAGAGGGTGAAGTTAGTGACACTACCCCGCATAGTGGTCTAGCATCACCAAATTCACCCTCGGGGACCGAATTCTTAGTTGCCTCATTTACTATGGGAGACCTAGACTTAGATTTAAGTTTCCAGATGGTAAATATTGTGATGTGCACACATTGGATACCTCAATTATGCAATGTGTCATCTGCCAATTTGGGGATATAGAGAAACTAATCTAAAAAAGAATCTTGTGAAGAAGTTTCTAAAGAAACTAAAAAACTTGTTAAAATATTCACCCTCTGGGGACCCCAATCTGCAAATCTCCAGCACCATATTCTCAGACCTTATTATCTTGATTATCATCCCTGTAACTTGTTGATAGCTATGATTTAGTTGACACCCCATGTATGTGCATGTGTGAAATTAAAGCATGGTAGCATGCTGACCTCATAGCATGCTATCCTTCAAGAATGATAGGGATAAAATATCCACTTGTTACATACCCCGTAGCTGTTACATTTCTGTTGTAGACTGCTTTTCTATTATAAGTCATTTATAGTAATGCCCTAAATAATCGACTCCTTAACCACTGCAGAATTATGGGTAACTTTTCAGGATTTAGTTGGAAATATGGCTTGTTGCCATTCACCGGAAAGCTCTCACTGGGTAACTTTTCAGGATTTAGTCGGAAATATGGCTTGTTGCCATTCATCGGAATGCTCTCAGTGAGAGCTTTCCAATGAATGGCAACAAGCCATATTTCCGTCTAAATCCTGAAAAGTTACCCACAATACTGCTGGGTTTAAGGAGTCGATTATTTAGGGCATTACTGAACATGACTCACTTATGTGATTTTAACTTGCATATTTGTTCTTTAGTCAATATATGTCCATATATGTATTTGATGCAATATATATATATATATGGTTCTTGCATGTCATATAGTTTCAGGATAAGGAAATGATATTTAATCATTTTAGTGTAAGATTAATTAATTTTATAATATTATACCGGTATATACATGTACATTACAGAATTACACTCTGAGGATTTAAATTCACCCTCTGGGGACCTCATTCTGCAAATGACATCAGAGAGTGAATTTGGTGATGCAAGCTCACCATGCGGGATAGCGTCACTAAATTCACCCTCTGGGGACCTCATCATGCAAATGAAAATCACACTACCGGTAGTTCAAGACTTGTTAACCTTTCCATGACTGGAGCTTCCTGAAATTTTTCAAAAACCCTGTGTCAATGCATTCTCTTATATAAGTGAGTCTCCCATATGGAGCCTTGCATATATAAGAGCATACATTGGTCTAACAATTTTTACCTTGACCTTGTAAGCCAGGCATTCTTTTATATACCGGTATGCGAGGCTCACTATGGGAGACTCGCATATATAAAAGAATACAATGGTACAGGATCTTGAATGCTGCAACACTGCTGCTCCCATCATGAATCAAAATCAAAAGTATATATCAACAAAGATCACACACGAATCAAAATGGGAACACTTTACAAACTACGAACTGAACTGAACAACAGAAAAAAGAAATATCCAAAAAAGACATTCCGTTCAAATGGAAGAATGACAAATTGTAGAATGTTAAATCTAGTATTTGTGTTTTATTATTGTGACAGAAAAAAGTTGAATATCCATGTAAATACGGGAACTAAGAGTCAGCCAGACTCATTCCTAATAAATGATGATGATGAAAAGGTTAATACAGATAATTGTTTTTCTCAGGGGAGTCAAAAAAAAGATTATTTTAAGTATTCTTTCCCCATGACGATTCATACAGCCTAGGCATATTGGTCATAATATAGAAATCAGTGGAAAGGATAGTATTAGAGTAGTATTGCAATAGTATAGAGTTGAGGAAGTTGTAGAGATGGTTGGTGGTATTTACAATCACACTTTGTTTGCTACATCACATGTAGTCAGGACAAATACAGTAATGCCTTAAATAATCGACTCCTTAACCACCTCAGAATTATGGGTAACTTTTCAGGATTTAGACGGAAATATAGCTTATTGCCATAGCAACACAAAAGTTTATAGTAAATTCAAGACATTTCAGTTAAACATATCAGAATTTTCATTTACTATCCTCGGGTATTTTTGGCTAAGATACATACCTTACTCGTATTTAAATTCACGCAGTATTATTATTCGCGCACCTTAAATTTAAAACTGAGCGAAAAATAATACGACTCATATGTTTACAACAATTAAAAATAGGAAAATAAGAGGGATATTTTAGATATAAAATAGACAATTATATTTACATGCGGGGAAACGAATCCCAACGACATTATCCATATGTAGGCTACGTGTAAAACGTTCAATCACGTTAGATCTTTCGTGTTGAAAGGCTTCTAAGAAATACACATATTCTAGCCTGGAGGTGCACGAAAGCACGTCTCCGTATTCACAACCCTGCATGGGGTGACACTGTGGTCAAACAGTCTGAATTAGTTATGCATTTAAAACAATCAACCAAGAGTTGATTCTTTCTGAAGTCAGCAAGTCAAGTTCAATTTCAGGATGTCCATAACTATTTATTAAATACAAGAATGATAAAATGTACCATGCATGCATATAAGCAATCATCTTCACAAAGAAATGATGATGCAGTTGTGTTCTATTCGATGTATATTTTCTTCGAGGCTGCATGTCTTTTACAAAATCAAATGTATCATTAGGGATAATTAACAACTGAAAATGTCATCAGATACAAGACATTTACAAAAAAATTCTGTCAGTTTTGAATTCGCGTACCATGCAGTGTGCGCGAATTCAAAGTGCGCGAATTCAAAACTGAGCGAAAAATAGTACTGCGCGAATTTAAATACGAGTAAGGTATACCTTGTTTTGTCCCATCAAATAATCCAAACTGGAGTAATCAGTCGGACACCAAAATGTTATGATATCATATACAAAGTCAAAATATAGCCTTACTGATTAAAAAATCATTGGACCGGACACAAACTTGGCCTCTATCTTTGGTTAATAAACACATACACTAACTTTGGTAGAATTATCGGTTGGAAACCAAAATGTTAACTGACAGACGGACAGACTGATAACATAATACAACCGTTTTTAGCTCAACTTTACTTGTAAAGTTTGAGCCATTGCCATGGCTTGGTATCCATCAATCATGTGTGAGTGTGTGTGTGTGCATGCGTGTGTGGAGACTTCTGTCAACAATTTCCATTAGCACGGGCTACAGGTCATACCTTTGGTCAGATCATTATGAAATTTGTCATGGCTGTTGACATTGACATGTAGATGGGAACAAGTCATTTTGGGGTCATTCGGCAAAAAAACATGGCCATTTTGGATTTCAAAATGCAATCCATTAGCATGGGCTACAGGCCGTACTGTTTTTCTGATCATTAGGAAATTTGTCATCGATGTTAACATTGACATGTAGATGGGAACGAGTCATTTTGGGGTCATTGGGCCAAAAAACACGGCCGCCAGCAGCCATCTTGGATTTTACTCTTTGCATGACTAAATCCTTTGCCCCCCCCCCCCCCCCCCCCCATCATGAAATTTGTCATTTGATGTTAATACTGACATGTAAATGGGAATGAGTCATTTTGGGGTCATTTGGCCATAAACATGGCCACCGGCAGCCATCTTGTATTTTATTCTTTGCATGACTAAATCGTTTGGCATGGGCTACAAGTCGGACCTTTGGTCGGATCGTTATTAAATTTGTCATGGCTGTTGACATGTAGATGGGAACGAGTCATTTTGGGGTCATTTGGCCATAAAACATGGCCAGTTGCCATCTTGGATTTCAAAATTCAATTCATCATTCCATTTATTGCTCATCACAAAAATTTAACTTCTTCGCAAAGTTGAGCTACAGTGTCATGAACACTTTCGTTTTCAAAACAGGCATTTTTAAGAAATGGATTACATTCTTGTGCTGCATCCATGTACATTTTATAATATATATATAATAGAATGTTGTTATATGGAGATCCATATTGTACATTTAGTATATAAATGGTTAAACTTATTGGCTAAGCATCCCTTAAAATGAATGACTGGGAATCAAATAACAACCAATCATAGAGGGTTTGTATACCTATACAGGGATAACAAGTTAACAACCCATCAGTGAGCATCCACAGAGTTCATACACCTATCCAGGGATGTTATTCTATGGCTTTTCCAAAACTTTTCCAGATTTTCATAAATGTGTACATTTTAATTAAGTTTATCAAAGTTACCATACCGGTAAGAAAATGGTGCATGACTGAATTGGCCTCTGTAGACTCCTTTTAAATATCCCCATGATTAGACTCTCTACTTATTCATAATGGCTAGTGCAAAACCTTCAATAGCAGTTTTACTACAAATAAAGTATGAACATAGAAATTAGAATAAAATTCTTTCCTTACGAAAAAACATACATTTGTCTTTGGAATATTTTGCCAAGACTAACCATAATTTCGTTGAAATACACATTTTATACTTTCTATTTAGACCTCTATTATGGACTCAACTCAAAGAAATGCCATAGACTAGTGAAGATATATGAACATTTGATGGATGATTGCACTGGCTCGCTCATGCTTTTGTCCTGAATGAATACAAGTTTCAGCAGAATGAAAATTCAATTAATGCATTAAGTATAGGATAATGGATGAAAACTGTACATTATTTCAGGGAAAGGATCCATTCGCTGAAATAATGTACAGTTTGAAGCTATTATCTGACTTAAAACATGGCCGAGTCCAGAATGGATTAACCCGAAATTTGGTGAAGACACCTTAGTTGTACCATGTGTTCGGCCCTATCCACTCGCTCATAGGCTGCACATTTGGTGTGACATCTTAACCCATTGTCTCTTAACCCATTGTCAACTTAATGGACAGGCAGTACCCCATTGCGTTTCCGACCATTGCACAAACATGAGCTCCTTCTGAGATAGATTTACGAATATAATCATGAGTTTTGCCCTTATATTTCGGATGGATTTGCGGATAATTATACATTGAATGGCAGATTGGTACCAGCTTGTGCATAATCAGATATTTGGCGATATTGTAGTTTTGAGATCGCGGGTAATACTGAAGATTGAAGGACTACTTTTACATGTAAATTACTATATTAGTTTAGGTTTTATCGTGAGGGGTGCTACAACATTCCACCCAAGAATGGAATTAGATTCAAGAAATTTTAACAGTTGAAAATTCAATGCCTATTCGTGAAACGATATGCCTGGAATTTGAAGTTATACACCCCCTCACATCAACCATTCTGTCATATTTTAGCAATCAATAAGAGTGATATTATACTTGAAAACCGTTGTCTATTGATAGCTACGCAGATACATTATGGTATCAAACATGCAAGTCATATAAAATTAAATCGTCCACAGTAAAATAACCATTCATTAAATTGGATATTGAGCATCCCTTATTAAAATAATGGATCTTTGTTTGTAAAATAATGTATGATCTCGACAATAACCAGCCATTATCCTATAAACTGGACTCGTTGAATAAAGGAGTGACATCATAGCCATGTTTTAATATACAATTATGAATTTCCAAAAAAATATTGTATTTAGTATTGACACCAAGGTTTAATTTTAAATTTTAGATAACAAATAATCAGCTAGCCATTGTTGATATTTGTACCTTTTATGACCTTGAAAAGATAACGAAATGGTGAAGAGGAGAATTTGATTGTGGCATCAATGTTTTGTTAAGTACTGTCACCAGGATTCGCGCTGCCATTTGCCAAATCTACAAATGCAACATTATTCACATTTGGCAAAACATATTTTCATTTGGCAAAAGTTATGCATGCCATTTTTCAATTCCTCAAGAAAGTTGAACATGCTGGACACTCAATACCATTCATCTCGGGAAGGGCTTACTGTTATTGGTGTGTTATAAGGTTAGGAAAAGTTAGCACCTCTATCAAGATGCTATTAGTCTGCCACCGGGGATTACTAATATGCAAGGTGGTGTTTATTTATTTTGAGCAAAGTTGAAAATAAAATGAAAAAATAAAATAAAATGAAAAGCCACCCCACCCCTATTTTTTTCTTGCCATCACCAGAAACACAAGTATATTTTTTTTGGCCTAATTATTTTAACTGCTTTTAGATCACTTCTAGCATTTGGCAAAAATTTGTTTAATTTGACAAAAGTAAATTTCTGGCCACTAGACCCTGACCGTCACTGAAAAACTCAAGTTTATACCTTAATTGCCTATGCTATTGTGTGTTTAATGCATATTTTGTAAATTTCATCTTTACTGTAGGTATAAATTTCTTCTGTGTGTGTGAATTTTCAAACGATATTTCATGGGTTGAACGTTTATACCCATACGGTAGTAGAACTACATCAGAGTTAGCAAAATAGTTCTTCTGTTACATTGATTTAAAATTGGAAGTTGTTATGATATCAACTAGATAAGAGGAAGATTTTGTGTATTTCAATTAAATGTAGCTTGCTTGTGAAATATTAACTAGGAAACATGAATGGGAATATCAAGTGACTGATGGCTTAGAAATGTAAAAGTATGCATCACTACGCGCGACGCACATTCCTTGTAGCTACATGTTTGTGTCTCTCGGTGTGGATACATTTTGAAAGTAAACAGCAGAGTAGTTGAATTTGCGTAGCAAATGAAAACTAATAATTATGGCATAAATAACCGAGCATACCAAATTTTCACCACTCGAGCCTTTTGGCAAGTGGTTAAACCACGATTCCACTCATGGTGAAAATTTGGTACTCTCAGCTACTATGGGTGTATTCTATATGTAACAACTTTTTGTTTTTGTAAAATGCTGTACATGTCATTTGACTTAAATTTTCTTGTTATATTCTTTTCCAGGTATGGTCCCATGATAAAGTCTGTTATGGCTCGAGTGTAATAGATTGAGGGCATATACATGCAATTTATGGAATCTGATGCATTGCTTATAGATTATATGGAAAATCCTGTGAGCCAACATGAACTTCAACATGGCGTCAATGGCTTGAGACATCAGAGCAGTGAAGATGACGAGATGATCGACGTTACCGTATCTAGAGATCTCGAGGAACCGCGAGAATACAGAGATGATCCTGAAAGAACAGGGGGCAGTGAGTAGATTTATATTTTTCTATCCTTGTTTTCAGCTTTTGCCTTAGAGCAAATATGTCTCTGATAAATGCAATTGGTGGCGGAAGGGTGGGTGCGGGGATGAGACACTGGTGCAATCGGCAATTTCCCCCCCAATCGCTATGTCCATACTTTGGTGAATGAGCACACTATCATTGCCCATCATCCCCCCACCTTTAGTCTACATTTCCTTACCTTGAGCAATCAATATCATCACAGAAAATCATCTCCATATAAATTCTCTAGTGGTTTTTTCACATCCATAAAAACCCTTTAATCTTTGATGACATGCGATTTCTTCGCTGTCCTGCTGTTAAGTTCAAATGTTAAAAGAACATCTATGTCAGCCATTGTTCAAACTTCTTAAATGTGACTCAAACGTCAAAATACAGTAATGCCCTAAATAATCAACTCCTTAATCAACAGCAGAATTATGGGTATTTTTCAGGATTTAATCGGAAATATGGCTTGTTGCCATTCATCGGAAAGCTCTCAGTGAGAAATGAATTATGTACTAGTAAGATGAAAAATATCCTTATGGCCAAGGTAATAAATATAGAAGTCAGTGTTATATAGGGAAACCTGGTGATAAATGTTGGTGAGCATGGCATAGCAAGCTCAACTACCGGACATAGAATCGTTTGTACGATGAATCTTAATGTTTTCTAATTCAGAACATCCTAACTTACATCTAAAATGAATAATATTTGTGTGATTCTCTTGTAAAGTGGTTTAGATATAATTTGAAATATCCCAATTTTGTCCTACAACTAAGGGAAAGGGGCATTTTACAATTTACATATATATTCCAGGATTCAAAGGGTTAATATACATCTAGCAATTGATGACATCTCCATTTCTTGTGGCCTTGCATGGTTATCATAGGATTATAGAGTAGTTCCTCTTGCTCTCTGCTGCTGACTGTTGATGCTGTGCTAATATGTATAGAGTAGTCTCTCCTTTATAGTTATGTATACTCCATTCACATAATACGAGTCAATACAAACAATACGAGTCAATACACTCAAAATGGCACATAATAAAGCCAGCAGTAACCATATTAATGGGCATTCTCATTATCTTAAAATTATATATAAACAATATTTTTAATATAATGAGCATACTTACGACCTACATAACATAACAAAAAACCACCAGATGAGAAACTTGTATATATCAGACATGATGTCGCTCTTACATGTATATATACAATATATTTAAAATAAAAACAAAATAAAACAAATATCTTATGTCAAAATATTTGATATAGAGATTCAAGCATCTTGGGTTTTACATTTATTTATTTTAAACCTGCCATGTGTCGGGTGCTCCTAACCAAAGGAGGAAATTCCAATGAACTGAACTGAGTTACTATGTGAAAATGTTGAAACAACAGTTATTTAAATCTGGTTAATTTTAATAACTCACTTATATCCTGGGAACAGATAACAATTTTCAAATCTGTTTATCAATACAGTTAATATATACCATGCTTTTTAAATCCCTTACTGTTTGGAGAACTGAAATTATGCTCTCTTCTGTTACATCCTGGTCTAGCGTCTGGGATCCAAACTACAGTAATGCCCAAAGTATATGACCATTTGACCACAGCAGAATTTTGGGAAATTTTTCTCATGGAGAGCTCTCATCGGAGAGCTTTTTTCCGATGAATGGCAACCATATTTCCAAATAAATCCTGAAAAATTTCCCATAATTCTGCTGTGGTTAAGGAGTCGGTTATTTAGGGCATTACTGATATGTTGAGAAACTTATTCAAGTCATAAAATTTTGAGAAGTTGCACCACGATATTTCTTCCGCTTGAGACAATAAAGGGTGTTTGTCTCACATCTGTTGATAATCGCTGGAAAATTGCTATGACTTTAAATAGCACGTTTTTTTCAGAGTATTTTAACGGCCAGCTGCAAGTAGCCCGTTTATTATGACCCCCGACCTCCGTAGTAGATTTGGGACCTATACATGTAGCCGAGGGGTTCGTCTGTCTGTCCATCAGTTCATCCGTCCATTCATCCAAACATATCACCTTGCAACTTGCAGAATTTGTAGTCCTGTGATAGCACAGGTTGGGGGAAAGGATACACACATACTGCGGGTTTAGTCTATTAAATTTTACATTGTTACTCCCTTGTTTGACTTTGAAATATGAATTTTGTGTTCGTACGGAGGTGTTAATTATCGGATTTCATTGTCTTTTGGCATGGTGATGGAACAGGTTGAGGAGGGATATCCACATACTACGGGTTTCGTCTATTAATTTTTACCAGAGTTTTGGCCCTTGTTTTAGACTTGAAATTTGGGAATGTTGTGTTCGAAAGAAAATTTTAGCTTGTAACTTGGGCAAGGATCATCAGATTCCTTTGTGCTTTGGTATTTTGATATCCCAGTTTAGGGGAAAGGATATCCACTTACTATAGGGTTCTTCCAATTATGTTACCAGAGTTATGGCTCATTTTGAACATAGAATTATATTGAATTTTTACTCTGTACAGACATTTTGCATTGTAACTCCAACAGCAATGATCAGACTTGAATGTCATTTGGAATGCTAATAGACCAGGATTGATTGAAGGATATGGACAAGTTTTGTCTATGTATTTTTGTCCGAGTTATTGCCCTTGTTAGAAATAGCAAGATTCTCCATCTTTGCTTCTCATCTAGAATTGTTACTCAAGTACCAACAGATGGATTTGTCTATCTTTGGAATAGTGATAGGTGTATGTGTGAACGGATTCACTGTGTTTTATTCATTAATATCCTCAGAGTGACGGACCTTCTTGGATTTTGCAAATAACAATATTTTCCATCCATACAAATATTTAGTATTGCCCACTCTCTAAACTAAGAATGGGGGGTGGGGGGCATATGGCACACTTGCTGTTGCACTTGTTATATACACAGGTGTATTCACAAAATATAACTGAAAAAAAACCAGACATGCTTTTGTCATTTTGTGTGTGCCGGTAGTTAGCCATAACCTACTGCAAGGCGCCATTGTTTACAGTAAAGGTAATTATGTTCTACTGGTTTTGTTAGATTGGTAATCATTCAGCAGTTTTTATATCTTGTTCGGTGACGTTGCTGTTTGGGTCAGATATTATGTTTGAACTGTGTCTGCAATAGACAAACTCTTAATACTAGAATTTGCTTTAAGCATTTTTGGATTGGAGAATAAACTTTTTACTTTGTTCTGAGATGGGAAAGGTTTTAAATATACCTTCAAAAAGTTCAATATTGAATCAACTATTACAGTGACCATGAACATTTTGACAAGAGGGATGAGTGCAAATTTTAGCACCTGTGAATTAAAAATTGCGAGTGCATACGGGTGTGAGAGAAATCGATCCAGTCTCCTCGGAAGGATTGCTTCATAGCATGATAGCAATATCCAGGAACAGTGTTCTGATTTAGTTATTTGTATGCAGTTTAGTTATAAGACAATGTACAAGTATTTTATCTGTATAATATATTTTTATGAAGCCCCCACTCCAAATGAAGCAACCATTTTGGGGGATACTGTGGCCGAGCGGCCTTTTTAGTACTTAGTTAAAACAAAATATTTCCATCAGCTGGAAAACATACATGTTCCAGCATCAGAAGTGTTTTGCCACATTTATTAGAATGTACAGGATATTAATTGACAGTCGTACATGTACTTTGGTTCACAAATCTGAAATCATAACAATTATTATTTTGTACAATAGCTTACAAATCTTTACTAGAATAATACAAGTTCAAACACTATATATGTGCCTTAAGTTAACTCTTTTTATAATGGCAGTGCAAAAATATGGGACATGCATGTTATATTAGACTAGTGGGCATATACTAATACCGTGCATACAACTTGAGTAGATGTATATCTGTTTTGGTATTTAGCATTCTGAATGAGTTGTTGGAAAAACTAGATGAACCACTTAATCATTTTTAGTATGTATGTTCTCATCAGTCTTCATCTCAGCATATTCAGTAAGTAAATTAACTAGACCTAACTAAAATGACCAAAATGCATGGCCAGGTATTACAAGTAGACTATAATAGCTATTATATAGTCCCCAGATCTGCCAAGATGTAATGTTTTGAGTGGAAAAGTTTGTATCTCCGACTATTGATAACTCTGCATAAATGAATTGTTTTTGCCTCGCATTGCATTGTGAACTTTAAAACGCGATGCATCGGAATTATGATGAATCGTTGCGGCCCTACTGAGAAACTTTACAGATAGTGGCCTTCTATTGAATAATTCATGTTTGCAAAAGACTGCAAAAATGGCAAATTGAATAATACAGAAGTATTTTTTTTAAACCATTTTATTCCTTTGTTTCACCAACAGATAAGTTAACCAGGCTTGGTTTAACCCTTTCTTTACTAAATACTCGTTGACGAGTAGTTCCCTTAGGAAATGTTCATATTATAAATTAAACCATAGGTCTTTTTGTTGAAATTATTATCTGAGCATTCCCAACCAATTAATATGAATCCTTATGCACTTGTATTAGCTTTTCCTGCTTACATTTTCTGAACACACCTCCATATAAATAATAGACTATTCCAATGTGTACTTTCATAACTGAATGGGAGAATCTATTAAATAAAGAAAGTGTTAATGATTGTATTCAGGGTTCTAGACCACCATTTGCTACAGCATGAAAACATAATATTTGAACAATATTTTGTGATCTGTTCTGTTGAAAAAATTTGAAAATGAGATATGACATATAGACTAGATCTATAAATACCAAAGAATATAATTGTGTTATTGAAAAATTAACAAATTGATTTTTATTGTCCTTAAAGATGCATAATCCGAATTAACGCTCGCAAATTACTATTTCCTTGGCTTCGGGGTAAAAAATATTTGATTCGAGTCGAGGAACCCACCCATCAAAGCTCAGAGTGATCAGATATCGATTTTTGAAATCAATTATTTTTCACCACCGATAATATCAAGTAAACAGTCAACGAGATGACCATCTCGGACCAAATTGCGGATGAAGATGGATAACTCTAAAGTCAAGTGGCTTTTTTGTGTCAGATATTTGACAAACCTGTAAATTTTAGTACCTTTAAAACAATGAAACTATGGGAATAAATGTATAGAAAAATCATATCAAGCAAAATAGTGTCTTTCATGCAGCACATCTCATTCCAAACATTCGTGGAACCTTTCATGATGGGAGATGCTCTGGTGCAGCATTAAAGATCATGTGCCAGTGCATTCTCTTATACATTTGATTCTCCCATAGGTAGCAATGCATACAGTAATGCCCTAAATAATCGACTCCTTAACGACAGAAGAATTATGGTTAACTTTTCAGGATTTAGTCGGAAATATGGCTTGTTGCCATTCATCGGAAAGCTCTCACTGAGAACTTTCCGATGAATGGCAACAAGCCATATTTCCGACTAAATCCTGAAAAGTTACCCATAATTCTGTTGTCGTTAAGGAGTTGATTATTTAGAGCATTACTGTGTATAGGAGAATGCACTGGCCTACAAGGTCAAGGTAATTATTGTTAGGCCAATGTATTCTCTTATATATGCAAGGCTCTCTATGGGAGAATCGCATATATAAGAGAATGCATTGGCACAGGGTTTTCGCAAAAATTTCTTGAAGCTCCAGTCATGAAAGGGTTATGCTGCATTTAGTTACAACCATATGCTTAATGAGAATTTAACAAATCACGGTTCATTGATTGTGTATAATGCTTTCTGATTGAAGTACGATGATGATCACTTCATTCAGAAAACGTATTGTGCATAGTGCCGTGGGTGATTTTCATACACAAATCAGCACTTAATGTCACCTTGGCATGTTATGGCACAGCCTCTTGTCGTGTTCTCATCCGTATAAATGTCTGATTATTCTACAATCGTTGGACCGAGCGAATTAAACTCTCCAATCAAACTACGAAAGTAATCCATCAGGCGTCTATTGATCTTGCTCTCATTGACTTCCTGTATATGAACGCTCTCCGTCAGCCCACGTGTAATCTCACAGGGGCCCCTATTCTCAACATATTGATCACTCATTATTTCTTTCGGTCCTACTATTTGCTTGATCAGAATTTCTCCAATTTAGTTGTGCATTTTTTGCATCTGATTATTGCCAGTTTTATAGGGTCGTTTTTCCGATTATCAGTCACAGACGTTGGTTGTTTTATTACTATACCAACGTCCTTGACTTGTTATCATTACTTGTCTTTGTGGTATTTTTAATGCTGGGTGTTGGCCCATTAAATTGTGAATTGTCACAATTATGATGACGAGAATAAACTGTGAGTCTTAGAATAGTTCTGGACTTTAACTGACAGGCTTCTAGGTTCGCAGGCATGATCATGATGGATGAAAAGGGCCTCTGTGTTTACAACTAAGTTACCCATAATTCTGCTGTGGTTAGGGAGTCGATTAATTAGGGCATTACTGTATGTACCAACAAAATAAGAAGGGCAATCTCTAAGATCAGTTGGTTTTTGATCTGTCTGTCCGTCTGTCCATCCGTTCATATTCTGTTTCTGGATGATGACTTTAGTTCTACAGAACTTAATGGAATGAAATTGATATGTAGGTTCACTATGGTGACACTACCACAAATTACAGGTCGAGTTTGATTTTAGGGTTCAGTCACCCATTTTTACCAGTTACGGCTCTTTGTTGGGCTAAAACAAAATTCCGGATGATAACTTTAATTAATGATAACTGAATGGTGTGAAATTTCTTATACAGGTTTACAACCATAAAATACGTGTCATGCAGAGCTGTTAAGTTTCACAGATTGTCTGTGAGACTCCCGGATTGCTACGGCAATTCTGCAAATATGGATAACCCCCAATTTCTCCCGGATTCAGCAAATCCCGCTTTCAAAAATCCAAAAACAATGTTTTTTATTCTTTTTTGAATAGGTATTTGCGGGCGATTCCCCAAATGACAGGGAATTCCTTATTACCATAAATACCCACACATTAATATTTTACGTTCCCTGACAGAATGTACCGTCAGTAACTTTTGATTGAAAACTGATCAGTAGTGAACTGTGACTGATATTAATTGATTTGCACACACTGGTGAAGCCACACATATAAAGGGTGTTGTTTTAGTATACAATAGGTATAATCACAAGTGTGCAGCTGTATTGTAAGGCCCCATGATGAACATTTCTAAGTAACCGATACTTTAGTGGTATGCATTGCGGTTTGTGTCCATTTCTTTTGCGGGTAAAACTGTAAGACGGGTCATTTTGTACTTTCGGTTTCACGCATACATGTCCGGTTGTAACCTGTGTAACTCGCGTTCATTTTTACTTATTTTAAACAAAGTTTCTGCTTCTTAAAAAAATTTAATTAATGGTGGAATGTGTGCATTTCTTTTTGTGGGTTAAACCGTAAGATGAGTCCATTTTGTAGTTTATTACGATTTTGTACTTTCGGTTTCGCGCATATCCGTTGGAATTCTGAGTAGTTTTATGAAGTGTCTGCTTCTTTCTTTTCAATAAATGATTGTATCTCCCACTCACAGCAGCTCTATTACAATTGCCAACAGGACATTCATTACCATTTTATTTAGGTCTATATATTTATAAAATAAACACAAACAGAAACTCATAAAAACTAATGATTTTTGGAACATGAACATATTTGGCCATACCTCCCGCAAAAATCTCCCGGACTGACATTTTCAAAACTTAACAGGTCTGGTGTCATGTTCAATTTTGGGTTCTGTCTGCTGATTTTTATCAGAGTTATGTACCTTTTTCTACTTTGAAATTTCGGTTTTTTCCCGATATAATAACTTTGTTAATGTTAACTGAGTGGAATGAAATTCGGTATGCAGGTTACAACAATAAAATACATGCCAAGTTCAATTGTCGGTTATGGATCTTTATCAACTTGGAAATTCTGGTTTTCTTGGTTTCCTGTTGATAACTGCAGTTACCGTAGGCTTGGTTGATTACCCACCAATCTTGGCTCAAAATACAAACTGTACTTGAATTGGTTATTTGTATAACGATTCTCACCAGACTCATGGGCCCTTTTTGACTTAGATTTTCTAATTTTATTCGTTTTCGGCTGATAGAATATTTCTGAAATGCGATTTGAAACTAGTTTAGACTAGGAGATCCCTCCTACTATTTAATAAGTATCCCCTAATATCAACCATGTGTAGCATCATCGAAACAAAATATATCTTTGTTCCAATGTCGTCCAATGAAAATATAGTAAAATTTCTGTTATCAATCCTATCGGTGGTTCGTTGAATATCAATTTAGCAGTTGGCTAAATTGAAAAACCTAACTATGGGATTGTTGAGAAAAAAGAGAAAGAGAATAAATAAAAAAATTAAAGCAAAAGCATAAAAGGCATGCCCAAAAAAAAAATCAACACCATGAACCCTGTTCCAGGCAAGAATTCCAACAACAACAAAAATTTAGTTGAAAGTCGTTTTGAAGGCACGTTTTCATATCCCCCAAAACACAGGAGAAACATCTCGTCTTACACATATGTCAACTAAAAGTGATTCAAAACAGATTTTCCATTTATGTCCCAGTTTGTGGAAATAATTTATTTCCTAGAGAATGACTGGTATCTGACTCATGAATGTCTAATATCTCTGAATCAATACAGAAAGCTCAGAGAACAGATACAACATGTTTAATTTAATATTCATACATAAAACTATGATTATATATTTTGGAAATATGGGTGTATGTAAACACCTTATTCATTAAAGCTACTGGGGACCCCAATTTAACCTCTTCACTGCTAATGACGTTATGATGTTGTGTTCTGGGTCGTTGGCGTTAGGGCCATTTTCCAGTGGAAAAATATAATGGGAATATCATGAAAACTGTTAAATGGCTATTATCATTCACAATCTTGGAACATCATACACTGTTTGAAACTTCGAGATACAGTTGTTCTGATGTACCAATCTCTGAGTTCCAGTTATGAATAATGACCGAGTGATTGTGTGCTGAAGTAGGTACATACTCAGTAGGGACATACCGGTATAGCAGACAGCGTGACATTTTACATCCGTACTTAGTCCTGATGTATAGCAGCCAAGAAGTTAACGCTTTCTATACTAAATGGATTCTCCCATCCAGATAAAAAAGTCTACATTTTAATGGTCTATTATTGATCTGGAAGTGTGTTCAGGAAAAATATGCAGAGGGATAATAAAAGTGCAGAAGGAGGCCAATTTAATGGAGGAAAACGTTCAGATAATAAGTACACTATTGTCGTTTGTTGAATTTATTATCTGAACATTTCCTAAGAGATAACTACTTATCAAAGAGTATTTAGTATAGAAATTTTTTAAAGACATATTATGGACTTGTTCGGGTGTGTGGAATTGAGAAGTTAGTACTCAGGCACTAGGTCAACCTGGGGAATGTAGCATTCTACTAAGATCGCTGAAATTTCAAAGAAATCGACCATACCACTCCATAGAAAATATCGTCTGAACTATGCTCAATTGTAAATATTTACATCTCGATTTGGGATGCAACTATCGACGATAAACATGCAAAAATTATTTCTCCATCGAGAGTCATTTGCATTTAATTAATATATCAGAATGACGGTGTGTGTTGTCAATTTTGATTAATATTCATAAAAATAACTATTTTGAACAAGATTATTCTCGATTTTTATTTGATTACCATACGGAGTGTTTCACATCACTTTTATAATGGTGTGTCACTGCTCTAAGCTTGAGACTGCCTCAGTCAGACTCATATAACACTTTGTAGAATTTTCTCAATACATTCATCGTGGAGATTGTGGAAATTACCATTTTATAATTCTGCTAACTTTATGAATGATTAAGAAATGTCTCGAGGAAATTCATGGGGACTCGACTTCATTCGTCGCATGGCACTCGCAGACAGACCCCAATTAAATCAGATATGATATCCTATCAGTATGCATAATTCCAGACATTTCTGAAGGTTTGGAATGTGTTCTTGATTTGCATTATGTTCAAGCCTTGAAATAGTGTCTGTCATTTGCAGAATGAGGTCCCTAGAGGGTGAATTTAGTGATGCTACCCCGCATAGCGGGCTAGCATCACCAAATTCACCCTCTGGGGACCTCATTCTGCTGAGGTTTAAGCAGAATGAGGTCCCCAGAGGGTGAATTTGGTGATGCTAGCCCACTATGCGGGATAGCATCACTAAATTCACCCTCTGGGGACCTCATTCTGCAAATGACAGACACACTATTTCAAGGCTTGATTATGTTTGGCTCAAATGTCCAGTAGCCAACAATTTATTGGTGTACCATAGTCAGGGCGGCTCAACTAGTAGTTGTTACATGTGGATTAATATCCTATTCTGAGTGTTTTTCCTGGAGAATTCATTTTCTCATATACCTTACCTATTTTGTCTTCACACCAGTACAAAACAATGGCTACTTTTATACCAGACAGTATAATAGCCAGTGTTTCGGACACAGCACTACTATAAAACAGTGTATCAGACACAACTGTCCTGTCTGCCACAACGGACACCAACAGACCGAAAAAACGCTCCCGCACGGAAGAGGAATCAAGCAAATATACCAAAGCCTGCATCACCGATGCAAACATTTCTGCATACAGAACCATACGTAACCTCACAACAAAGAAAATCAGACTTGCCCTCCAACAGGATTTCCTCCAATCGTGCGTTTCCCATGGAGTCAGCCCACGTGGACTATCCTCACGATACAATTGCCTCATGAAAAATTGTATCTATCTACTCACATGCAACAAATGCAACTCCCAATACGTAGGGGAGACCAAGCGCAAATTCAGAACACGCCTAACAGAACACCTGGCCGACATTCAACATAATAGAGATACTCCGGTAGCGTTCCACTTCAATCTACCAGACCACGATACAAGTAACCTTCTATATCGGGTCATTGAGATCTTGAACTATGACCCAGAGAGCGATTCGGGAACCCAACCCCGTAAAACACGCGAAATCCACTGGATATTCGCCCTCCGAACCCTGACCCCACTCAGTTTGAACAGGAAGGACTTCTAGTCATATACCTTTTTATCCTATTCTGAGCAACTGGTTTCTGCTGTTGAAAATCTCTTTCCATGAGGCTGTATGCTCCATAAATAATTCCACAATCTGAGTTGGTTACCTAACGAAAGTATTGGCAATTGTATATCAGATTTATGGAGGCACTGACTCAGTATGAGCGTTCATTGCTTAATCATGCATGAATGACTTCTCATTTCTTCTCAAAATGGCCATTTATCGATCAGAATGACACATTGAGATATCCCTTTTTTCAGATCAAGCTTGAAAATCGGTCCCGATTTTCGCCCATGAACATGCGCCAACATCGTCTAATCCAGACTGCGATGATGCATACTAACCACCTCCACTATACGGACATCCTTAAACCAGACCACTCCTTAAAGAGTTGACTTGTCACTGTCCCACTTCAGGCCTAAAGATTCAACGAGAATCAACAAATCGATTCTTGTAATGATTCTCGCGAAACTTTTCAATTTGCAGTGCTTTATGTCTAACTTGATTCAGCATTTGATTCTCGCAAAATTAAATGTATTTTGAGCCCGGCACTTCTTTCGGCATACGGAACTATAGTTTATGTTATAGATCTTTTTTTATTAGTGATATCATCAGTGAGAAGCCCTGTGAATTAGCCAAGGCAATAGGCAACGCTTGGTAAGAAGCAGAGGCAAAATCAGTTTGCCTAGGCAATACTATTGCCTACAATAGCATCCATGGCACTGGGGCATTAACTATAAGGACACTATTTGGGAGATAGTTTGGGAATTGTACATATTTTTAGTAGTGGTGTGAAATGATGTTCTACAAAATAACTAAGAATTTAGATGACCATGATTTGAGTGAGTTGGATTTTAAGCATGTACATGTATACAGTATTGTCTATAATTTCTTTGATAACTGATCATATTAAAATGGCATTCCTGAGTTGTAAGGTTACTAGTATTATTTGCCCAGGTAAAATCAGTTTTTGCCTTGGCGATTTCTTCTGCCATGGCAAAAATGTTGCCCGGGCATCATTTCCTCAATTCCGAGATCTGAGCGAGTTCCCATTTTTCACTTTATTCAATGTGTCATGATTGACTGATTTCAGGGATCATTTGAGACTTTATGCAAATATCTATTCTCATTTCCAAAATGTCATTCTTATATAAAAAAGTGGTCACATATGTATGTATGACATATATGACATCTGTTTACAATAAGAGCTTATATGATCATACTCTCGGTGAATATGTTTTATTGGAACTTCTCATCTGTAATTACAGTGACTCATTAAAGCAATCAGGATCCCTGGTCCGTATCACCGGTTTGTTTCTACAAATGTCGTGAACAGAGGCTATTTTGTGACTGGGGAATTGTTTTTATTGATCAATGTTGTTTTCTAATCCAAATTACAGCGGGAGTGATTTGTGTCCTCCGATATTACCATTTATATTTGTAATACTGTCTCGTGGTGACCAGAAATCTCTGTGTGACTGGGACCTTAATGCCAATCTCGTCATCCCTTTCCTTAATTTGGTTCTCATGCAAGCCTTGAAATAGTGTGCCAGTCATTTGCAGAATGAGGTCCCCAGAGGGTGAATTTAGTGATGCTACCCTGCATAGCGGCTAGCATCACCAAATTCACCCTTTGGGAACCTCATTCTGCTGAGTTGTAAGCAGAATGAGGTCCCCAGAGGGTGAATTTGGTGATGCTAGCCCGCTATGCGGGGTAGCTTCACTAAATTCACCCTCTGGGGACCTCATTCTGCAAATGACAGACACACTATTTCAAGGCTGGTTCTCATGTGAAATTGCTCAGGATACTTTCTAATTTGAGCTCAGATTATTGCTCCAATTTGGTTGATGGCAGAGATTAAAGCCTGCAAATATTGTGTCTGTCATTTGCAGAATGAGGTCCCCAGTTGGTAAATTCAGTGACACTATCCTGCTAAGCATCACCAAATTCACCTTTTGGGAACCTCATTCTGCTTAGGCCTCATCTGCTATGGGAGACATAGACTCTGATGGAAGCTCCCATTATTATGATGTACACCCATTGGGAACCTCGATTATGCAATGTGTCATCTGTCAAATTGGGGATATAGAGAAACTAAACTAAAAAAGAAATAGGATCTATGTGAAGAAAATTTGTAATAAAGAAACTTTCCAGAGAAGATGAGGCCTAAGTAGAATGAGGTTCCCAGAGGGTGAATTTATTGATGCTAGCCCACTTAGCGGGATAGCGTCACTAAACTCACCCTCTGGGGATCTCACTATGCAAATGACAGACACAGTATTTGCATGCTTATTGATGGCAGAGATGTGATTGGAATTCCATTTGGGATCCAAGTAAAACTGAGAAAAATTGCCCTCAGGAACGATTCCAAATTTTATTACTCCGCATGAATTCAAGGCTTCACCAATCTAATGTGATTACATTTCCTAGAAAGGTCACAATGTTTATACAACATTACATAGCCACCAAAGCATCATCTGACATTACATTTGTTTACAATCTCTCTATGCGGTCAGGTTACTACTTGTTACTTGCGCCAGTCTAGGCTGGATGCAAGTAATGTTTTCAGTCTGTCCGGATCTTTGTTTGTTTCTTTGTCTGTCCTTCCGCACTTCTGAGTTCAGGTGTAAAGAATGCATATGCCCTAATATGTAATTATCGCACCAATTATATTTTTTAATCCACATATATACCTAATTTGCATTTTTTGGGGGTTTATTTTGGTAATAAATCATTCATATTAGAAACATATTGAAAGATAGCTTCTTGGAAACCAGTAAAGATATCATGACATCATGATACCCATCATGACGTCAGAAAGCTGAAACTCTGTCAGGCTAAACTGATCCATCTGCCAACAGCTTCATGTTTTTATTATAAATAGACAAACACCATGCACAGAAAATAAGTGGGCAATAATACTGCCCATTAGAAACTTGAAAAATGAGTTAAGATCGCATCTAAAAGATGCTTCTGGATTTATTTTTGTTTTCGCAGAGGCACTGATGTGCAAACATATTTTTGGAAACTTTGTTTGAAGTTCATAACATTTCCGAAAGATGCTGCTGAAAGATACATATAAATCATGTCCGGTGGCTCCAGCCACACATTCCGGAGTTCTATTGAACATAATTTTACTGAGAAATCTATATTTTAAAACATGGATTATTAAAATGCCTTATTAATTAACTTGGAAAACAAGTTTCTCATTCTCAATGCTATAGACATTTATTATGATGCGCATCTCAGGATACGTGTCATTTGAGCCCATAGATCTTTTATGTTCCCGAATACCGGAGATCAGTCCATACAGGCATGTGTACATTGACACATTGTTAATCAAGGACTAGCCAATGACCCTGTTTCGTTTAGCAGTGTTGGCATTTGAAAGTGTCTTTGTTGTTTATTTTACCATTGGAAGTGCAATGGCATACACAAAACTTGTAATTTAACCCAATTTGTTCATATAATTACATCATCAGCAACCAAACGCCTTCACACCCGTAATATGAGCAATGTCTATAGCTTTTTATAAGTACAGTAATGCCCTCAATAATTGACTCCTTAACCACAGCAGAATTATGGGTAATTTTTCAGGATTTAGTCGGAAATATGGCTTGTTGCCATTCATCGCAAAGCTCTCAGTGAGATCATCAATAGTGAAGAGAGCAACTGGAAATAATAGGGATTTTATGTCCGTACGCACAAATATCTCAGCGATGCATGGACTGAAATTTGATATGTAGATTCGCTACCTATCTTTCAAAAGAGGGCCCACCACCCGTAGTTCAAACTTTTGTTGTTAGGACACCACAAACATGCCAAACTTGTGATGGATGCTAGTATACGCAGCTCCAGTGAGTGAATTCTAGTTAGTTAGTTCTGTTTTGGACCAGGAACAAGCCTATTCAACTACCATATATATATAGGTACCATGATGTTGTTTGTAATTTTCTAACAGTCGGTTGCTTCAATTACGGTTTATGGCACAGATGTGATTGGAATTCCATTTGGGATCCAAGTAAAGTTAAGCCCTTAATTAATAGGAACGACTCTGATTTCATTCCTGCACATGATTTCAAGGCTGTACAAATCTAATGTGGTTCTATAAAGGTCACACTTGTTATACAAGATTAGCCATCGGAAGCATTGTCTGCCTTGGAATTGGAATTCTATTTAGGATCAAAGTAAAACTGAGAAAAATTTGCCCTTAGGAAAGATTCTGAAATGTTTTACTCCGCATGATATCAAAGCTGCGCCAATCTAATGTGATTAAATTCTCTAGAAAGGTCACACTGGTTATACAACATCACATAGCCATACCACGGTAATGTTCAAGTTGAATTGACTGCTTTCAGGCTGAAACATTGACAAACTCAAAAACAAGCAACTTAAAATTGCACTGATATACATGTAGCTTACTTGAACTGTTCAGCCATGTTGCGACCCTTGAGAACTTGCGTTTGGATGCGTGTGTGTGCTTGTCTAGTGAAGTGATTGTGAATTGGCTGCATTCATTCATCAGATTCAGTATTGTTAAACCATGGCTATGACGTCACTCCATTGTTCAATTTGTTCAGTTTATATGATAATGTATTGTTATTGCTGAAATCATATATTATTTTACAAACAATGATGGGACCCTGAGCAAAAACTGTGCCATTTGTATTTATTGGAATTCTGGAATTGGAAACATAATAACGCTTGTCTGTCCGGAAAAGGTATATTTGGTTATCTTAACATGATAATATTTAAAAACTTCATACTCTGCTTTTTTCGTTATTTTAATCATCAAAATTATGTAGTGCCATAAACGTTTCGAAACAACGACAGCTCTAGATTTTCTTCTCAGTTGCAAATTTTTAATTGACAGCTGATTAAAAAAATTGAACCGACACAAACAAAATTATATCATATTTATCGAAAAATAGAAGAAACAAAACACATTTTCAGTGCGATGTCAACGAATTTGTTCAAAAATCTTCCGCATAGGTATGTTGAGATACCTCTACCCAAATTATGTATAAATATTTGTGGGGTTCAAATGAGGCACGTCTGTTTAAATCTGCCATACCTGCTACCATTTCCAATGGTTTATGATGCTAGGTACTAGATTTGGTCTGTTTAAAAAAAGACCCACCGCTTTATTATATATTTTATTAATTCTGATTTGAAGTGAGTCATTTAAAAACATGCTGGTAATTTGATACCTATTCAGACATGATTATTAATAAATAGCCTTAAAATCAATATGAACGATTTTCAAAAGTGTATACAGTGATTAACTGCCGTCGCAATGTCACCACTGTTATACAAATAACTCCAGTCCAATTCCAATAAAACTAATTGGCACCTTAAGACATTTGAAATGAAGCTGAAACCGATCCCTGCTTAAATAAGTCATTGATTCTGATTGGATCAATATTCATCTGATTACCCAATCAAATGTCACCAGATCTCACGGTCCCAGTAGCAAAAGTTCCCAGGATCATTGTACAAGTCATTCGCCGAAGTTTCTTGTTACGAGACTTATTTATTGATTTTGTCGTGATTTTGTCATGGGTTTTCATTACCACGTTATTGGAGTGATCGCATAGCTTCAAAACACATTTACTGATTTATTGTTTAGTTTGTGTGTGTGACAGAAACTGATAAACCGCCTTCTCACAATTCCTAATTTCCGATATCAAAGAATCGTACACTGCCATCAGACATCGGAACAACTTTGGAGTGTGGATTTCACCGTTCTTATTCATTTGATTATCTATATATTAGTTCCAACCATGGAAAGTTTGTTTTATATTTTTGTGCAGAGCAATTCATGTAATATTGTACCTAGACATGAACTATGAATTTCTATGATTTTATTCCTGAAGGAAATTTGATGTGCCTCTTTTTTAAAAGTTACCCCTGAGTATTCGGTGGTCAAAAGCCTAGTGTGAAGTTATATCTTGATTTTAATTGATAAGAATATGATACTTCCAGATAATTTGTTTCTCAGGAATATTATTAAAAGTTAGATGGTATCGTTTATATTAAATACTTTC
Organism: Siphonodentalium dalli; assembly: GCA_032622095.1. Taxonomy (NCBI): domain Eukaryota; kingdom Metazoa; phylum Mollusca; class Scaphopoda; order Gadilida; family Siphonodentaliidae; genus Siphonodentalium; species Siphonodentalium dalli. The sequence continues at coordinate 157,776,495 of CP136065.1, forward strand.
ATTCTGTGTACTGAAGAGTAGTTCAAAATTCACTGGTGTTCTTGTGATATCTCTGGGAAAATGAGAGGGAGTATCCAAGGAACTGTGCATCTGCATACTGAAGGCAATGCACCCATTTTTCAAAACTATTAGTGACTTGTTGACCGATATTTGAAGTTCTTGTCTGGATTTAAGATTTTTTTTATGTAATTTCTTGGAGACTTCATTCAGAATTTATAAATTGCTGAAGTTCAGTGAATTCAATTGAAGTGATTGAGGGACGCAGACAATAAATATATTATAATTCAATTGGAATATATTCTGTGAAATTTTGACCAAGATGGAGACTAACAGTATTAAGCATGATATTAAAAAGAAAATGATGAAAATTTCTGAAAATATTCCACTGGAAGCGATGGCGAGAGCTAGGTCGAAACTCACTCACTATGACACCCTGGCTGAGGAGTACGAGGAATTGCAGGAAGAAGGTAAGAATCTTTTCATATTAAACAGAAGAGGCTCGTTCAAATCCCAAAATTATACATATAATTTGAAAAGAGATATCTCAAAATGAATATACATGAAAGGTTTCTGAACAAATTTGTTGATAAAGTGCAGAAAATATGTGTTATGTCTCATATTATTTGTGATCGCTTCGTTACTGTGCCAGATAATCTGTTTTAATCAGCAACATGAACAGTTCTCATAATTGTCTATGGCAATGAGCAATGCCGAAGCCATTTGCTGAAGCAAACTGGGCCACGGCAAAGGGTTGCCGTAGCAGATTGCCAATGATTAACATGAACACCCCCCCCCCCATAATTGGCTATGGCAATCAGCAATGCCAAAGCCATTTGCTGAAGCAAACTGGGCCACGGAAAAGGGTTGCCGCAGCAGATTGTCGAAGCCAAACAATCTCAATTAAAAGAGTTGCATGAACAGAAAACATGCATGAAGTGTTTAAATAGTTTCATGTTAAAATAACGTAATACACCTTTTCCGGACAATCATTCTTATTGCATATTCAATTCCAGAATTTAATGAATACAAATGGCACAGTGCTTGTTCAAGGACCGATTATCGTGTTCGAAGTTGTATTTTTTCTGATTTCAATGCATCTTTCTGGGACATATACTGTTCACAGAAAGGGTTTTCATTTATTTATCAACCTGTTTTGATGCCTGGAAAAAATCATCAAATTATAACAGAAATGGAATGAGTCGTAATGATTTATAATTGTTGATATAACCATTTTGTTAACTTAAAGAGACTTAGCTCATTTGAACCTCAAAATTTGGGATATCAAAACATACTTACACTTACATACTTACAGTTTAGTGTGCCTGTCATTTGCAGAATGAGGTCCCCAGAGGGTGAATTTAGTGACGCTATCCCACATAGCAGGCTAGCATCACTAAATTCACCCTCTGGTGACCTCATTCTGCTTAGGCTTCATCTTCTCTGGAGAATTTCACATATCAGTCTAGTCTCAGGTATTCTGTATGTATTAAGAATCCTTTTCATTATTTTTGCAGATTCTGTAGAATTTTAAGAGATGTGATTAACTCTTTCATGATGGGAGCCATGCTGGTGCAGCATTGAAGATCATGTGCCAGTGCATTCTCTTATATATTTGAGTCTTCCATAATATAATGAGCCTCGCATATATAAGAGAATGCTCTGGCTTTCAAGGCCAATACTCACATATATATTAGAGAATGCATTGGCACAGGGTTTTCACAATATTTCCAGAAGCTCCAGTCATGGATGGGTTAAAAGCTACTAGTAACTTGTCATCACCACTGTTCATCATCATCATCGTTGTCGTCGTTTCCATGCATTGTCGTCATCACCATCACCACCGTCATCAACCATTACTTTGACTCCGTCGTCAGCATCATCATCATCTTCATCCTCATAAAACAAACTCCTTGTCATCGATCATCATTGTCAAAATCATCTGTATGCCTTGTGGGAATATGCACCACTCTTGCTTATTTGATTATTGTTCAGGACTTAGTTGACATCGCTTGATGGTCGTAATTACAGAAACAATGATTCTGTACAAATATTTAGTAAGAATTCCCATCAAGACAAACAAGATTTAATTGGAATCGGGAACCACATGAACGAACCTATGACAGTAAATTAGAATTAGCCGTCTTATCTTTTGAGGCAGATATTTGGAATATCTGTCCTGTCTGGGGAAGGTGGCTGAAGTCTTCTAGAAAACTACATGATTGTGTCATGTATGCTAATTATACTACATGGACCACTAGTAACTGTTTATATTACTGCAATGTTTGTGTTTGTGCAGTATCAGGCATCTTCCAACATAGTGAGGTGTGTGCATTATATTAACAACTCTGGAACAATCAATTCAGTGGTAAATTTTGGGTTGGCATATTGAATTTTTAGAATTTTTGTTTCAAAATTGGAAATATTCCAACCTTCAACCAGCTTCGGCAACAAGCTAGGTTTTTCGGAGGACTATATGAACCACAGATGTCCGTCCCTATGCCCATCCATCCCAGATGGTTTCCTGATGATATCTTCAGTAATATATAATGAAATTAAACAATATTTGGTTTGTGAGTTTATTTGTTAGGGGCAGAGGTCTACCCATTTTCACCAGAGTTATGGTCCTTGTCTACTTTTTTGCAGAATATGTTGGTTTTCGGATAAGTGTTTTCAAATTTTGTATGTGGATTATCCTCATGAATATACAGGTCAAGTTCAAATATGGGTGCTGCTTGCTCCAGAGTTTACCAGAGTTATAGTCCTTGTCCTGAAAATATGGTGCCGGACTTTTGCAGAATGAGGTCCCCAGATGGTGAAATTAGTGAAGCTACCCCCCACAGCGGGCTAGCATCACTAAACTTACCACCTGGTGACCTTATTCTACTTCAGGCCTCATCTCTTATGGAAAGTATCTTTATTATCAATTAAGTTACCAAATTTTTTTAGTTCCCTTTTTTAGTTTAGTTTTTTTATATATCCCTAAATTGGAAAACGACACAATCCATAATCGAGGTGCCTCGATGGATGCACATTACCATCTTCACCATCTGGGATACTAAATCTGTGTCTTGGTCTCCCATAGCAGATGACGACATGCATAATAAGGTCCCCAGAGGATCCCCAGAGGAATAATTTGGTGACAGTAGCCCACTGTGTGGGGTAGCATCATTCTGCAAATGTCTGGAACCATATTTTCAGCCCTGGCCACAAGTGGTCCTCATCCTTGTCTCAGCACTATGTTCTAGATTAATTTACTTAGTGCATATACAGTAATGCCCGAGGTATACAGATGGCCCTTTAACCACAGCATTATGGGGAATTTTTCAAGATTTAGTCGGAAATATGGCTTGTTGCCATTCATCGGAAAGCTCTTGGTGAGAGCTTTCCGATGAATGGTAGCAAGCCATATTTCCAGACTAAATCCTGAAAATTTTCCCATAATTCTGCTGTGGTTTAGGGGTCGATTATTTAGGACATTACTGTATATGGTTCTGAGAATCAAGTGTAGAAGTTTAGCCATTTGAGTTACATAACTTCCTTGTAGACAGAATATATAAATTAAACATGGTTGTGGATGGTGGCTTAACCGAGAATGGAGTCTGGGGTCAGCTCCTTACACATATGGCTGCCAACTGCATGTTAGGACCTACTGCCAACTATTGATGTGATCGATTGTCTGCATTTATGTAACTCTGCTTATGTTTAGGAAATTTGAAGTTTTTGCTGCCAATCATGAACTGAATGCATGTCAACACCCAAGGTCTCTCAGCAATACTATCCTCTCACAATTCAATTCCATTTATTAGTTCAACTTTACTTTGTAAAGTTTGAGCTATTGCCATGGCTTGGAATCTGATGTCCATGTGTGTGTGTGTGTGTGTGTGCGTGTGTGCATGTGTGAATCATCAACAATTTCCTTTAGCACGGGCTACAGGTCGTACCTTTGGTCGGAGTCATTTTGGGGTCCGCCAGCAGCCATCTTGGATTTTACTCTTTGTATGACCAAATCCTTTGGCTTGGGTTACAGGTCGTATCTTTGGTCAGATCATTATGAAATTTGCCATGGGCTTTGACATTGACATGTAGATGGGAACGAGTCATTTTGGGGTCATTTGGCAAAAAAACATGGCCATCAGTGGCCATCTTGGATTTCGAAATTCAATCCATTAACACGGGCTACAGGCCCAAGTGTTCGTCTGATCATCATGAAATTTGTCGTGGAAGTTAATATTGACATGTACATGTAGATGGGAACAAGTCATTTTGGGGTCATTCGGCCATAAAACATGTCCGCTGGCAGCCATCGTGGATTTTACTCTTTGCATGACTAAATCCTTTGGCACACATACTAGTACAGTCCGCTTCCCTCTGCCTATCATCACCAAACTTCATACTAGATCTTGATATTGATTTAGTAGATGGAAGCATTCAAATGTTTTTGAATTTCATTCAAAAACATAGCCGCCAGCAACCATCTTGGATTTTACTTTATATATATCTCTTCATGTTGATAATCTGGTATTACTTAGACATTTCAACATTCCACGTTCCTAATCGATCCATTGACTGTAACACATGCAATTATTTCCTTTCCAAGTTGAGCTACAGTGTCATCCTCAAAATGTGACCAACAGAGTGAAGAATATTGTCACAAATTCAAATAATCTGCATGTAGATAGGATATTGCATGGCACATGCCTCATAGACATATTTATTCAGATAGTACATGTATATGCATATTTAGGGATATAAATATATTAATATTTGATTGGATAATACATTGTACATGTATACGTATATGGTTTAATATGGGTATGAAAAAGATAGTTGTTGAAATTGGTATTAGTTGGGAAAACAGGTGACCTCCAGATAAAAACAGATATAGGTGGGGGTTCTAATATATAGTGAACTAGTGTTCCACTTGGGGTTAGGGAAATGGGACCCCTGTAGCTGCTGGGGGAAGATCTCAGTCCATGCAGCCATAAACTGTAATTGTCTAATGTTTATAAATCAATACATAATTTAAAGGCCCACTCAATTTTCGAGTCACCGATTATTTTTTTATTGTGCCTTTATATACTTAAAATACTATAATTCAACACCATTTGGAACATCTGTGTCACAGAAGGTGCCCATAGCGAAATAGAAAATAGCTGATTTTCTATGAAATCATAGAAAGATTTCCCCTGTTTCAATACCAAAATGTAACAGAATTCAAACTAGTTTATTTTCAATTGAAGGGGAATAACTCTATATCTAAATATATAGTGTTATTCCCCTTCCATTGAAAATAATCAACTTTGTGCAGAAACTTTAGCACATAACGGACTTCGATATATCAACAAAAACAACATGTTCACAATTTATTATAGGGCTGGACGATATTAACGAAAATAAAAACCGCAATTTTTGGAAATTAAAACCGCGATTAATGATATAATTGCGTTTTTTTTTTAAACAGATACTAGAGACTGAAAACCATTTCTCACTGTTCGATAGAATCACATCATTGGCATTAATTTTGACAAGTTGACGTCGGGATTAACACACACAACCACTCAACCAGTGACAACCTCATGCTCGATCGATATTCGGAATGAAAAGTAAATTGACTGGTTAAATTCCGCTATTCGGACAATTTCATTCCGTTCACTTGACAAATTCTTGTATATACCGGTAATTAGTAAACTAAACGTGTTCTATACTATAGAATCCTTTTCTAACTCGGTATCTTCAACTATGTTGAGTAAATATATATGTTATTCCCGATGACACTTGAGTCGCTTGACAAATGGAAATGTAGTTTACCGGCAAGACAAATTTGACAAAGAAGTTCAGTCTTTTAGCGAAGTCCAAACACAAGTATAGTACATAACCTTTCGAATTCGGCCAATCATGGACACCATGTATTTTTGGGCGGGTTTGAAGTGCTAATTCTATACAATTGGTTTTAACCAATCGCAGTGAGTGGTTTCTTCTAGACGAGAAGAGGGCGGTATCTTCGCCCATTGATTATTTTGATTGATGGTGCATGTGCATCATTGTGCTGAAGGAAGAGGCGTGGCATAACTGACATTCATATGACCTGATCAGTCCTCGATTCATTTTGTGAATTCTCTTGTAATAAATTTTACGCAGGGAAGTCGGAGGGTTTGTGTAATATTGTGAGCGAAAGGGGGACGTATTCTGGGTTTTCATATCCCCCTAATTTCGTTAGTCATTCTAAACGTTGTTTAATATGATGATTGGATATTGAAAAAATCAGGACACGGCCGACGATATTACGATTATTTTAGTTTAGATGATATTACTGACGATATTGAAATTTTAACCGGGTATTGTTGATTAATCGGGAAACTGCCCAGCACTAATTTATTACATTGAATAAGTTGAAAATACAATGTTTTAGAGCTTCCTCTTTTAAATGGTATATAATATGGCATACATTTTATATAATGTGAACTGGCAGTTCGAAAATTAAGTGGTCCTTTAAGCCAAATTCTGAACATCTAAGGTACATGCAATATAATTAGACTAATTCAATGAAGCGCAACTGTGTTATTATTTATGACAAACTGAAAGGTTTACATGATCAGTACAAATCTGGATATCACCATGGCAACATGCTCTATCTGAGGATGTAAATGCAACATAACCAGGCAGAATCAAACGCATGGGTTTTAATGATATCTTTCAGAGTAAGGCAATAATTATTGATGTATGTCTTATTATTGTTCCATAAAATGGTTAACTAACTTAACTTGTGATTAATGTTTGCAAATAGAATTATTTTCTTTTATCATTCCCTGTTGCCTGTTGATTTTATTGGACGATATACACAGGTGATGTAGCTATTATCTGTGAATCGCACTGGTAGGGGAATATGCCAGAGGGGAAATATCGGCTAGCAGAAAGGGACTCTAAACCCACTGCCCCTCTATATGAAAACATTCCTAATGTAATATTGTGACCTAGGCACAGGGTTTGTACACTTACCCTGGGAACTGGAATATTAACATAGGATTTAGGAATCCAGGTTATGGAAACGCCTGGAAAAAATTGACAGGTTTTTAGTGATACTGGAGAATACTGGAATAATGTTTTCAAAGTGAAATAAAAACTTCTGGTCTAATTGTCTACCCTGATAGTTTCCTTGTAAATATGTTCTGTTAAAGTATTCAGTTCAATGTTAAAAATTGATGTTAAATTTAAAATTCATAAATCCTGTTTACCTAATTGAGTGTTTAATTGTTTGTATGTGACTATAATAGTTGTAAAAAAATAATAATTGTATTCTGGTCTATAAATTATTAATAATAGTACTAATATGATCGAAATGTACTGGAAATTTATATTTTTAATTCGGGAAAAGTACTGGAATTTCACTTCGAAAAATGTGTACGAAACCCTGTTAGTAGCCTTGTCTTGCAGTTCCAAAATGATGTTGATATTTCTTGTCATTAAATCTGTCGTAACCTCACAGAACAAATATTTTTTCTCGGACAAGTTATCATATGGCAATCATAAAAATCTCATAAGTCACACATGCCTCTCGTTGTGAATGCCAGTGCATTTCTGAGCCATTCTAGCGACTAATTAAGGTCATATAAGGGGGGTGTTTAGAGTACAGTGTAAGACAATACCAGTCGTATACAGGTGAACCTATGTGCTAGCCGGGGACTTGTATGTGGAACCCGCAACATTAAGGTGGCACAGAGGTGTCAATTTTTCTCACATTCATAGTAATCTAGACATCTTTTCTGAACTATCGGTATTGTTTATTTTCCAAAGGATATAATTTATGACTCAAAGTTTAAAGGTGACATATTTTTTAGCATAAAAAATATTTCTAAAAATTTATTTAAATTGAGATGTAGTTGAATGTTTAAGAAATGCATAAAAACTGAAAGCTGTATGATATTGTTATCTGGTATTTTAACCCTTTTTATACTAAATGGATTCTCCCACCAGTTATAAAATTATACATAGAAATGGACTATTTTTCATATGGAGGGATGTTCAGGATAAATTAACAGACTTTAGTATGAAGAAAAGATAATACAAGTGCTGAGGCATTCATATTTTTTGGTTGAATATGATAAGATAATAAATTTGACAAACGGCCTATGGTGATTTGTTGGTCATTTGATGAACTTATTATCTGAACATTTCCTAAGGGAACTACTCATCAAGTAGTTTTTAGTATAGAAATGGTTATTTGATCTATTGGTTCAATTAATATCATTTCGGTTGGAATATAAAGTGTCATTTTGGAAGAGGTGTGCCAAATTTAAAAAACAGTATCTTTTTCAAAAAAGCTAACCATTGCTTGCACTAGGTATAGTAATGCCCTGAATAATCCACTCCTTAACCCAGCAGAATTATGGGTAACTTTTCATGATTTAGTCAGAAATATGGCTTGTTGCCATTCATCAGAAAGCTCTCACTAAATCCTGAAAAGTTACCCATAATTCTGCTGTGGTTAAGGAGTCGATTATTTAGGGCATTACTGTAGTCTCTCAAGCTTTTCTTTGAATCTACTAGTCAGATAATTTAGCTTTGCTTATGACTTTAAAAGATATAGTTTTTGTAAAAATTGCCATAGCTACCAATGCTGAAACAAGCCAATTCTGCACCACCACCTTAAAATGATACCAGCCTGCTGCAAGTAACCTGTGTGCTGGCCTGGGACTCTGACACACTCTTATATGGAGCTTACTAGGAGCATTATCATGAACTGTCTAGATGTTATTTCTATGGTATATCCAGATTAATGATGTCCATCCTTAGCTTGGAGTTGATTAAATTCTTCGTTTCTCGGAAACCTGTGATTTCCCTGAGGTCATGATTGTACATGATAATGATGTGTGATTTTTCCAAAATTGTTCACATTGATGGTGTTATGTGTTGATCATGAAAGAATTTGACGTGACATTTCACAAGAATTGTTTCATCCAAAATAACCAGAGATTATTTCTTGGGATTTTGATAGGATATTCCACAATGACAATGTCTCTTAAAGGAATCAAGAACTTTCCCTGGTTATTTACTAATTTTCTCTAATGGGTTTTATAATGACCTTTACGTCTGTGAACCAGGAAGACTCAAAAGGACTGGTGACTTTTCTTTCTTCTCTGTCATTAGGAATTATCGTGACACAGTTATTGAATTAACTATGGGGTTAGAATCATCTGAGGAATTTCAGCAGAGTACATTCATTGAACAGTTTAATGTAGATAAATTCACAAATGTCCCCCTAAATGGTAAGTGTTTTTTTAAAATTTAAAATGAAATTTACGCCCATTCAAGTCTATTTCACAAAATTGTTTTTCTTTTCCGCTACTCTAAAATTCAAGGACATTCAAGGCCATTTCTCGGCAATTTTCAAGAACTTCAATTATGCATCTACTTCTTGCAAATTCTGCCAAAAACTAAAGCTATTGAAGATCTCTTATAGCAGTTAAAAGCACTTTTCATACATTTAATGATCTTATGTCAGATTCAAGTCTATTCCTGGTTTTCAAGGCCTTGAAGATACCCTGATGCTTCATCAGGTATCAACCCTGGTCAATTTATTAATCTTCCGGGTGACCTATAGTTGGGAGCTATCAAATTTTTCATAATTTCGTTGAAAAAAAATGGCTGTCAGTGACCAACTTGTATTTCATTTTTAAATCCATTGGCACACCCTTCAGCCCACAATTATTAAAAATGTTTTTTTTAATTTATAGGCAAGAGGATCGCCACTAGATGGGAGCTATCAAATTTGAATGATTTTCGATTAAAAACATGGCCCCTCAGCCACCTTTGCTCTTTGCATGACTAAATCCTTCATCACACCCAATAATCATCATATCCCATCCGATTGATTCCAAACTTTATATGGCTCTTCAGGTTGACCTCTAATATTATTTAAACATTTAAACTTTCCACATTCCTTATTACTCACTGTAATGTATGACATTTTCCCAGGTTCAAGTTGAGCTACAGTGTCATTGACACTTTCATTTATGTCCTCATGTCTGAAGGAAATGGTGGGTATACTGGATTACATGCGACCGATCCTGCGGCCGCCCGTCCATCCATCCCAGCAGATGTTTCAATCACAGGCAGTCGGACCTCATTGAAATTTGGCATGGATGCCACCATGGGCACATTCAATTGAGTGGTCAATCGTTTTGTTCAAGTTTTCTGTTCTAGAGTTATTTATCTTTGTTTATTTGGAAATGTAGATTTTTTTTTCAGTCAGAGCAGTTTATCTCAACCACAGGTTTTCTGATCCAAATGAAATTTGGTATGGATATTCACCACTATGATTTCATTCAAAGGAGGTTTCAATAATTTTGTTCACGTTTTCCGTTCTAGTACGGTATCTCACCCAAAGGTTATATGTAATCCCATCCTAGAAGGTATGTCACATGGGAGCAATGTATGCAGCCCTCATAATTAGATACTCTGGTTTATGTAAGCATTATAAGTCACTTACAGAAATCATGAATTCATAAAATCCTATAAAGTATATATAATGTATTGAATAGTGTATGCTGTATATAAATAATAGTCGCACATTTCATGTCTAGGATCAATTGTCATGCATGGCGGCCATCACATAATAGAGGTCTGAGTTGTTGTTGTTGTATACATGCCATAGACTCAAGGATTTCTTGGCCTGGAAAATTAATAGGCATATAGTGTCAACCATGAGTTTATTTAATCAGATTGAGAGGGTCATCCACTGATCAGGCTTCACAAATGCTATTGCTTGATCACTGGTTTTAGAAGGCGCCCCATTCGTGAATTTTCTAAAAATCTCTAATTTCAAACTTCAATTTAAAGGAAAAACCATTATCCTTTATAATCAATATATATATGATATAGCACTACAGGTATAACAAAAGCTGTTTACCCTCACAATGTCAGAGATATTTCTAATTATGTAAAAAAAAGTGTTTGAAAACAAATAAAAGAAGAGAGGTTACTAAAAAGTCCATCCTATTCAAGCCATAAGGAAATAGCATTCTGAGTAAAATGTAAAGTATGTTTCATTTCGCAGACTTTGGTGTTCGCATCATTATCTGAGTCCCTGGGCAGTATATCAATGGGCAGTATATCAATTATTTAGTATGTAAGATTGGATATGCTGTGACCGACATGGTCGCAGTCCAATGTGACAAGTGTTGCCTGTCATGTTTGCAGCGGAGATATAATGAGTCTATGATGACATTAACTATCTCCTTACAATCGTACAACATCTCTTTAAAGTGTTCTCTGGTTATGTCCATGGTGGGAGCTTTCCCTGGTGGTGTATTTGCAGTTAGCCCTTGGGGGCTTACTCCATTTGGGAAGCGCATAATTCTAGGAAGCTGGACTTGTATGTTCACTCTGATTTCCTTTGCTGTCTTGTTGCCAATGGGATATACAGATTGATGTACGTGGATATATCTTCCTATGTGTTTTTTTGGCGGGTTCCAGACCATTATCTTGTGTCTGGTCACTGCGCTTAGTTTGTTCCTTGTTCTCAATAACGGTAGTTTCAGAGGCACTCTATAGTAGATAGTCGATGTTAGTTTCAATTTAGTTTGGCTATAACGTGGCCGTTATCCGTTGATGGTGGGCAAAGTTAACAAAGGAGAGGTGAGAGGTTAATCTCCAGGGAAGATCACCATCAATGAATAATCCTTTATGCTCTAACTCCTATTTTGGGGAACCTGCCCTGGCAAGTGGGGAGTGATTGACACAAACACTCGATTGATGGTCCGATAAAATTATTTCGCCTCTGGTCGATAATAGTCCAGCCTTGATAAGCATGGAAATTTCGATTACATAATAATTAGTACAATTGGATCTGACGAATGTCACAATCGGAAATATGATGAAAATAAAAAAATTATTATTAATTGAAAAATTTACTTTGTTGTGGCTACTTAAAACAAAAGATGCTAAATATTTAAATTAGCCCACGAGTACTCATATTTCCGTAATGGTATTGTGTGCGTTGATTGGCTCCATTAAAATGTTTACTTTCGCACTTGAGTTGCCTTTTTGAGAGGCATTATTTCATTGGCGTATAGCCATCATCTGACCACGTTACCATACACGTGACTGCACAAGCACAGTCACGTTATGTTTACATCCTTCTAAATTTAACAGCATAACAACAAACTGGTGATCATGGAGTCGCTGATCATGTGGTAAAGTACTCGTCGTTAATGCATAAATAATTTTACTTCGTAAATATCCTTTGCTAGAAATGGTCTGACGATTTCTAGCAAAGGATTATTCATTGATGGTGATCTTCATTGCATATTTTAGTTTTTTGGTAGCCATTTGCTGAACTATTTGTAGCTCAACTTTATGCACTTTCAACTCCAGTTGTCGGGTTTTCCAATCAGCTGTTTTGACACTGGTTTCTTTATATTTGTGAGTGATTTTATTTTAGACTCATTTGCATTGCAATATCAATTATATCTTTTAATACTGACAAAATCAGAGATATTTTAGTTTGATTTTCAGTAAAATCTACTGGCATATGATTATAAGGAATGACTGGAAGATCGATTTTGGTCACTAGGTTTTGAACAGCAGTTCCCGTGAATCCCCTTCGATTCACACACTTTATTTAATTATAGTAATATGCCGGTCAAACCCAATGATCCCAATTGATCTTCCAGTCATTTCTTATTTACACGAACAAGGCATGTCTTCATCTGTTAGTATAGTCTGTCATTAAAAAATTATATATATAGGTTTCGTAAAAAAAAATTGGGGATTTTGGGCAACATATTTTTTCTTAAAGCCCATATACTGGAGACATTGAAAACCAATGTTAACAAGCTTTTTATCGCTTATTTGCCTCAAAAATGGTGTTACCATAGAAACAGTATGTGATTTCTGAGAATTCTGTAAAATGACCATATATGAAGTATTTAAGTGATAGCGGTGTACTTACTGGTGGATATTATTAGTTATCTTCGGCAACATCGGGGGTACATGGAGATTTAATACCTGGATGTTGATTTTGAACCCCGAGGCGGAGCCGAGGGTTTCAAAAAGAGACATCCAGGTATTAAATCTCCATGTACCCCACGATGTTGCCGAAGATAACGATTGTCCCCACAAAATAACCATGTCTCCTTAATTTAAGTGTGTTTTTCATAGGTTTCCCGATTAATTCACACCAATAAGAATAATTCAGTAGCTGACATAAGGATCCGGCATCAGGTGACGTCAAATTTGGCGTGCGAGAGCAACGTCACGATTGGTGGAAACTGTCAGTTCAAGGGTCATTCATATACCCCCGATGTTTCACGTGCTCATATACCCCCGATGTTTGGTGCACGTTCTCTTATACCCCGCTGTCAAGGGTGACGGGGGACATGGTGATTTAAACGTGGCGTTGTAGCCAATCAGATTGCTAGTTACAACCGGATGTGGGGACAAAGTTATATAATAATATTGATATGTATATGATGAAAATGGATAACTCTAAAATCAAGTGGCGAATACGGCCAAATTTTGTGATACACTATAGTGATAATACGGCCATATTTCGTTGAACAATATGTTGATAAATAACATGTTTTGGGAAATTTTATACCATAGTTGACAGCTGTTAGCATTATTTTGTTGTAATTAATCGATTCTTATAACAAAAGTGTATTTTGAAGAAATGTTGTTGTTGTTGTAACTTGATATGGGGACTGTCTGATCGGATTGAGTACCTTTAACACTTTCATGACTGGATCTATGCTGGTGCAGCATTAAAGATCAATGTAAATATTGTTAGGCCAATGTTTTCTCTTATATATGCGAGGCTCCCTATGTGAGACTCGCATATATAAGAGGATGCATTGGCACAGGGTTTTCGTAAAATTTCAGGAAGCTCCAGTCATTGAAGAGTTAAATACACAGAGCGGTGTGCACTCTCTCAAAAACTAAATTATAACTTCTTTCTTTCTGTCACTTATACCTTATCCATGGAATATATATATACATGTATGTATTTTAAGATTCAATAAGATGCAACAGAAGAACAGGTATAAAGGGTTCACTTTAAAGCTTATAAAAGGCTAAATGTGTGGAAGGCTTTACTAAACAATTAAAGATGCATTATCCGATTTAACGCTCCCAACTCTGCCCAACTTACTATTTCTTTGGCTTCGGGGTAAAAAATATTTTATTCAAGTCGAGGAACCCACCCATTAAAGGGTGATCATATATATAAAATGTATGAAGTTTGTAATTTCTTGAGATGTGCAATTAATTCTGGCCCAGAAAAATGTTTTCAAACAAACGGTCTCTGGCAAAATTGCAGATGAAGATGGATAACTCTAAAATCAAGTGGTAATATGGCCAAATTTTGTTATACTCAAGTGATAATACAGCCATATTTCGTTGAACAAAATGTTGATAAATAACAAGTTTTGGGAAATTCGATACCATATTTGTTGACAGTGGTTAGCATTATTTTGAAGAGACTTTAAAGAGACTGGGTTTTACTATAGATAGAACTCCATAACTGTAAAATGCACATGGCTTGGCCTTATCGCATGCAACACAAAATCCAACAACATGATCTGGTTTACCTTTACAATTACATGTACATGTAGATCAAAACTTGATACATATTACTGATAAGATGTCAAACTAAATAGTACATGTCAATTTGAGACCGATATGTAACACATGGTGAACTACAAATCTTCAATGGATGATACTCAGGACATTTAGTATTACCATCACTCAGATGTTTATCTGAAAGATAATTGATTCTTAACATTTGTCATTCTCCATCAAAAGTTTAGCTTCCCGAGAGTTTTAAGGATTAAGTTTTCTGGATATATGTTAAATTTTCTGTAAAATCAATTTGGACTGGATTTAATTGACGTTGTATAATAGAATTGTCTATTTATACGCTCGTTTAAATAAAAACGGGATGCATTATGTTATTGGTCTGTGCGTTTGATAACTTTAGTTCTACTTAAATAATGTAATAGATTTTGATATGTAGGTTCACATCCACAAAATACAGATCAAGTTCAATTTTGGGGTTCGGTCACAAATTTTTATCAGAGTTAGCGCCCTTTGTTGAAATTTTGGCTCAATTTTCATTTCTGGATGATAACTTTAGTTAATGATAACCGAATCAAATATAACAAAACTTTGTAAGCATAATGTACAACCATACAATAAATCCGCGTTTTCTTAGTTTCTGGATGATAACTGCATTTAGGTTTGGTTTCTCACCACCAACCTTTATATACATGTGGCTGAATTGGAGATTTGTTCTATGATTCTCGCCTTATTTATGGGCCCTTTTCAAAATTGTATTTGTTATCGGCTATGGAATCTTTATGAAATGCAAATTGAAACATTCTGGTTTCCGAATGATAGCTTGAGTTTGGATTATTTGATCAAAACTAAACTTGGTATGTGGTCAGTCATACCAAAATAAGGTCAAGTTTGAATTTGGGTTCGGCCCGATGATTTTTGCCAGAGTTATGGGCCTTTTTCGACTTGGAAAATTCAATTTTTACGTCTAACATTTTGGTTTCTTGATGATAACTTGAGTTTGGATTATTTTCTCACAACAAACTTGGTATGTGGCTCAGTCATACCAAAATACAGATCAAGATCAAATTTGTGTTTTATTCGATGATTTTTTCCGGAGTTGGGGGTCTTTTTGACTTATAAATTTTTTGCATATTCTTGCTTTCCAGATGATATTTTTTATTATTCTATTGGACTTATGTTTAGTATGTTAGTTTATTACCTCAAAATACAGGTCAGGTTCAAATTTGGGTTTGTTTCGAAGATTTTTTCCAGAGTTGTGGGCCTTTTCGACAGAAATTTTGCATATTCTTGCTTTCCAGATGATACTTTGGGTAACTCTATTGGAATATTGTGTATCTTAGTTTATTACCTCACAACCTCACAATACCGGTCAAATTTGAATTGGGGTTTGGTACCTAATAGCCATTTTTCTTTGATAGTAATTGAAAGATGACAACAATTTACTTTAAAAATGGGTGTATTAACTCTTTCGTTGCCAGGGGCCGATATTTTCGGCCCTAAAAGTCCGAAAAAATGCGTCTAAAAACAATTTTGAAAAAAAAAATATTTGTTTTTATAAAATTGTTTTGGGACATGAATAAAGAGGTGATAGCGAATCTAAAAACACCAGGGTCAGTCATTTTGGGTATTTTTTAGACCTAGATCCATCACCTGGAAATCATAGGACAGTGTCTAAAAAGTGAAAAAGCTCCGGCAACGAAAGAGTTAAGCCATGCTTGGCAGTGCATGCTCTTGTTTATTGGGAGAAATATTTGAAAAATCTTGGAAATGTCTGGAATTCTGTCCACATTGACTTTATGCCAACAAAATTGACCTACATAGTTCACTTTGGGGTACATGTACCCTCGGTGGTTCAGTTGGTAATGTGAAAGGTTTTATTGCCTCAGTGTAAATAACATGCTACTGGTAGATTCTTTGATGATATCAACATTGCATCCATATAGACCACATGTAGCTTTATAATATGCTCTAATCTGTATTTTTTTTGTCTCTGCTAATATAACCCTTTCTGTACTAATTACTCCATTCCAAAATATACTTTTATAACTGAATGGGAGAATCTATTTAGCGAAGAAATGAATAATGTGCAAGTGAATTAACTATAGGACTTAATCTCTCAAGGGCTAAAGCTTAAACTGACATAACTTTGTTAATTCCTAACCATTAGACTACATGTATTTGTGTAGCATATTTCACAGCATTGGTAAACACTTGATTTGAAGTTTTGTGTGAGTTATTTTCATGAGAGGGTCATAAATTTTGACAAAAATAGCAAAAGGAATATATATATCAGAAACTAATGTGCTTGCAGCATTAGTAATGAGTGCACCATTGTATTATTCTGGGATTCCGATGAAGGTCAGAAGATATTATGCTAAAAGTATGTTGACAATAAATAATGAGCTTTGTATCGAGTTCATATTGATTTCATTCCTTACTGAGAGTTATTGATATGGTTACTTTGTCTCCACTTTGTTGGCCACTTCATAAAATGGAAGCTAAATACTTCAAACATTGATATGGGATATTATGTTTCAGAGGTTGATTTAATTTCTTTTAATTGATCAGCAATTGCCTTCACATTAAAGGCTTGTGTACAGTATTCGCCATCATGTACATGTTTCTAACGGAAAATGGTTAGCTAAAATTTTAAATTAATCTGAATTGATCGCCTTAAAAATAATGGTTGCTAAATTTATTCAATTTAAATAGACATGTTCTGATATCCAGAATAATAAATATAGCATATATTGCACAAATATAAATAAAACAGCTGTATGTTGGCTGAAGTAAAATGCGGTCCATGTGACAAGTGTTGCCAGGGCAATAAGCCAAACGAGTTCACAGTTTAAACCCGTTGGCTTGCAGATTGGCTAAAACATATTTCACTTCACAATTTTGTTGTTGTTTAGTAATTAGGTCATACGCTCGACACATGATTGCCACGTGGAATTTGGGAAATCCCCAGGTTTTCCAGGCCTATAAAGGGTTTTCTGTTAGCAGTTGCAAGTGTTAGGATATAAATATAGTTGTCTTTTTGTTGACATAAGTAGATCTACTCACACCCAGGCCACATCTGGACTGTGGATCGCCATTATGTTCTTTTATTGAATGTAGCTTTTGATCAGGCAAATAAACCCCAGTTAATTATTCACAGATTTTCTATATGTAGGTGAGATGCCACCTCCTCTGTGCACACAGAATAGAAGGTGTCAATGTCACTGCCCCTCCTCCACACATGTGCTGAAGCTATCTAGCAATCCATCAGACACCTGTTGATGAGGTACATGTACACGGGGGTTAATAAGCAATAATAATTATTGATGATCACAGATGTTCAGTTTACGACTAACCACAAATATTCATCATGGTTTTCGTTTGTGGAAACATATGTTGCAGTTATTGTGATTGTGGTACATGTATATTCATTTAGGAAGTTGCTGATATTGAAATATCTGCACCATTTGTAGTCAGCTGTTACCATATAAGTTGTCACAATATATCTAAGTTATCTCTTCTGGACTATCCATCCGATGTGCTGTTCTTGATATATACCAATTTCATGGTCACTGATTCATGTAAGGACTGTTAACCTGAGTGGTATAGATCAACCTGTGTGCTATCTATTGATGACTGTATGGTGATAGGATTTATATTTGGTCACTGTGGGCATGTTCAGTGTTCAGGATTAAACCAGGTTTTATATGGAGGTGTGTATGGAACGTGTGTACCAGACTTGATGATCTGTGAAGGCAGTATATTGCCCTTCCATTTAGATTCTTAGTGACCATTGAATATTGTGTGTGTTTGAGGATGATGAATTCACCTTTGGAGAAAGAAAAAATAATAAAAGATCAAGAGCTACATAGATATGGTAAGAAAACACAGACGATGAGAGAATCACAGATGGCCAAAATCTATGCTTTTGCTCAGAAGAAATGAATGCAGTGGGGGATAATGGTTCTCACTAAATGTGCCGCCAACAACCAATAACACACACACCCACTACATTCATTTTCTTATACTTATTTTGCTTTTTGATGATTTATTCCTATAAAAATCTTGAGTGTATTCTTTTTTATTTTCACAAAATCTGCCGAGAATTTGAGACTAGCCCATGTAGCATATTAAGTCAGCCCAATATAAGATTGCCAAGCACTCAGCAATGATAAGGAACTGCTTTCATTTGTTTTATCTTTTATTATATGTTTTACAGTAAACGGCTCTAAACGGCCGTAAAATAAATGGCATATCAATCGCTTGTCCCAGCGAGTAAATATTATTTTGTTATTTAATTTTCGTAATTACCTTCTTAGCCTTACTACTGGTGAATCATGGTCACGGGCTCCAACTAAACTAAAAGAATACGCCATGAAGCAACCAGATTATATCAGAGCGTGATGAGTCTAAATTGATCGCGTTATTAATGTTATTTAAAGTGGGACTGATAATGGAACTTTATTCTCTGTGTTGTTGTTTATATTAAACTTGCATATTTAGACACTTTTGGCAAATATTAATGGGGAGGAAAAAGGGGACTTTTTTGTTATGCAGAAACGCAGCTTCTATCATTGAATGTAGTCTGTTGGCTGATTCGTTTTTGTCTACATTTAATTTAGCTAAACAAGCGCCGTAGAGAAAAAATATTAGAATGAAATAATGAAAACGCATATAATAAATATGAAACCATTGAGGCCACGACTTTTGACTGAAAACAATAATTCTCCGATGAGTGGGTACAAGCAAACACTAATTTTCCACTCGCAGCAAGCCGCTCGTGGAAAATCGGTATTTGCATGTACCCACTCATGATAATTCTCATATTCAGTCAAAAGCCGTAAGTATCCTCTATATACAGATATAACTGAATGGATTAATATGAAGTAACTTCCCATCAGTAATTATCCAGTTGTTGAAAGGTTAACTTTTTATTTCTCAGGTGCAGCTAATCTCATTGACACGCTAGATGATCTACCTCCTGGCATTGGTCAGTATGAAGATTTCCACACAATCGATTGGCTGCGCGACATTGCGCGGGATCGTATGCGACATAGGAATATCGTTAAGAAGAAACAAGAGGGATGTATAGAGGCTGTGAAGTCAGCACACGATGCCTGGTCTGGGTGGCTGTGTGTCTTCCTTGTCGGACTCGCTGCAGGTACGATACTTACAGTAATGGCCTAAGTAATCGACTCCTTAACCACAGCAGAATTGTGGGTAACTTTTCAGTATTTAGTCGGAAATATGGATTGTTGCCATTCATTGGAAAGCTCTCAGGGAGAGCTTTCCGATGAATGGCAACAACCCATATTTCCGACTAAATCCTGAAAAGTTACCCATAATTCTGCTGTGGTTAAGGAGTCGATTACTTAGGTATTACTGTATGTCAGTTGTTTCAACCAGCACATAATTCTTACTTTTTGAATGAATTATCCTTCATAGATATGCTCTATTTCTGAAGTGCAGATATTGCTGAAAATATCCATGTCTGCCTGTCCACCTCTCTGTGTATTTATTTTGTGTCTGTTTGACATTAGCGACAAGATGCATGAATCTTGTTTGTTGCACACATACGGGATATTCACAATCAAAACTCGTTCGTTCTTTTGTACTGACCAGACATTGCCGGTGGATAATGTCACGTTTTTTTAGTGTGATCAGTCGTCGGTATCAGTTCATAACTCAATTATTGTCTTATAGGCCCACACGCGTTAACACCAACAGCCGAGCTTAGAACATGATGATCATATCAAACGATCTTCCCCAACAGACCATGACCAACAAGGGATACACTCACTAACGATACACAAGCAATAATTTGCTTGTGTATTACTTTATAAGTATATGTCTTGGACTCACTTGGGAGTATAATATTCAAGCTTAAAGATGCATTATCAGAATTGACGCTCCTAAATCACTATTTCGGGGGTAAAAAATATTTTATTCGAGTCAAGGAACCCACCCATAAAATCTCAGAGTGATCAGATATCGATTTTTGAAGTTTGTTATTTCTCGAGATGTGCAATTATTTGTGGCCCAGAAACTGATCGTCAAACGGACGGTCTCGGCCAAAATTGCAGATGAAGATGGATAACTCTAAAATCAAGTAGTAATACCGCCAAATTTGTTATACTCAGGTGATTATACGGCCATATTTTGTTGAACAAAATATTGATAAATAAGACGTTTGGGAAATTTGATACCATAGTTGACAGTGGTTAGCAATATTTTGTTGCAATTAATCGATTCTGATAACTAAAGTGTATTTTGAAGAAATGTTGTTGTTGTATCTTGATGATATGGGGACCATCTGATCTGATTGAGTACCTTTAATCCATCTAGCCATTGTTATACGGAACTTAAACCTTTCAACCCGAGAGACCGGAATACTGGTACAATCCTTATAATCCTATAACCCAGGAGACTGGAATATTGGTCCGGAAATCATATGACATTTAACATGGAAAAACAACACAGTAAGCACACATATTAATTAAAATTGTACTTCTACTATGCCCCACATAAATCACAGACCCCTGTGACTTTGGCAGATAAACTGGTGAAAGAGAGTCTGTTTTTTCATGCATGCGCAGTGGCATTGTTTTGCGCATGAACAGAGGCGGATATCGAGAAACGCTTTTTATCGTCGACAAAGGAGAATAATTTTTTTGTAAATAGCATGATCAAAGGGAGCCACAATATAATATACATGTATATTGGAATTGGAATAGACTGTCTTTTTGTGGGTATTATCTCTAATGAATAGGGTAAAACAATGGCATGCAGACGTATAATATAACTCAACAAATAATAGAATTCCGTATAGTTGTGCGTGCATTACACATTACATCGGAAACACTATAATGTCATGCAGGCTTCAGGTGGAGACCATTTAATGTTCAGGACGTCAGTGTTCAAAGGGTTAATTAAATGGAATTTGGTATGTACAAGTACTAATGAACATGTTGATTCACTACAACAAAACACAGGTTAAGATCAAGATCGGTTTCAGGTTGCTCATGTTGAATACTTTAGAGTTTCGTCCCTTTGTTGGAATTTTGTCTCAGTTTTTGTTTCTGGATAATAACTTTAGTTATTGTTGACTGAATGGAATGAAATTCCATAAGCAGGTTTGAGCTCGATTTTGGGTTCCGGCAATGGAATTTTACCACAGTTATCAACCTTTTTTATTTCAACATTTAAATTATATAGCTTTATGGATGATAACTCTGGTTATGGTTACTTGATAACCACCAAACTTGGTATGTGTCATTGGAGCCACAAGGTTGTCTTAGGAAAGCCTGCAAATAGTGTGTCTGACATTTGCAGAATGAGGTACCAAGAGGGTGAATTTAGTGATGCTATCCTGCACAGTGGGCTAGCATCACCAAATTCACCCTTTGGGAACCTCATTCTGCTTTGGGCTCAACTGCTATGGGAGACTAGGATCAGAATAATGTTCCCCAGTTGATGTTCACCTATTAGTCACCTCGATTACGCATTTTATCTTCTGCAAATTAGGGGATATAGAAACTTCCCAGAAGGGAAAAAGTAACTAAAAACAATGTTAATTTGAGACTATAGATACGTCCCAGAAGATGAGTCCTAAGTAGAATGAGGTCCTCATAGGGTGAATTTGATGATGCTAACCCGCTGTGCAGGATAACATCACTAAATTCACCCTCTGGGACCTCATTCCGCAAATGACAGACACGCTATTTGCAGGCTTGGTCTTAGGATACTCATTGTCAAGACTTTTTTGTAGGGGCTTGTGCTGGTATCATAGATATCGGTGCCACGTGGATGTCAGATCTGAAGGAGGGGATATGTTCTCAAGCATTCTGGTTTAATAAGGAACAATGCTGCTGGTCGGCAAATGACACTGTGTTCATCGAATCCAATTGCTCTCAGGTAAAGTAATTAAAAATTTATACCTACAGTAATGTCCTAAATGATGAACCTCTAAACCACAGCAGAATTATTTGGCACAGGCAGGAATGTGACAAAAGTGAAAGTTTATACAGTAATGCCCAAAGTATATGACCCTTCAAGGGTCATATACTTTGGGCATTACTGTATAAACTTTCACTTTTGTCACATTCCTGCCTGGTTCCTGGCCAAATGTACTTTACATGTCTCAGAAAGACTAAATGAAATCTCCCCCCCAGTTATAAGAGTATATATTGGAATGGTCTATTATTCATTTGGAGGGAAGTTCAGATAAAATGAGCCGACTACAGTATGACGAAAAGATAATACAAATAAAACAATGAACCGACTACAGTATGACGAAAAGATAATACAGCAAGGTCAACTAATGACCCATGGGTAATGAACCGACTACAGTATGACGAAAAGATAATACAGCAAGGTCAACTAATGACCCATGGGTAATGAACCGAATACAGTATGACGAAAAGATAATACAGCAAGGTCAACTAATGACCCATGGGTAATGAACCGACTACAGTATGACGAAAAGATAATACAGCAAGGTGAACTAATGACCCATGGGATAACTACTGGTCATTGAGTCTTTAGAAAAGAAAGAATTACCATTGAAATCATAAAAACTATCACTTTGGTGAAATAAAGGGAGGCCTCAATATATTGTGCTAGACATTTGGTGAATGAGGTCCTCAGAGTGTGAATTTAGTGATGCTACCCTGCACAGTTGGCTAGCATCACTAAATTAACCCTCTTGGGACCTTATTCTACTTAGGCCTCATCTTCTCTGGAAAGTATCTTTATTATATGACTGTCATTATTTTTACTAATTACGATTACCATTTGGTGATGCTTTTCAGATAAATTGGATCATGATAGTATAGTGATCCAATTCCATATCATGCGTGTCTGAATCAGAATGAAGATCAACTGGTCATACAATAAACATATTATTACTACAGTGAAGTGATCTGAGTCTCCACATCATGTCTGGTTGAGAAGGTGAGATCCCGGATCAGACTCGCAGCCTGCGGCATATCGTCTGATCATGGATCTCACCTTCTCAACTTAACGTGATATGGAGACTCAGATCACTTCACTGTAATGATAATCTCTATTTATTATCAAATTAATAGGTTTTTTTAGTTTCTTTTATAATAGAAACTTCTTTAGAAAGATTCTTTTTCTTTCTTAGTTTAGTTTCTCTATACCCCCAAATTGGCAGGCGACATAATGCATAATCAAGGTGCCAAATGGGTAACATTACTAAATTCACCCTTTGGAGATCTCATTCTGAAAATTCTAGCACCATATTTGGAGACTTGAATAAAAGGCCACTTTTCCTTCAATCGTGCAAAGAAAAATTATAAGAAGGAAAACATACATTTTAGAGCTGTATTGTAAGAAGACAGTTCACTATGAAACCAAGCCTTGAAATAGTGTGTCTGTCATTGCAGAATGAGGTCCCCAGAGGGTGAATTTAGTGATGCTACCCCGCAGAGCAGGCTAGCATCACCAAATTCACCCTCTGGGAACCTCATTCTGCTGAGGTGTATGCAAATGACAGACACACTATTTCAAGGCTTGACTATGAAACCAAATCAGTGAGTGTCGTAAAAGCTTTTGAATTTCAATTTGTAATTAACTGAGGTTTCTGTGAGGGAGCAAAAATTTGTCACTTTAGCGCCATGTAAGGCCAAAAAAAAAAAACGTTTTGTTTCACGGGCAATTTATTTTTCAAAACGATGAGGGAGGGAGGGTTTTATTTTTATTTTTTATTTTCCACAAGCCATATACCTCATACTGGAAAACTTACAAAACTAACAAACAGGCTAGCTATTGTTGGGGGTAATTAAGAAAGGTTTTATGAATTGCTGGCTTTGTCAAATTGTGCAGCACAGATGCAATTTGTTCCACAGCAAATTATTTGAAATACCTCCCATATGCTTCTATTGCCTCATCAACTTTGGCTGCTGAGACAACTCTCTGGAAATCACCAGTTTTTGACTTCCCGATGAATATTTCAGCCAACGTATTGTTCTGGCCAGCAGCAGTGTATGGGTTCAATTCAGACGGGAGAGGACTTTCTGCATGCTGATCAGTGGCAATTTTGCCATTGAAAATTCCCCTTATAATGTCACAAAGTGTAGCTTCTTGGTCCACCTGTATGCATGACCACTGTCTCAGTGTTTGATGGTTGTGAACAATTGAAATTGATATAAGCATTTTATAGGAACAATTTGAGTAAATACTTCTTTAAATTTTTGCATTCGGTTTTGAATTCAGTTTCGTTTTCATTTCCGGTGATGGTGATGACAACAACAAAAAATAACCGGAACCGGAACATTTATTGTAAACTTAAAGTCATTTGATGTTTTCAATACCAAATTTGCAAATATAGAATTATTTTAGAGTTCCAAACAGGTAGAGCGTGATTTAGGTTAGTATTCTGGTACATGGCCCAGCTCAAATGTATGAAATTGAGTGCTATGTCGCTTTTTAGCTCACCTGTCCTTGGGTGACTGGTGTTCAGATTTGTTCAAATGAGGTCACCCGGTCAATTAGTTGAGAAACCAGGGCCATAACTCATAGTAATTCTTACAATGACTTCTTCTAAAAAAAATTGTGCCGATTTAGCTTATATTTGGTACTGAGGGACCTTGGGTGACTGGGAATCAGATTTGTTCAAATTGGGTCACTGGGTCAAATAGAGGCAGAGCCAGGGACATAACTCAAAACAAAAAAATTACATTTTGGCATTTTGATCATATTTGGTGTGGATGTTCCCTAGGTGACTGTCATTCAGATTTGTTCATATGAGGTCACTGTGTCAAATATTTGCGAAACCAGGGCCATAACTATATTCCTCCTTGGTAGTTCTTATAACGACTTCTTGTCTAGAACCATTATGCCGATTTAGTTTATATTTGGTATGGGGGGGTCATTGAATGACTGGGGTTCAGATTTGTTCAAATGGGGTCACTGGGTCAAATAGGGGTGGAGCCAGGGCCATAATTCCAAAAAAAATCATAAAAAATTCAGGAACTCCTTGATCAATTTAACATACAAAAAAAAAATATCACCCTCCCCCCACATGACCCAGAACCCCACCCTGCCCCCAACCAACAGCATTCCACCGTATCTCATCTCCTAACTCACGGGATCTCTCCCACCAGCAGATTAAGTCAATTGTATTAGCTACAGACAGAGAGAGAGTTAATATAAATACACACACAGTCATCAATTGAGATGTTTATCAGGCTGACAGGTGTGAACTAATGCTTAGCTAGCACTCATGCCAGTGTGTGTTATTAAAATAAAATCAAAACAAATTATTGTTCTCTAACCTGAATTTAGTGTGTCTGGCATTTGCTGAATGAGGTCCCCAGAGGGTGAATTTATTTATGATATCCTGCACAGCAGTCTAGCATCACCAAATACACTAGCCATGGTCCTCATTCTGCTTTATATAATAGGCCTCATCTTCTGGGAAGTATATAGGCACTTAAATTGACATTTTTACTTACTTTTTCCCTTCTGTTTAGTTTCTATATCCCCTAATTTGTGAATATAAAATGCATAATTGAGGTGCCCAATGGGTTCACATCACCAACTTTAACTGGAGAACTTCAATCTAATGCTATGTCTCCCATAGCAGTTGAGGCCTACACATAATGAGGTCCTCAGAGGGTGAATTTGGTGATGCTAGCCCGCATTGCAGGATTGTGTCATTAAATTCACCCTTTGGGGACCTCATTCTGCAAATGTCAGACACTATGTTCAGGCTTGTCTGTTCGAATATTATGTTCTTAACCACCCCACCAGTATCCAGTTGAACTCATTATACCCTGATTTTGTAAAGAAAACTTGGGGGGGGGGATATAGTGGATTGAATTTGTCAGTCTCTATGTCAGACTGTTCTCCCATCCGTCCATCAATTGTTTTCTTCTCCAGATACATATTAAAGACCAAATGGGTTTATATATTTAGGTGTGGATGTCCCCCAGGTGACTCACATTCAGATTTGTTCAAATGAGTTCATCAGGTCAAATAGGTGAGAAGTCAGGGCCATAACTCTTTCCTTCCATAGTAATTCTTAAAACAATATCTTCTCAAGAACCATCTGGACTATTTAGCTTATGTTTGGTATGGAGGGTCCTTCGATGACTGGGGTTTAGATTTTTTCAGATTTGGGGTCATTTTAGGAAAATCAGTTCAGTTCAACTCTTAAAATCTAATGTTTGAAATTACCAAATGAATGGATCTCATAGATGGGGATTCACGTTTGTTCAAATAGGGGCGGAGATAAGAGATTTAATTATCAACCAGCCACCCTACCTGTGCTCCGGCGGAGCTATAGTCATCACTCCTCGTCCGTCCATCGTCTGTCCGTCCATCCGTCCGACAACAATTATTTGAACATCTCCTCTGGAACCACAAGACCAAATGGGTTCATATTTGGTGTGGATGTTCCCTAGGTGATTCTCATTCAGATTTGTTCAAATGCGGTCACTGGGTCAAATAGTTGCGAAGCCAGGGCCATAACTCTTTCCCACCATAGTAATTCTTTTAAACATCTTCAGAACAATAAGACCGAATGGTTTCATATTTGGTGTGGATGTTCCCTATGTGACTCACATTCAGATTTGTTCAATGAGTTCACTTGAAATAGTTGCGAAGCCAGGGCCATAACTCTTTCCCTCCATAGTATTCTTAAAGTGACTTCTTCTCAAATACCATCAGGCTATATGGGTTCATATTTGGTATGAAGGATCCTTGGGTGACTGGGGTTCAGATTTGTTCAAATCAGGTCACTGGGTCAAATGTGGGCGGGGCCAGGGAAATAACTCCAATTTTTTTTTTTTTAGATTTAACTCTTTAGATATCTACTTCTTTTAAAGTGATTATGAAAAGTTCTGACTGTTGTGGTCTCCAGAGTCCCAGTCTTATCAGTCTTTGCAGTCTGGTGAGCGACCCCACAGTCATTGACTGTCTTGTTGTCATGTACCATTTCATCCAGAATATTGATTCCAACTTTTTAAACAACCAATCGATCGATGAGGTTACAATACACCAAATGATTTACATAGGCCTCAGTGTTAACAAATCCCGCTGGCCTGTATTCGCAGCCAAGCTTTGACCCTGCACGAGTATTTGAAATTAAAGAACGTCCTTTTAGACACACAGAAATGTGCAAAAAATTACTTTGTTAACGTGGTAAATCACCCTGCAGCTTGACAAACGTCACACTACCCTTAAAATTGAGAAAAAAATGACATCGAAAAAAACACAAACACCTCCGATAAATTATTCGCCACTTGCACAG
Organism: Siphonodentalium dalli; assembly: GCA_032622095.1. Taxonomy (NCBI): domain Eukaryota; kingdom Metazoa; phylum Mollusca; class Scaphopoda; order Gadilida; family Siphonodentaliidae; genus Siphonodentalium; species Siphonodentalium dalli. Next base: position 157,804,342 of record CP136065.1, read on the forward strand.
CCATAACAGTTTACCATGTGGTTATATTTGATGTTTGTCGACGGGAAACACATTTGTGCATTTTTTCGTGCACTTTTCATCCATGTATCATTGACCATTCAGCTGCCAGAATTTTTTTTATGCTGATCCTAGCTTGGTAGTGCCAGGGGAAATCACTCTACTAATTTGTATTTGGTGTATTGTAACCTATAGTAGTCACTGGAAGGTAAAGAAAGTCGCCCAAACGATGTTATATTGCGTCCATTTATATACCCACGTCAAAATAAATAAATTTGATTCGAAATATGTCTGTGTTCTTACTTTATTAACCCTTTTCTGTCACCACCCATAGCTGAATTTGCAAAATAATTACTTTTACTTGAATGTCAATTTTTTTTCATTTTAGCTGAATTTTGGCAAAGTAAACAATGAAGATGTACATGCAGGTTATCGATCTGATAGCTTGTAGATACCACTTCCAGAAAATATGCCTTACGATTCGCTAGGCGAATTGGGCGCACTTAGGTTTCACATTGGGCGCACCTACACAATTTTCGAAAAAATCGACAGAAAACCAAAATTGTCCCTTCACAAGAATATATTTATTGGCCGAAATCTGTGCGCATTGGATAGTCGAACCATTTCTGCAAACTTCCATGGTAGGCTTTTTTGTCAACCTGTCATCTAACAGGGGCAATTCAACTTAGTTTGACCCGAATCGGGTCCGATTTTGCATCATATTTTAGGGTATGGTCAATCTGACGTCACGCTTTACTCTCATGTCGTACCCAAACCCGATAAATCTGCCTTGTCGTTCATCTAGGATGTCGGAAGCCAACAAATATGGTCTCACATTCATTAAAGGGGCGCCATTGGGCCCAAAAATAGGTCGAAAATGGTAATTTTCGGTTCTACAACGAGAAGCAGAAATAGCATCAGAGGGGTTAATTTGTTATTTTATTGGACGGCTCCGGCGCCAAATAAGCTGTCGTATCGCGTGCTTTATGTTTCCAATTTGTTTCATGGGCATAATGAGCACGGGACTTGTTTCAGAGCAGAAATCTGAAAACTAGCATTTTTCACTATAGGTTACAATACACCAAATGATTTACATAGGCCTCAGTGTTAACAAATCCCGCTGGCCTGTATTCGCAGCCAAGCTTTGACCCTGCACAAGTATTTGAAATTAAAGAACGTCCTTTTAGACACACAGAAATGTGCAAAAAATTACTTGTTAATGTGGTAAATCACACTGCAGCTTGACAAACGTCACACTAATGACATCGAAAAAAACACAAACACCTCCAATAAATTATTCGCCACTTGCACAGCCATAACCGTTTACCATGTGGTTATATTTGATGTTTGTCGACGGGAAACACATTTGTGCATTTTTTCATGCACTTTTCATCCATGTATCATTGACCATTCAGCTGCCAGAATTTGTTTATGCTGATCCTAGCTTGGTAGTGCCAGGGGAAATCACTCTACTAATTTGTATTTGGTGTATTGTAACCATGAATACTTTTTTGCATATAAATAAACTCTCCTTTTCCGGCAATTTCCCCGGATTTGTTTGTGGAATACTTACACTCTGAATCCAGTTGTATGACACCTTTACATAGGTAATAAACAAGACAGAATATTAAAGCTAAGGCCAAAAAAAAAAAGGTTTTGGTTCTCAGGCCCCGCCGCATTGAATAAAAAGGGCCACATTAGGCCTTTTTATTGCAATGCCTGATGTTATGACAAAACAAAATTACGAAAAAATTAATTTGAAAAAAAAAAAAAAAAAAAAATATATATATATTTTGTCAACATGTCCATAGCAGATATGTGTTGAATATTAGTGTGCATTCAGCTCTAACATGTAATGTGTTAAAAAGTGACTTGCAGGCTTACAACATGAAGTAGATGACTACAATTAATAAAATGATTAGCTGATCCTCATGCTCTTCTTACAATTAGTCATTGTGAACAACTTACACTAATTGTAACTTTATACAATTGATAGGCACAGGACTAAATTCAGATCACATAGTAGAATGGGGAGGTATCAGTTTTTAGACAACAATAACAGTAATTAATGTCAGGGGCATTATATATTGTTAGGTAATCCCAGTCATACACTGGTAGTACAATGTCATTTTTATATAAGACTAAATGAGTTTATATGCATAACAGTTCCCTCTACATTTCTGGTTATTACTAGACAGAGGAAGGTATCTTTGTCCATGCTTACTATGTGCTGAAAAAAATAAAAAATAAAAATAAAACCCTCCCTCCCTCTTTGATTTGAAAAAAAAAATTGCCCGAGAACCAAAACACTTTTTTCTTTTGGCCTTACTTGATGTAAAATCGCGAGTTGTATTTGTGTTACCTATTTTCGTGGTGACCACGTGGAATTAGGTCTATTTTATATTTTCTGGGGTCAAAATACCAATAAAAAGCACCGATGCGGGGGTTAAAAGTCGACGCGCCAATGCCCGTGAAACAAAACCCTCTTTTTTTTGGCCTAATCTTAACCTTTTCTGAACTAAATGGATTCTCCCATTCTGTTAAATAAGTGTCCATTGGAATGGTCTATTATTGATTTATAGGGATGTACAGGTAATTTAACCAGATGACAAATAATAAAAGTACAGAAGGAGTCCTATTTAATTTATTGAGGGAATTTGTCAGATAATAAGTTCAAACGACCTTATTATCTGAATATTTCCAAGGATAACTACTTTATCAATGAGTATTTAGTATAGAAAGGGTTAAACACACTCTTTTCCAAGACCCTCAAAAAAAATTTCACTGTTTGAATTGAATATATTGACTGACTGAAGTATGGTTGGCTACTGTTTAATTTGCATTTTTCTCTTTGATAGTGGAAGACATGGGCGGAGCTGTTTGGAATAGAAGGACAAGATGCAGGAGCATACATTGTGACATACATGGTGTACGTGCTGTGGGCGCTAGTATTTGCCACATTGGCTGGCATGTTTGTTAGAATATTTGCACCATATGCCTGCGGGTCAGGTATTCCTGAGGTTAGTTCTGTGTAGTCTCTTTTAAAAGTTGATGATGATCTTCTGAGATTTACAGTAATGCCCTAATTAATCGACTCCTTAACCACAGAAGAATTATGGGTAATTTTTCAGGATTTAGTCGGAAATATGGCTTGTTGCCATTCACCGGAAAGCTTGCAGTGAGAGCTTTCCGATGATTGGCAACAAGCCATATTTCTGCTGTGGTTAAGGAGTCAATTAATTAGGGCATTACTGTATGTCTCTAGAACTGTGATTCAGATTTCATTTCTGTATTGTTGGGATTCCCTACATTCCATTGGTCATTCCATTGGTCAGACTGCATGCTATATCATTGGCTGGGTGCTGCAACAACTCATTGCATGGCTGATTCCAGTCTCTGTGAAAAGCTGATAACATCTACAAACACTACTTTGTGGTTTGTTATATTTAAATTGCGAGATCAGAGTTCAATGATGTGATGACAATTTTCCCACGGATAGAGAAACACAACAAATTTTATAACACAGAATACAGGTGACATATTCATAATTCATTATACTCATTGCAATCAAGGAGACATCATCATCTGTCAACGATATTTACAGTAATGCCCTAAATAATCAACTCATTAACCACAGCAGAATTATGCTGTTTTTAAGGAGTTGATTATTTAGAGCATTACTGTACTACTCATTATTCATTCACAACTTGTTTTTATAACTTCTACTGAATACTACAATTCTTTACCATCATGAAGGAGTTCAAACTTGTGATAGTTAGATTTGAGTGTCTCTAAAAATTTAATCACGGAATCATTGGGAATGGCTAGGATAGGTTCCTGTTTTTTTTATTTTCAAGGTTTAGATCTTTATGATTAATGATTGTACCTTTCCAGATTAAAACCATTCTGAGTGGGTTTATTATACGAGGTTACCTGGGTAAGTGGACCCTACTCACGAAATCCGTCGGAATGATGTTAGCGGTGTCCGCAGGATTGAGTCTCGGGAAAGAAGGTCCATTTGTCCATGTCGCATGCTGCTGTGGTAACATATTCTCATATCTGTTTCCAAAATATGGTCGAAATGAGGCCAAAAAGAGGGAGGTTAGTATATTTTATTCAGCTCACTATAATTTTGATGAAAAGCAAGTGTTGCATAGTAGATAAATATGTATTTATTACATTCTTGTTTCTAGAATTACAATGTTATGAGTCTCACAGGGGTCATGTGTTATATGCATTCCGTTGACGTCACACAAAGTAAATGACATTTCAAACCACAAGGGGAATTTTAGAGGCAGTTTCATTTCCATAGCTTAGACATATCATGGACTTGTTCGGGTGCGTGAAACTGATAAGTTAGTATTCAGGAATTATGTCAACTGGAGGAATTTATCATTCTACTAACATCGCTGAAAATTTAAAGCAAATCGACCATACCACTCCATAGAAAACTTCGTCCAAACTACGCTCAATTAAAAATATTTACTTCTCAATTTGGGACGCAACTATTGGCGATAAAATAACGAAAATGATTTTGCCACGTGAATCGCTGCACTTATTGAATATATAAAAATTATGGTGTGTGCTGTCAATTTGGATATAATATTTGTAAAAATAACTACCTTGAGCAACAATATTCTCCATATCTATTTGATCACCCTACCGGAGAGTTTCACATCACTTTAATACTCAACAATGATATATTTTTTACTGAAAAATATTATTGTTTTGTATTTTCCAGATTCTTTCAGCTGCTTCAGCGGCAGGTGTGAGCGTTGCATTTGGTGCCCCTATTGGCGGCGTTTTATTCAGTCTGGAGGAAGTAAGTACAATTATTTATACCACTGAGTCATGTTGGCTCATAGCTGATGTATCCATGATTCCAGATATCCAATTACAACATCATAGTTTTTATATGCCCGTTTTAACAAAACGGGATGTATTATGGTATTTGTCTCTCTGTCTGCATCTGTCCAGCCATTGGCTTTTTCGTTTCCGGATGTTAACTTTAGTAAGTATGAACTGAATGGAATGAAATTTGGTACATGAGTTTACTAGCCCAAAATACAGGTCAATTTTCACAAGAGTTATGGCCCTTTGTTGGAATTACCACAGGCGTATTTTGCCACGCCCTAACAATGCTATAAATGTTATTAATTGTGAACTAAAATTTTACATCACTCTCATATTAAAAGCCACACTTGTACCAAACAAAGTCATGTTAACCTCTTCACTGCTATACGTCCATACTGAATACAGATGTAAAATGTCATGTGGAGCTACTTCAGCACACCAGCAGTCGGCCATTTCTCATAACTGGAACTCAGAGATTTTTGCATTGGAACCATTGTATCGTGAATTTGAAACAGTATATGATGTTCCAGGATTGTGAATGATAATTGCCTTTCAACAGAGGCAGTTTAAGGGTTTTCCAGTTATATTTATCCACTAGGAAATTACCATCAATTAAATGGCCCAGTACACGACATCATGATGTCATTCAGAAGTGAAGAGGTTAATGGTTTAATGGTTATTGTAATACGACCCTGCCTAACTATGCTTAAAAGCCATGTCCTGATTGGCCAGTGGCCCGAGTTACCATGGCTATCTCGTTCCAGTTTTGTGGTACAATTCTACTTTTTCCAATTGTACCACGAAAAAAATCAAAAAAATCGGTTTATTCAGATCGCCGCACGCGACTTTTCCCGTCTTTTCTAACTCCGCGCAAACGGGGCATCAACGGAGTACACCCGCACCCGTAACCCTTTGATTGAATTTTGCTACATCTTGACAATCTTGCTAATTTTCTAGCGATTTGTCGCTTGAAACCAGTTTGGTTGCCAATGAATATGGTCCAAATGATGTTATGGTATATTGATATATGTTACGACCAAAGAAAGTTACTTAATAAGTATATTAAATGACAAAATAAATCCATGGGGCCGGGCTGTGCATTCGTCGATTCGAATCTCGATCATATTCGATATTTCGGAATCAAGTTGAAAATGAAAGCGTTTAATTGTTCACCAGTACAGAAGGGGAATAAGATTAGTTTAGTAAACTAGATCATTTAGATCGTTTTGTGTAAGGAAAATGGTCCATAGTCGATGATCATATTCATGTTGTCCCAACAACGTTCAAAACAGAAATGACCGCATCGTATTTCCTGTACAATTTAAATGAAACGCACGGGCGCCGCTGAAAACACATCGTTTTTTAGCCAATCACAACGATTATTTCTAGAAGAGGTGCCTCGAAAAGTCAACGGGGGAATTTCATAACAAGACAAGACACTACCAGAGTACTCTATGCAAAGTAATCGAGTACGCCCAATACGAATTACACCACAAAATGTTTTCTCACCTGAGACCGAAAAAGCGCAGTATTTCGTTGACTATTCAGTCGAATTACAAAAGAAATAAATACACGGTGTATCGGTGTGTATGGTCAAGTTGTACCACACAAAACTGATTGTAGGACTCCGCTACGCGTCGTCCTACAATCATTTTTTTGTGGTACAACTTGACCATACACACCTCGACACCGTGTATTTATTTCTTAAGTGTCCCACTTAATCATCGAAACTATATACATGAATTGTAGATAAATCTATATTTAGCAAGATAGTCCTTCCAATGTTGAACACCACTCAAACATGTTATGTACTGGTATCTAAATTGAAAACAAAATAGGCTTTGTACCTTGAATACTTCTTTAACAAACAATTAGAAATATATGGTATACAACGGTTAAGTTTACGACGTATACCCCTGCATGTTTGAGAAAATTGTTAAATAATCAGATATAATGAGACAATTATTTATGCCAGATCAGTGGCCCTTATTCAACATAGAAAAATGTTTAAAAATCAAAATGGTGCTTTTTGAGATTCCATTGCAAAGTACAAGAGGTTTTGACTTTGTCACTTGGATATTCATGTTATTTTTTTGAGTGACAAATGATTCATTAATTCTCATTATGATTTTTTCTAATTCTAACTTCTAACTGTTAAATATGGTCTATCTCTTCCAATAACAAATGTTATATAGTTTTCTGGGTAGAAAATAATAAATATGAATCCGGAAATGCTTCTATCAATTAATATTGACTATATTTAAATTTTATTGGTATAATCAATTTGGAACATTCACTGGGACACTTCAAAATGTCTGGAGCATAGCAAGTGCGATAACTCAATCCCTATCTGAGATTTCTTGATAGTTTCATGACTGTATGTTCTAAAAATAATAACGAAAAAATGTCCCAAATGATTATAGCATTATATAAGAAAATATCAATATAAAATCAATATTAATTGACAGAAGTGTTTCCGGACAAGTTTCTTCATCTAAAATTTATTATGTTTACCCCGGAAATTATATAAAACATATTTAGGAAGAGATAATCCATCTTTAAATTCTTTGGAACATTTTTCTGTTTTTCAGGTGAGCTATTACTTCCCTCTGAAGACTCTGTGGCGATCATTTTTCTGTGCTCTGATTGCAGCCTTTGTACTTCGGTCTATTAACCCATTTGGGAATGACCACCTTGTGATGTTTTATGTAGAATATGATGAACCATGGTATATACAAGAACTCATTCCATTCATTATAATCGGAGCGTTAGGGGTAAGTTTATTAACAATAAGAGTTATCCCCCTCACATACTGAACCATACCTCTTCCAATATTTGGTCTTATTTTTTATTATATATATTTTTTTTTTTTTAAGTCCCACTTTATTTTTAAACCCCCAGATCACATTATATAAAATATATGCCATATTATATACCATTTGAAAGAGGAAGCTCCAAAACATTGTATTATCTACTTATTCAATGTAATAAATTGTGAACATGTTGTTTTTGTTGAGATATCGACGTCTGTTATGTGCTAAAGTTTCTGCACAAAGTCGATTTATTTCATTGGAAGGGGAATAACTCTATATATTTAGATATAGAATTATTGCCCTTCCATTGAAAATATACAACAGTTTGAATTCTGTTGCATTCTGGGAACCATAACAGGGAAAATGATTTTATGATTTCAGCTTCTGAGACACAGACGTTCCAAATGGTGATGAATTATAGTATTTTAATCATATTTTTATGGCATAGATTGTTATTAAAACCATATATCTAGGCTCTATAAAAAAATTATTGGTGACTCGAAAATTAAGTGGGCCTTTAAACCTTATATTTTCTGGATACTCATTGACAAGTAGTTCAGATAATAAGTCAGCAAATGGCTGATTGTTGAATTTATTATCTAATCATTTCCCACCAATCAATACAATTCCTTCTGCACTTGTATTATCTGTTCGCTTGTCTGTTGTCTGGTTATATTTCTTGAACATCCCTCCAGATGAATAATAGACTATTCCAATGTATACTTATATAACTTATGGGAAAATATTGTCAAGAAGGAAAGGGTTAAGGATATTAGATTACTGAATTTCTCAATTTTCATTCTCCATATGTATATTCTTTATTGAAAACAGTGATGAGAAATTTTATTTGCATGTTCGGACAGAAACATTAAGTCATTCACAGTCATATTCCTAGAACAACCTGTATAATTATCCCTGTTTCATATACGCGACATTGGTTACAATGAATATATGTTATTTCATTTATTTGAGGCTTTTTATCTGACAACATTTTTTTCAGGGCCTCTTTGGGATTTTCTTCATAAAATTGAACATTAAATGGTGCCATTATAGAAAAACTTCATCACTTGGCAAATATCCAATTTTAGAGGTAAGTACCTATCTATCTATATATCTTATCTATCTTATTGTAAATACCTCCTATGTAAGGAGAATCTCCGATGGCGTAAACACTCACACAGCTGTATAGAATTATTGTAAGTACCAGTAGTGTTTTATAGGTAGGGGGCATACACTTATATTATCTCTGTATCCCTGTTTCAAATAAACTGGGGTAATATAGATATAATGGATTGACTTAGTCTGTCAATGCATCTCAATGTCCATTGATCTGGATACCAATGCTGAAACAAGCCATCTCTGCACCACCTCGATCTGATATGGAGTTTCACCATGGGTTCACGCTGGCGAGAATTTGTTTTTGGCCATTTTTGAATTTTTTTTGCTCATTTTTCAGAATCTTTGGCAAAATTGGAAAATAAAAATATGAAAATATATAGAAAAACCAACATTAAAACAAAAATATAAAGAAACACGCACAAAAATAACTGATAAATTTTGAGTTGGATAAAAGTGATAATGGAAATGTGCAAAATAGAATATGTCCAGCCGGCAATGTATATCAACATAAAGGTGTACTGATTCGCCGGGATTGTCTTATTTTGTGACCACAAGGCAGAGTATAGACACTTGATTAGGTTAGAACACCATTCTAGCGGCTAATCATCACTGTTTTTATGAGTATTAAAGCAGGTGTGATTGATAAATTGTTATTCATACACAGATGAACAACAGCTGAGTACCTGTTAACAAATTAAGGGTTATATGAAGATCGTTAACTTGATTTGAGAGATACATGTAGTTGCTGACTATAGCCTTGAAATTTTTTGGCCAAATGAAATTTTCTTTGGCCATTTTCCATAACAATTGCGATTAGGTCACCCAGTTCACCATCAATGGTGCCTTCAAATAGTATCCAGTTTAATTCACATTTTCCATTTTGCTACACTCTCCGACTATATTATTGCTACAGGTTGTATTGACATCTATAAACATTTAGGTTTCATACCACAAAATCAGATGACTTTTCTTTCAAGTTGAATTTCTATAGCAATATTTAGCATAATGTATAGACTATTCCTGAAAATGAAACACATGTTACAAGTTACACATAAGTGTGATTGAACCTATTTGTTATTCCTGTAGTGTTGTAATTCTTTATGATTATCCTTATCCTGTTGATTTGCAGGTTGTGGCTGTCACATTTATTACAGCAGTTCTCAGTTTTCCTAATCCATATACCAGGTAAGGGAGTTAATTATATTGCCTACACTTTTCATCTTTTTAACCTTCAACATCTCTGCTGCTGAGAAAAAAAAAACATAACTTGAGGTTTAGTTTTTACCCTCATAGCAATGATTTTTATACGCCCGTTTGAAAAAACGGCGTATTATAGTATTGGTATGTCCGTCCGTTCTTAGGAGAGGTACCTTGTGGGGTTATTTTCATGTACTGCCATTGACTTGTGGGGTTATTTCGGACTGTGGGGTTAACCCCACAAAACTTTCTATTTAAAATGGTATAAAACGTCTTTGTGATGTTAAATTTTCATTAATTGAAAACAAACCCCACAAGGTTTTTCCCATTGGCAAAAATGTCCATCGTTGGATTGTCCATCAGTCTCACTTGGACAATCTACCGATCACTTGTGGGGTTAACCCCAGAAGGTAGTCAAAGTTCATTTCATGTTTCATTATATGGTTATTTCTATGTTCTTGACTTGGGATGAGTCAAAGTTCATGTCATGCCATATTGTTTAATTAGTAAATGTTTTTTAACAAGTTGTAAGCTGTTTGGTTGAACATTCCCAATCCTTCATATTTTTGTAACCATATAAAGCAATTGTTATAAGAGTTATAAGAATCAAACAAATCTGAACCATTATCAGTGAAGTTACACCTCACAGTGACTGCCCATTATCCAGGACTTACACAATTGTATGGTTACTGCAATTAATCCCATTAGTTTGCAGATTGTTAACAGCACAAACTTGAGTACAAACCCCACAAGGTAGCTTTCGTAAGTAATCTCAATGTGCACCTCACAAAGTGCCATTGTACAACGATGTAACCCCACAATGAAACCGGACAAAAAATTTGCACAAGGTACCTATTTATTGTCTTTACGTCCGTCCGGGCGTCCGTCCGTTAACCTGGTTTCCGGGTGATAACTTTAGTTAGAGTGAATTTAATAAAATTTGGTATGTGGGTTTATTAGCCGAAAAGTAAGTTCAAGTTCGAATTTGGGTTCCGCCCGCCAATTTTCACCGGAGTTATGCCCCTTATTTGACGTTTTTTGACTTAGAAAATCCTTGAAATTTGTTGTCCGGATGATAACTTTAGTATAGTTTATCGGAATGAATCCAAATTTGGTATATTACTTGCTCCCACCAAAACACAGGTCAAGTTCGAACTTGGGTTCTATCCGACCATTTTTGGCAGAGTTATGCCCCTTTTTCGACTCAGAAAATTCAGTTTTTCTTATGTTTTTTTGTTTCCGGATGATAACTCGATTTTGGAATGTTTATACGCAAAACCCGTTTTTTTTGTGGATTACATATATCGAAATACAGCTCAAGTCCGAATTTCGTTTTAATCCGATAATTTTTGCGAGAGTTATGGCCCCTTTTTTGACGTAATTTGACTTAGAAAATCCCTGAAATTTGTTGTCTGGATGATAACTTTAGTTAGAGTGAACCGATTTCAATCAAATTTGGTATGTGGGTTTATTAGGAGAAAATCCAGGTCAAGTTCGAATTTGGGTTCCATCCGCCAATTTTCCCCAGAGAGGGCGTATTTTGCACGCCCAGCGTAGCTCTTGTTTTCAAATATCAATTGTTTGTAAAAATTTAGGCCACGCAAAGTCAATTACTCATTTCTCATGCTCGCGCACATGGTACTGATACCCAGTGCACAGAACCTGTTTTATATGTCGAAAAAAATATATTCGATACGAAATAATTGTGTACGTTTATACAAACTTGCACCGAACTGAGATCGAACATACCTGTTTCCGGATTAATATACGACCGCTGTGATGAATTGCATTTGCAAACTCAGTAAAAGATGTATCAATGATACTTGCGTGAAATGAATCATATGTAGTATATCAACTAAATTTTGTGGATATTTGTTTGGGTAATAATGGCCATGGCACTCAGAGCTAGCTGATCCAGCTTCGTTGGCATGTGACCCAGAAATAAATTAAATTAAAAATCGCACACTCGCATGCTTTTCAAAATGTTTTGGCCTGAGAAATGGAAAATTGACTTTGCATAGCCTTATACAAGCCTGAGTTTAGTGTGCCTGTCATTTGCAGAATGAGGTCCCCAGAGGGTGAATTTAGTGACATTATCCCACATAGTGGGCTACCATCACTAAATTCACCCTCTGGGGGCCTCATTCTGCTTAGGCCTCATCTTCTATGGGAAAGTTTCTTTATTATCAAATTTCTATAGAAACTTCTTCACATAGATTCTATTTATTTTTTAGTTTAGATTCTCAATATCCTCAAATTGGAAGGTGACACATTGCCAAATCGAGGTTCCCAATGGGTGTACATCACAATATTCACCATTTGGGAACTTCAAATTTGAGTCTATGTCTCCCATAACAGGTGAGGCCATACAGAATGAGGTCCCCAGAGGTGAATTTGGTCGCGTCTCTAAATTCACCCTCTGGGGACCTCATTCTGCAAATGACAGACAAACTATAATCAGGCTTGGCCTTATATTCGCTAGTACAGTCAAACTTGGTTAAGTCGAACGTCGGTAACTTGAATACCCCACTTAAGTCGAAGCCATCGCCTGGTCCCTGCTGAGCTTGTGTGCAAAGCCATTAGAATAATTACGGTTAAGTCAAAGGTGGATAAGTCGAAATTCCGTTTAAGTCGAAACAAAATTTAGTCCCACCAGCCAGATTATAACACTAATTACTATGGTTTAGTCGAAGCGCCGTCGGCGACGCATCGCCATGTGATTATAACTCAGTGTGCTTCTATTCAATAGCCTAAAAAGCTGTGAATCTTCCTGGAGTCTTTATTTATCCTAATGCATTGTTTATTTAACATATTAACGAGGTGTGTGGGTCAATTTATTTAGTAGTGTTGACAGGCGAAATGAAAATCATATTTAAACGGCCTGATACAATGCGTTATCTTATGGCGCAAGCAAACACGGCCGACGACCTCATGAAAATGCTGGGAATCAGCGATAAAATAAAGAAAGAATCAACTACCAGATACATGAAGAAACCGCAGTCCCTGATCACCAGTCACTTCCAATCCTGATTCCCAATTTTTGTAAAAACTATTGTAACCACTTCCGGGTCAAATGTAATTTTGTTATTTCTACCGCGAATTTGTTGATGTTTTCTGATCATATTCTGTGTTTTTATTATATTATTCAATAAATAATCTTAACAAATATCATCTCGTCTGTTGTATGTTATCAACATAGTCACTGCCTATTGATTTAGCGTGGGTATATAGCGTGCACACGGTTGAAAACAGTTAATTTCGGATCGATATGAATTCAACTAGTTGGAATTTGTGGTCACCAAATGGTCGAAACGGTTAAGTCGAACACTCGGATAACTCGAAGTAATCCAGCGGTCCCTTGCGATTCGACTTAACGAAGTTTAACTGTATTCTACCAGACTTCTTAAAAAGCTTGCAGAAGAAAACCTATGAGCTTACAACATGAATATCTTCAAAAATAGTCATTGTCATTTGGTTTAAAATGGCTGTAAACAGGTAATTTCATAAATCATTTACTCCTGACAGGAATAAAATTTATTGTGACTGATATTCAAATGATCGCCCTTTTCACTCATATATAATATCCATAACATCATAATTTGAAGTTGTGAACACAATGTTTGGTTTACACATCAAAATAGGTTGATATATATGTTAAATTCTGTTTTATATGATTCATAATTACTTAATCAAGTCATAGTATTTAAAAAAAATAGACCCTAATAGAGGACTTGTCTAACTTATGTGCGATAAATTGAAAACAGCTAGAAAACGGCGATTACGTTGGCAAGGATACAAAGCCTGTAGATTGATGTTTCATGCATAACCCTTTCATGACGGGAGCTGCGCTGGTGCAGCATTAAAGAACCTGTGCCTGTTTCTCCCATAGAGAACCTCGCATATATAAGACAATGCACTGGCTTACAAGTCAATGTAAATTTTGTTAGGCCAATATATTCTGTTATATATGTGAGGCTCCCTATGCATTGGCACAGGCATTTCACAACATTTCAGAAAGCTCCAGTCATGGAAGTGTTAATCAATCTATCTTTAATACATCCTTCCAGATTATGTATGCATAATTTAGAGGCTGAAATGAGCTATGCCCATTTAACTTGACCCTTTGTTGTTTTTCAGAATGAATTCCAGTGCATTAATCAGAATGCTAGTCAGTCGGTGTGGTCCAGAAGATACCATGCCACTCTGGTATGTTTAAAATATCAGAAAAATATTTGTTTTATCATTTCTGTACAATTAGGAAATGAATATAGTTCGAGTGTGAATCACAAAGCAGTTCACACTAAATGTGCTACACATGTATGCCTCAGCGACATACCCCTCAATATAAAACACGCTCAAACTATATCCATTTCTTATTTTATACAGCTTTATATATTAATTTCTACAAACTCAGCTGAATTTTTTTCTGGAATCTATATGCGGTTTTGATATTATACCATGCAACACTAAGTTAGCCCAATATTCTGCCTGTGAATTATCAATTCATTAGTCTATGGCAGTGCACTCAAAAAACATGCCCAGTTATTCTATCTGCCACTTTTAGTTATTTAGGTAAACAAGATGTGATGTCTGTTCATGTTATTGTGCATTTTATTGGGATATGAAACGCATGCTGGCTATCTCAGATGATTTCTGGGACTGCTTGTCATTATTGGAATATAACGGTTAAATTTCCATATCAATTGTGGTTATTATTTAAGAAAAAATTTATTCAATGGGCATAATGCTAATGGAAGAAGGCTATTAGGAGTATGTAAATATATTGTTTTGAATAGTGTTGCTTCTTTTCTTTCAATAGAAACATTTGTAATTCAAGCAGGTTCAAGACAATTTGCACTGTTAACCCTGAAGGGTTCATGCATAATGTTTGGTGTTTTCTTGCTGTTAATACCCAAAATTATTCATTTAGCTTCAACAAAATCCATGAAGTGGCTCATCTCTCAATCTAGCCATTAGCCTTGCAAATTGGGGCTTTTCATTTTGAATCAAATTGGGCAAAAAATTTGCGATTGCAGTAAATCTCGAATCAAATCATGGTCTTGCGTGTATCAAGAGTGAAGATATGGAACCATTCGGGAACACTTAACTTGGTAGCCGTTACAAATTAAAAGGAGCATACAGTCCGATACTGTAAGAGATCGTCAATGGATCTTGTATTATCTAACCATATAAATACGTCTTCTGTGCAATAAACCATCTACAACTAATGTGATGATATCAGATGCAACAAGAAATACATTATTACTAGAATATGCATTAAATTCATTTTCATCATAATTAGAGTTGGATGTGACTGCGATGAGTGATGGATTGGGATCAACTCTGTTTAGCGTTGCACTGTTATCTGTTAGCAAAAGCAATATTATGTGTGTGTATAGATATAGAATAATGAACCCATTAGTTTTATGATTTCATTTTATTTCACAGTGATTATAACAGAAATTTATCAAATCACGAACATCCGTATGCAGAGAGTACCACAGCTGGTAATGGCGTATATCAAGCCATGTGGCAGTTGGGTCTTGCATTGATATTCCGGGCAGTCATTACTATATTTACTTTCGGCCTCAAGGTAGGTCTCCTTCATTTTCTTTTTCCAACTATTAAAGGCAGATTCATGATTATCTATGCCAGTTTAAAGGTACTCAATCCGATCAGACGGTCCCCACATCCTCAAGTTACAACAGCAACAACATTTTTTCAAAATTCGCTTTTGTTATCAGAATCAATTAATTACAACAAAATAATGCTAACCATTGTCAAATATGGTGTAAAATTTCCCAAAACTTGTTATTTATCAACATTTTGTTCAACAAGATTATCACTAAAGATTATCACTAAAATTTCTCAAAACTTGTTATTTATCAACATTTTGTTCAACAAGTATTATCACTAAAGTATCACGAAATTTGGCCATATTACCACTTGATTTTAGAGTTACCCATCTTCATCTGCAATTTTGTCCGAGACCATTGGTTTGATGACTCTTTTCAAATAATTAAACAATTTGTGAAATAACAAATTTCAAAAATCGATATCTAATCACTCTGAGCTTTGATGGGTGGGTTCCTCGACTCGAATTAAATATTTTTCACCCCCAAAGCCAAAGAAATAGTCATTTGGAAGCGTTAATTTGATCTTCTTGAGAATTCATAGTATTTTGAACTGACATGTCTTGTTCGAAGCTATGCATATTATTTATTTAACTGGGGAGAGTGTAGGTACCAGCTCAGAGCTTTCAATTGTTCATATAAAATGCAGTGGGTTCAGTAAATATATGTCATTTCAATTAACCCTTTGGAGAGTATTTATAACATCGTGCATAAATTTAGCATCATAGCAATTATTATTAACAAGTTCGTGTCAAAAGGGTCCAAAAATTCATTTTAATTTATGTGTATTTTCTGTATATGTGTGCTATATTAATCTATTGCACTTATACATTGGGACATTATATCAATCAAAATATCTCCTATACAATTCATTTATAAATCAGATGATTAATTGAAGTTATGTCTACATGAAAATGACACTTCCTGAAATGACATATATGTCGTTCCACTCACGAACCATACGGCGACATATGTCATTCTACGTGCCAAAGGGTTAATTGAGGATTTTTATTTGACATTTTTTTCAGGGCCTCTGGGATTTTACCTCATAAAATCGAACATCGTGGCAGGATAACTTACATCATGAGTGAGGTCGTGTAATTAACTCATTGCGGGCAATTTTTCATAGAATTTGTTTGTTATAGCACCTGTTGTTCAAAGCCTGAGTTTATCTATTTTGAATCATATTTCTATTCAGGTACCAGCTGGACTGTTCATACCTAGCATGGCCGTAGGTGCAATGACCGGAAGAATTATAGGCATTGGTATGGAACAGCTTGTTGTGTAAGTTATATTAGCCAGGTTCAAATTTGCTTCCATGTGAATTTATGACAAATAAAGATTATAATATTCCTTTCGCTATGGCTTGAAAACTATTGTTGATAATCAAATAACGCTCTGTGTAGATAGTATTATTATGTACATAGAATTAAAAGAGGGTCGTACTGTCTTTTGATTGGATGAAGTGCGATAAATTGTCAGAGTAGTTTTGACTATTGCCCGACAATCAAACTATTGCCTTGGGCTATAATCTTCGAACTATTACCCACCTGCTGAGTCACTTTTGTTTCGAGGCGAGAATTGTGGGAAGCGAACTATTGCCTGGGCTATTATCTTTTGAACAGTATTACCTGTTGTCATCACAGTTGGAACGATGTGAGAATTGTGTGATATAGATTAATAAAAAAACCTATTGACTGCCTTGGGTGGAATAGCGTGAAAAATACTTAAAACCAAAGTGAGATTGCACCTTTATACTGCGGGAAACCATAACCAGGTTTATCTTTCAATAATTTCTCTTATTACAATAAGTCTTTCTTAGGCATATAGCATCTCATGTAAGTATTCCATATATTTATTGACTTATTTTTATCTCAAGAATATGAAAACATCACACAAATATTACAATTAATTTTGGGCTCAAAGATCTTATGTGATATAGATTAATCAATTTTATTTAGATGTTCTGATAAGTGTCTGTGTGACAATACTAAATAAGCATTTAATTTTCATATTCTATTTCAGATATAACTCTGGGCTGTCTATATTTGCAAATATGTGCAAATCTAAAAATATCTGTACAGTAACACCTGGTTTATATGCTATGGTCGGAGCTGCAGCTGCCCTTGGTGGAGTTACCCGTATGACTGGTAAGCATCAGTATGAACAATAACCTCCAGTGGGTGTGTTGCAAACATATATTGCAAATTTAATAACTATCCATTCAGGCTTTTACAAAAAACATTGAATTTTTCATATATATTTGTGGTATAAAACAAAATATTTGGGTTGAAAATCCAACCTGGTTGAGATTATTTGGTGAATATAGAATTTTCTTCCTCTCTATTTTATTATATAGATAATTAATTTCTTAGAATTGACTAGGCCAAAATTAACGGTATGACAAGAATGAAATCAAAGTATTCTCATAATTACTATGTTAATATCTATAGAAATAAAAATGAGGAAATCACTGACAAGTGACAACCACTTCTATTATTCCCTGTCAGACAAATTCATTGAGTACTACGCTTATGCTATAACACATTATGAAGATATAAATAAGACACTGGCAGCATATCATGATCAATTATTCTTGGAAACAAATGTCAAGTGACCATGAATGTGGGCAGATCATAATCATTATTGTGCTTGATTGGTGAGAATAAGGATGATCTTATGTTATTGCCATTAAATGTCTGTCTTTAATAAATGGAACCTCTTATCAGGTATAAAAGTATGCATTGGAATGGTCTCTTATTCATCTGGAGGGATGTTCAATAAATACAGTAATGCCCTAATTAATCGACTGCTTAACCGCAGCAGAATTATGGGTAACTTTTCAGGATTTAGTCAGAAATATGGCTTGTTGGCATTCATCGGAAAGCTCTCAGAAGGATTCCTATTCATTGGCGGGAAATGGTTAGATAATAAGTTCAACAGATGGCCTATCTGAACACTTCCTAAGGGAACTACTCGTCAATGAGTATTTTGTAAAGAATATGGTTAACCAAATACTTCATCTAAAGACATTTTTAACCCTTCCATGACTGGAGATTCCTGAAATTTTGCGAAAACCCTGTGCCAATGCATTTTCTTATATATGCAAATCTCCTCGGTTTACTTTGTAAACTTGTTGAAAGCCAGTGCATTTCTCTTATATATGCAAGGTCCCTATGGGAGACTCACATATATAAGAGAATTCACTGGCACAGGATCTTTAATTCTGCACCAGTGCAGCTCCCATCATGAAAGGGTTAAACATTACATTATTATCCCAGTCATTTGTACAAGGCAATCAATGAGCCAGCTGCAGTCTTTGTACAAGTGCGGCTCTAGTTTTATCAGGCAGGCTAGCTGATTGGTACTTGTTTAACGCATGAGTAGTGCGAGACAATCTCAATCCAGATCTTTGCTGGAGGGAATGCCACAAGTGTGCAAAGTTTGAATTGTCATTGTGACACTACTGTTACAATCGAGTGGATCAAATTACACACATTGTGTATCACTGAAAATGGCACACCGGGCTTCCGTCAGTCATCACCCATCCAAGAATACAAAGGGCTCGCCATTGCTTAACCTTTCCATGACTGGAGCTTCCTGAAATTTTGCGGAAACCCTGTCCCAAATGCATTCTCTTATATATCAGAAAATTTCCCATAGTGATCTCGCATTTTGAAGAGAATACATTGGCCAAACAATATTTACCTTGATCTTGTAAGCCAGTGCATTCTCTTATATATGCGAGGCTCCTTATGGGAGACTCACATATATAAGATAATGCACTGGCACAGGATCTTTAATGCTGCACCAGCGCAGCTCCCCATCATGAAATGGTAAACACCACAAAGACTTGTCGTTTCTCTATAAATATGTTATGATATTGGCAGCTTGAGCCTATGTTGAACACAAATTGAACAGAAACTAATCATATGCTTTCTCTTTCAGTGTCGCTGGTGGTGATAATGTTTGAATTGACTGGTGGATTGCAGTACATCGTTCCTATCATGGCTGCTGCTATAACTAGTAAATGGGTCGGTGATGCCCTCGGCAAAGAGGGAATGTATCCTCTGTCGCTAGCTTCATTTAAAATCTACTATAATTTTTTGCTAGAATCAATGTTTTAACTTGATTAATTTCTTTCCTGACCATAACAACGATAGAGATCCATATTTATAGATATGTTACATAGCTATTCTAGGCATAAATTTCATCGTTTCATCTATATCTGCCCAAATGAATGTTTGAGTTTTGCTAGCTTGTTTTAATCAAATATCATTAAATCAGCATTGTTATGGATAATTTGTTAAAATATATCATGAATATTAGAGGCATTGCAGTTAGGGTTTAATCCCGGGACCGGGAATTCCCGGGTTCCCGGTTCCGGCAGTCGGTCCCGATTCCCGGGAAATTCAATGAGCAGAACCGGGAATCAAAGTTCCTATATAATTAGCGTAATACCGTCTAATACGTTCGATATTAGAGCCAATATATGATTTGCAGGTTAAGGAGTGATTATTTAGGGCATTACTTTTACTTTCGCAATAAATTGCATTTCGTTTAAGATTTTCTGATATCACTCAATCTGAGTTTCATAGCGCTAAAGTTGTGTTGGCTGTATTGTGTATATGAATTTGTTTAAGTTGAACTATTGTATCAATAACCTAGGTACCTGTGATAAGTTACCAGCATTTCCTTAACTTTGATAGCTATGATGCCCATATCCGCCTAAATGGCTACCCATATCTTGATAGTAAGGAAGAGTTCACCCATACAACACTATCTGCTGATGTCATGCGACCACGGTAAGTGTAACTATCACTATTTTACTGGATCTTTATCAGTGCTTAACTGTTGAAGTGTAGATCATACAGGGTGTATTCGAATCCATGTTCTTGATTGTTCACGAACGACAGGTTACCAAGACCAAATACCGTGATCAGGTTGTTAACAGGTTCATACTGATTCAAGCTACCAAGAACAGGCCAGAAGCAGACCAAAAACATGGTGCCTGATGCATGAAGATTAGTGTAGACGAGCATCACTTTTATCACGTAACAACCCACTTATTGAAAACTCATCATCTCACGACTTAAACTGTCCCCCTCTTGTCTTTTAGTTTCTCTCCCTCTCTCTCTCTCTCTCTCTCTATCTACCTCCTGCTATCCCTAACACTATCTTCTCCATTTTGTTCCATTCCTAACTCAAATTCAGTTATATATCTCCATTTCTCCTAAAACCATTATTTCCAACCCTTCCCATCTAACCTATTCCCCTCCCTCACTTATTGGGGATGGGGCCAAGAGTAGAAGACTTCATATAAGCCCTTCGGCTTGTCTGATCCTCGTTTCCATACATTTATTCTTCTATTTTGCATATTTGTGTCATCTGTATTATGTTATTTGTTTGGATTTGGAAATAAAAATATGTTCTTACGCGGGTTTGGGTTCTCACTCCTTGAAATTGGGGAGTGAGAATCCAGACCTGAAAGCACGTTCTTGGTCTGTTCCTATCCTGTTCATGGTATTTGATTCATGACATCTGGGTCACATCTTGGTAGTCTTATATTCATGAACACAGAAGGACACGGAATCAAATACGACCACGGGATTGGCCCTCAAATAATGCAGCTAGATAGATCATTCTCTAACACTGGTGACCTACATGAACTAATATAGTGTCAGTCTGATAGGCCTAATAATAATATTAGCAGAGATATACTCAACTATTGTTTAACTAAACTAACAAACTCTGAACCTGTTAGAATAATCTTGAAATGTTTAACCCTTTCAGTGCCAAGTCCGATTTTCAAATCAACCCATATTTCCTTGATCATTTTTCAAATTTATTGATTATAATAATGTGATACATTAATGGAAAGAGCTCTAAGAGCTCTTTCCATCAATGTATCACATTATTATAATCAATAAATTTGAAAAATGATCAAGGAAATATGGGTTGATACAAAAATCGGACTTGGCACTGAAAGGGTTAAAAGCGTTTATACTGTTATTTGAAAAATGTAATTTGTTTTGCAGCTGATGATGATTTCTTATATATATAAAAACTAAACCCACCATTAATCATAGGTCTTCATTTTTAGCATTCTTTGATAGTTTCAAAACATTATGAATTGACTAGATATAATATGTTATTTCTGGTTGGGACATACTATTTTTAAGGCCTGATATATAAAATAGTTTGTTTCTCAGGGAAATCCTCGTCCCCAAATTCCTTATCCTAAAGCATATTTATGACCTGCCATAAATAAGTGAATATATAAATACTGCCCATCCCTATTCATCTGACTGAAGTCTTTTTGGCAAAATTTGACAACACACAATGACTTATTTCTTTTGAAAATAAATCGCCATTGAATATAAACACCAACTCTCTTGAATAAAGTTTTATGCATGTGCCCATTTAGTGACCATGGTAATTGCCATGTCTTCATAAGTACTGGAAATATTGTATCCACACAGGTTTTATTATAAATATGTGGGTTTGACATTAAAGGTAAATGCACCTATATATTGGCCATAATTTGTGTCCTTAATGAATATGGGATTCAAATATATATTTTATATATATATACCTGCCACCTCACTAAAATAATTTGAAATAAATAATAAATAAATATACCGCCACCCTTGTCACTTTGAAAAATATATTTCCCGAGGAACGAACTATTTTGTTTATCTTATACTTTTAAATGTGTTTTTTTTTTGTCAGTTATTGAATCAAAACCATTTAGAGTTTGAGTATGTGCTTCATGTCAAATAGATATGTTGAAAGTAAATAGATAGACTTGCATAACATAATGCATAATAGTTCTGTATTCTCAAGCACTTCCATTGTTATTTGGGATTCACAAATTTAAGATTCCATACTACAAATTTTTCAATATATTTTGAATGTTTATGACTTTTTTGAAAGCAATGAAAAGCCCCACCCCTTCATCACATTCAATCTATATAATTGCCTACGAAAACATTATTTAATTTCAAGGCCTAAATTCATTACTTTTGTCTCTTTTTATGAATCAACTCTTCACCTACCTTTAACACTCACTTTTCTCCTGAAATCAAGGTCCTCTATATTGTGAGGTATCTTCTATTATATACCTGCACTTCCATTTTCCAATGTGATATTTCACATCATTTCATTACCTTGCTGAAACCCATTGCCATGGATATAAGGGTGCAGTCACACATTCCAATCTTATATCACATTTATGTCATAACATGAATGCAATTCATTATGAGATATGTGACAGAGATCTATAACGAGGCATCATTTCTCTTCTCAAAGTACATTTTCCGATTCTCAGGCCAAATTTTTAAAAACATGCGAGCGGTCCTTCATTCATCAAGTTTCTCAGATTTTTGTCCATCCTGTTTGATAATAAATATGAACCGATTTCAATAATGTTTGGTATACATGTACAAGTTGCTGTCTCGAATTAGTGCAAAAATCAGGTTTATCCCCATTATTTTGGCCTTATTTTTGGCCCTTTGTTTTAATTTGCACCATGGGGTTATGCCAGCATCGCCGGTGCAACATAGATTTTATATTTTTGTTTCTTGGGCAGATGACAATGAAACAATGCATCACTGCATCGCCTAGCTTTGGATCTAATTTCTGTTGCCTGTGGCCAATTCCCCCCCCCCCCAACAGATATCCATAACAAGTTAGTTGGCCTGAGAAACGGGGAAATTTACTTTGCATGGCCTGAGTGTGTTTAATTTATGGAAAGATCATTTAATTTAATTTTTGTTGCCGAATATGTAATAGTATCAAGTCATTACATTACTATTACTTTTATGGATGAAATGAGATATTATACTATTTAGTATCATATAAGAAGTGTTTGGTTGCTAAATACTGTATTATAGAAGTAATCATGTTATGATAAATGTGCGGACAAAGCTGGAATGTATTAACGCTTTCTTACAGCCACTTTAGTCTATGCTTTCTTCTCCCGCCCTGTGTCTGGTGGTGGAGCTTCTAGCTACAGTAATGCTCAAAATAATCGACTCCTTAACCACAGCAGAATTATGGGTAATTTTTCAGGATTTAGTCGGAAATATTGCTTGTTGCCATTCATCGAAAGCTCTCGGGGACAGCTTTCCGATGAATGGCAACAAGCCATATTTCCGACTAAATCCTGAAAAATTACCCATAATCCTGCTGTTGTTAAGGAGTCGATTATTTAGAGAGCATTTCTGTATATATTTCTCATTTATCCTTTCTATACTAAATGGATACTCCCACCTAGTTATAAAAGTATTCATTGGAGCAGTCTATATTCATTTGAAGGGGTGTTCATGTAATAAAAGCAGATGGCAGAGAATAAAATTGATAATACAAGAGCATAATGATTCATGTTCATTAGAGGGAAATGTTCAGATAATAAGTTCAAGAATAGATATAATCAGAATATTTCCTAAGGGAACTACTCGTCCCTACAAGAAGTAAACATCAGTTTGAAATGTCATGAAACACTCACCATTACTTCATGTCAATTTAGAAATTCTTATTATATCGGAATATCACTCTGACTATGTCGCCCGAATGGCTGTTACATTGGACGCAAAAAACTACACTTTGCTCTGTGATGTCACAACTGATATCAGTCGAGTTTTGTGGGTTATCAGCCAAGTTTAGTGGGTTATCAGCCAAATTTTTATTGATCAGCCGAGGTCGATATAACAGGTCGCTCAAGGCAAAAATGTGATATCAAATTAATAATTATGATTATCACTTGATTGCAGGCACCATGCACTTCGACTATGGTATGACATTAATTTAGATGTGTGTCACTGATTTTACAAGGCAAAAACAAATAATAAAAACAACAAAATATAAAAACAACAAAATATTTTTCACTCAGTGTTTGAAGCCACCTATTAGTTATCAATTACCTTTTTTTTTACAATGGGGTAAAACCTCTCTTTTGGTTGACTATTATGTTTCGTTTGGAGTGGTGTTGAATTCCTGGAAATTAATGCTGCCACCAAATAATGATTCTACCGTTACCAGGAGGGATTAACCAGACATATTGATCATCTCTGGCTGTATTAACCCTTCCATGACTTAAGCTTCCTGAAATTTGTCAAAAACCCTGTGCCAATGCATTCCCTTATATATGTGAGTCTCCCATAGGGAGCCTTGCATATATAAGAGAATGCATTGGCCTAACAATATTTTAATACCTTGACCTTGTAAGCCAGTGCATTCACTTATACAGTGAAACCTCTCCAATCCGGACCCTCTACAATCCGAATCCCTCTCCATTCCGAACTAATTGTTCGGTCCCGAATTTACCCAAGTGCATTGTCACTAATGATTACCTCTGTAATCCGAAACCTCTGCACTCCGAATACCGGACGGCTTTATTAGTCCATAAGTGAACAAATACACTAATGTTTACCTCTGAACGCTGAAAGTGATGGAAGAGACCGAATGCAATCAGTTAAAAGGTAGTGATGTGAACGTTTCCGTCTTTGATTTGACCTGTGTGTGACCCCGATCAGCGTCACAGTTAGTTACAAACGGACAAAGTGTTCTTGCTAAGTTAATCAAATTTAATTACAAATTAAAACAAATATAATGCCTGATAATAAAAAGATACGACCGTATTTATAATTAATCTTATTCTAAATAAATTCAGAAAGGGATACCAGGCGAACGCGCGTGCAACAGGTAATGTACTTTCGTACTATTGAATAAGCGTACCAATTTAATTAGCAGTCTTTTGTATCGGCGAAGCTTTGAAATGGATTAAAACAACAGGTGTCTAATTGGATATGCCTAAACCAGAATTTGTTACTGCACTGCACCACCTTCAGATACACATAGATACATGTTTGCTTATTTCACAAATTGGTTGAACAATGGTGACTTCACAGATACTTAGAGCAGCGACACGTTGTTTTTACATCAGTTATTGCACTGGAAGGGACTCTTTGTTTGTACAACAATTATCCAAACTAAACACTAATTGGCTAAAAGTACACGATGGTGGTTTATTGTTACCATCACAATTTTAATCAACTTATCACAATTAATGAGCCATTGGGAAAACGACAGCTCAGAGTTGAAATCTACCGTCAACAACATTTTCAAAAACTTCGAATCACTGTAAAATGTATCGTTTCCGTGCTTCCAGGTTTATCTGTACATATATTTATGTCTTATTATAACATGTTTATCTATTGCAATTTATTTTTTTGTTGTATTTTGTAGTTTATTGAATAAAGTTTAGTTAATCAGTACGGAGGTGTTCGGGTCTCGATAACTCTTACCGACATCGGCAATATATTCCGATGGTTTTACAATTTTCTGTACACCGAACACCTCTCTAAACCGAACAGAAGGGCCGATCCGAAGGGTGTTCGGTTTAGAGAGGTTTTACTGTATATGTGAGGCTCCCTATAGGAGACTCACATATATAAGAGAATGCCTGGCACAGTATCTTGAATGCTGCACCAGCGCAGCTCCCATCATGAAAGGGTTAAGAAAAAACACTACATAATAATTGTTGCAGATTTATTTAGAACACAATACAAAAATGACATAGATATAAGTAATTTGTAAAGCGTGAAACACAAGTATTTAATGACAAATTTGACAATGAATTTGGTCAAATTCACCAAGAAGTTATTTCAGTTTATGCTAAGCTATTTGTAGTTTGCCTTGCCATAGATTGTAAATATATTATAAGGTTCACTTAAGGTTTTACATGTTGGATGCTATGGTATATGCACCATAGAAACACACACATAGATTTTAGGAGGGCGACTAATGAAAATGTATGTTGTTTCAGACACTGAGTGATGAAGATGCCCTAATAAATTTATTAAAAACAGTTTAAATGTTCCCATTATTACTAGTATATTAGTATGTTGCTGGAAGAATGTTTTGATGGAGCGGGTGGGATATTATTGTATGAAGCCTATTTGATTGACATCGAAACAGCAGCAACAGATATTGGAACAGTGACAGGTAGTGTTGTATGTTGGAATGTGTCTTGTTACTGTGAATAATTTGACAGCGATGTATGTGCCTACTTTGAAAGGGGTATAAACCATTGCCAATATCACATTAAGTGAACGAGACTTGTATTAATAGGTTATTCATCTCAAAATTGTAGATGGTATATGTTTGGGTGAATTTTCTTTAAATTCAATTTTTTTTGTCAACAACCAGACAGGAATTAAGAATATATATTTTGTTAACCCTTTCTTGACGGGATATGCGCTGGTGCAGCATTAAAGAACCTGTACCAGTGCATTCTCTTATATATGTGAGTCGCCCATAGGAAGCCTCGCATATATAAGAGAAGGCACTGGCTTACAAGGTAAAGGTAAATATTGTTAAGCCAATGTATTCTATTATATATGTGAGGCTCCCTATGGGAGACTTGCATATATAAGAGAATACATTGGCACAGGGTTTTCGCAAAATTTCAAGAGGCTCCAGTCATGAAAGGGTTAATGTTAGAGTTCATCAGTTAATAAAAGAGTTTGGTAAAAACATGAAACTTTCAGAAATTATGTAACTTGATTTCAGATGTTGCATTCCTATTCCATTATATTATATTAAAAACAGTTGATACAGGCCGTGACTGTCCAACAACTGATCTGTCTTTGCTGTTTCAATTATAATCAAATGGGCATCATAAACTGAGTGTTTATGTTTGACATGTTAAAGAGAACTTAGAACACAAGCACATTGAGTGTTATTATTGGACATGTTTAAGAATTAGTGTGTTCCTTATATAGAAAGTTACAACATTGATCACATACATGTTTACTTCACCTCTATTTCACCTTGATTGGTTTCATTTTTTTCAAGATATTGGCGATACGGAATTGGCGTGTAAGTCTGTTGCTTTGACCAAATTTTCAAAGCCTCCCTGTCTGTTTCAGTTTTGGAAAATGCAAAATGTTTTTGATATTTTTTAAAAAGAAGTCCCAAAATGGAATGATTTTCTTCAAAATAAGAAATTTCTTAAAGTATAATTATGCTTTGTGGATTGTATGAATTTCAATATGCATTGGGAGAATTGCCCTTCTGTGCCATTAGAAATGATAATTGTTATTGTAAACACAAATAAACCATGTTTGGTGGGATAACAATTGCTTGCAAGACTTAGTGGATACACCTGTGCCTTTCTCCTAAAACAATCCTTGGCTCAGATCCAGCACTAACACATAAAGATACAGTAATGCTCTAATTAATCGACCTCTTAACCACAGCATAATTATGGGTAACTTTTCAGGATTTAGTCGGAAATATGGCTTGTTGCCATTCATTGGAAAGCTCTCGGCGATTAATTAGAGCATTAAGGTATAATGAATACTCATACGGTTATTCCAAAAGTTTAGCTTTTTCTACTTCTTAAAAAAAAAAAAAATTGAGGTCTGAATATTCTCAAGCCAGCACCAGGCCTGAGTTTAGTGTGCCTGTCATTGTCAGAATGAGGTCCCCAAACGGTGAATTCGGTGATGTTACCCCGCTTTAATAGTGAGCTAGCATAACTAAATTCACCCTCTGGGGACCTCATTCTGCTTAGGCCTCATCATCTCTGGACAGTTTATTTCTTATCAAATTTCTATAGAAACTTCTTCACATAGATTCTATTTAGTTTTTAGTTTGGTTTCTCTATATCCTCAAATTGGCAGACGACACAATGCATAATTGAGGTTCCCAATGGGTGTACATCACAATATTCATCATTTGGGAACTTCAATCTGAGTCTATGTCTCCCATAGTAGATGAGGCCATGCAGAATGAGGTCCACAGAGGGTGAATTTGGTGATGCTAGCCCGCTACGCTGTGCTATGCGGGATAGGATAACTAAATTCACCCTATGGGGACCTCATTCTGCAAATGACAGGCACAATAAACTCAGGCTTGGCCAGCACTAAATGTATTAAAAATGATCCAATTAGGATTGTGTAATGTGTAAAATGTCATCAAGCATCTAGAACATACAGTAATGCTCTAATTAATCGACCTCTTAACCAAAGCAGAATTATGGGTAACTTTTCAGGATTTAGTCGGAAATATGGCTTGTTGCCATTCATCGGAAAGCTCTCGGGGAGAGCTTTCCGATGAATGGCAACAAGCCATATTTCCGACTAAATCCTGAAAAGTTACCCATAATTCTGCTTTGGTTAAGAGGTCGATTAATTAGAGCATTACTGTATATCCGTGAAAGGTAACCTTACCTGGGAGAAATTACAATGTAAGACAGCTAAATGTTGAATGGGAATATACATAATGGTTCTACTTGCCAAAATCATAATAATAGTGGAGCACCTACACTTCTCCAGAATAACCACTGACCTGAACAAGTATACAGCATCATGCAGCCCTTATAATTGTCTATGGCAATCAGCAATGCCATAAGCCATTTGCTGAAGCAAACTGACCATATAGCAAGGATTGCCATAGCGGATTGCCAAAGCCAAATAATCTGAATTAAGAGGGCTGACACGACACAATATTAGACAAGTTTAGACTGAATGTCATCAAACTTTGCCCATCAAGCATCAAAAGAAGCTAGCACTCCTTAGTGTGTGCCTACCTGGTTACTTGTTTTATCATGACTATCAGCCAGACCATAATATGGACTATAAGATGGTACGATTGATAGCGGGCTCTTGATTTGACTAGACACTTGCTCTATGAGGCTATGTCACTTCACTCTGCGCGCCATCATGAGAGACCAATACAATCCATCTGCAAAATACTGCCCCCCCCCCCCTATTTTTAGAATGCCCATGACTGATAATTTAATAATTTCCAATGGGAAATTGTGGAAATCCATGCTTTACAAGTGACCGCACTAAGACAATGTAACTTGAACTGTCAGTGTGCTCCGTTGTGCAAAAATGACAATAAATAAGGATACATAAAACATTTTACTAATCACTTATGTTCCTACAATAATTGTTAAGTTCTCAGTGTTATTTCAGTCAGCAAATTATTGCTTTCGGAAGCGATAGACGGCAAAACAAAAAGTTGGATGGTAACTGGGTTGCTCTTTTCTAGTTGGTTGGAGACCTTCTCACGTGACGTCATTTAAACCTTTCATGACGGGAGCTGTGCTGGTGCAGCATTAATGATCCTGTGCCAGTGCATTCTCTTATATATGCCAGTCTCCCATAGGGAATAAGAGAATGCATCAATTGGCACAGGGTTTTCGTGAAATTTCAGGAAGCGCCAGTCATGGAAGGGTTAATAGCAGAGTGTCGAGGCAACATAGAGCAAGCGTCTAGTCTAGCTGTCAATGAGACAACCAATGATAACATGAACTTCCTTACACATACACTCTCTATCACCGAGATCTGGCCACACATGTTTCTCCCACATCACCATAACAAGTGGAAAATTTCCCATTCCAAACTAACCCCAACCACTGGGGAGACCAACAAGAAGGGTTTTTAGCCAATTTTATTCTTCGAGAACTTTTAATAGCATAATTCTTATTTTGGAAATAGAGTATAGTTCCCATCACATATATAGTATGTTACAGTTTAAGGGTACTAACGTTCTCCAATCTAAACCTCACAATTGTTTCCTACGTATCCTGGTATTTACAATGTTTTTGGGAATTTGGTCAAACATCTATCACAGGCTAGGCAGCTTCGATTATATACAGTGCTTTTTTATTTCCATTCTGTTGGGCTTCTTATTTTATTTTGCACATGTATGGCTGTGTTGTATGCGCATGCTAGAAACCATCTATACACTAATGAGTTCCTCCCATCTAGTAGATCAAGGTAGTTTTGAGTTTCATTTTATTCCCTAATTTTGCCGTATTTTGTCATACAAGATATGTAGTTATAATGTTGTGTTTTTAAATGTTTGATGTGTTTTTAGGATATTCAGAAATTGTTATTTTTTTATTTTTTTTTTCTATTAAGTTTTCCATACCAAAACTTGTAAGTAATTCTCACTAAATGCTCAAAAATTTAACAAACCTTTAAATAGTGTGTCCCATATTTGCAGAATGAGGTCCCCAGTGGGTGAATTTAGTGAAGCTATCCCGCACAGCATGCTAGCATCACCAAATTCACCCTCTGGGAACCCCTTTCTGCGTAGGCCTCAACTGGTATGGGAGACCTAGAATCAGATTAAATTTCCCGAGTTGAAGTTGGTGATGTTCATCAATTAGTCACTTTAATTAATATACATTTTATCTTCTGCAAATTAGGAGATATAGAAACTGGAAAGTGGAAAAACAGTGTTAAGTTGAGACTATAGATATTCCTAGAAGATGAGGCCAAAGCAGAATGAGGTCCCCAGAGGATGAATTTGGTGATGATAGTCCACTGCGTGGTAGCATCACTAGATTCACCCTCTTGGGACCTTATTCTGCAAATGTTAGACACACTATTTCAAGGCAGTTTTACCATGATGTATGCATGACTCATGTTTTCCACTGTTGGTGTTATGCCAAGCCTTTCATGTTTGCATGTTGGTCAGATTTGCTGGCTGAGAGGCATGTCTTTAAGCATTGGTTATTTTTTATATGAGTTAACAAATTAATTTCATGGGCATAGAACATGTATTTTGCATGTCTGACAAATCTGGATTCATTTATTGCGACGAAATAATCTTTCTAATGACGGTGTGTCTATTGATGACTATTAATCCTTTCATGACGGGAGCTGTGCTGGTGCAGCATTAAAGATCCTGTGCCATTGCATTCTCTTATATATATGTGAGTCTTCCTTTATAGGAAGCCTCGCATATATAATAGAATCCACTGGCTTACAAGGTCAAGCTAAATATTGTTAGGCCAATGTATTATCTTATATATGCGAGGCTCCCTATGGGAGACTCGCATACATAAGAGAATGCATTGGCACAGCTTTTTCACAAAACTTCAGGAAGCTCCAGTCATGGAAGGGTTAATACCACTTTTAATGAATTGTTTTCATCATGTCAGATTTCTAACCGGCATATTTGATTGTAATGTTTTGCTGTATGACCTTTTTTGCATTCTGCCATGTACTGGGCACTGGTTCTATGAGGCTACGTTTTACGACGGCAAACAAAGCAGAGAGTCATAGAGCCAGAATCTAGTCCAATTCTGCCTCTACTAGATTCAAAATAGATTTATAATACACTATTGTCTGTGTAGCTTATTTAAAGTGATGTGAAACACTCTGGTAGGGTGATCAAATAGAAATGGAGAATAATCTTGCTCAAATTAGTTATATTTACGAATAATAATCCAAATTTACAACATACACCATAATTCTTATAATAATTAAACGCAATTACTCTCGATGGCAAGATGTAAATATTTACAATTGTGCATATGTTTCTATGGAGTGGTATGATCAATTATTTGGAGATTTTCAGTGATGTTAGTAGAATTCTACATTCCCCCAGTTGGCACAGCGCCTGAGTACTAACTTATCAGTTTCACTCACCCGGACAAGTCCATAACATATTTTTAAAGGGTTGAAATTTCGTATACCAATGGAAAGGTTTTGAAAATGGATTTTGGTCGATTATTTAGAGTATTACTGTTTTGTCCAAGGACCAGCCAAATCTTTTTGTTGAACATTTTGAAATCTTCTGTATTTGCTAAGCAGCTCTATTTCACAAAATTAAACCAATGGGTGTGCAATAAATGGGGAATTCCCCAGCACTTGTCATGGCAAATGTAAACAAAATTATTCTTTGACGTTTGATCGGCATGGTATTATAACTTGTCTATGTTCGTTCATAAAACATGATTACTGCATAGAGAATAAGTATACCTATGTATCAGCATGCCAACTATCACAAGATACTGTCAATTTTGTTTATGGAGATAAGTGTCATCAGCTTTTTTTTTTCAGAGAAAATGTTTTTTTTATCATCACTAAACGCGACCTCCCAACTTTCATTACGGTGTCCGCCACATGTCCGTGTATATATCGGTTGGAATTTTTGCTTTCTGGGGGCCGTCAGGTCTACAAGGGGGGTAATCCAAGTTTCCTCATATGTAAACCAGCTAGTTATATCAGTAGAACGAGATGCCAGTTAACGTCCGAGATCCATTGGACTGTGAGCGTTGTTGACCTGCTCACGTAAAACCACCTTATAAACGTAATGAAATATCATGATTGTGACAATAAATTGGTTTATTCCATATAAAACATGATATCTGATCTGAACTACACAACCGTTGTCAATTGAAAGCGGTAATTTAATGTGAAAAATATATTTAAATCACAATGTTTACATAATTTCAAAAGATTAAAAACTCGTTTGACCTCACAAAGTGAACTCCCGTCCTTCCGGTATGTTATGTTTGTTTACATTAGGAATCGTGGTCGCAAATTGAAAACAAAATAGCATGCTCAATGGAAAATTAGTTTTAAAAAACAAACAATGTGAGACTTCCAGTGTAAGAAATGTTTAACTAACCAGTAATGACACCGCTTACCATTTAAAAACCTAACTGCGATAGAATATTGGAATAAATCTTCATTCCATGCATTCACGTGTTTGTGTTTTGGGTGTATTCGATCTGCCACTGAGTCAAAATTGTTGTCGTTGAAATCCAACTGTTGCCGAAAGACTTCAGATGATGTTGGGTCTTTTTGAAAACATAAAAAAGCATGATAGATTGCATGGTTACTTATAATTGCATGATATTATTCTATGCTTATTTTAAAGGCCCACTTAAAGGGGTACTGTACGCCATTTTCATTAAATTTCCGGTGACAACAACGATCTAATATCGATAATATATAGAAACATAAGTAATTTGAGTCGAATATGTATTCTGTAAACGCTCAGGTTAATAGGCTATCTTAAAATTTAATAATTTAAAAGTTAATAATTTGATATAAATTGAATTTATGACTGGAGCCATAAAATGGCGTCAATTAAATTACGAATTACCGTAATCAAAAATAGTAATTGAGGGATACTGGATTTTTAAACCGATCGCACACACGATTGCTTAAAATATTATGATGATACGGGGAGAACACTCAAGCCACTCACTGACTAGCGACGATACAATAACTTAAATGATTATATGGGACTAGTATGCATATAATATAACTTTTATTTCATTCATTTGGTTGAAAACTTTACAAAAATTACTCGACAACGACAATTTGTATTTTTGCATTCCGGTAAATTTGTCATCCGTAACATGACTTCGTACTCAACAGACTTTCAAATAATGGAAATTTTTTTACCTTATTCTCCGACTCGGAGACTATAGAAACCAACAACAACATGTGGCGTACAGTACCCCTTTAATTTTCGAGTCACCGATTATTTTTTTATAGTGACTTGATATACGGTTTTAATAACAATCTGTGGCATAAAATATGATTAAAATACTATAATTCATCACTATTTGAAACATCTATGTCTCAGAAGAT
The DNA here is from genome assembly GCA_032622095.1 of Siphonodentalium dalli. NCBI lineage: Eukaryota > Metazoa > Mollusca > Scaphopoda > Gadilida > Siphonodentaliidae > Siphonodentalium > Siphonodentalium dalli. The sequence goes on from CP136065.1 coordinate 157,838,371, forward strand.
GCCCACAGAGAAATAGAAAACTGCTGAAGTCATAGAATGACTTCCCCCCTCTGGCACCCAGAATGCAACAGAATTCAAACTTATACAATGGAAGGGGGAGAACTCTTATCTTTAATATATAGAGTTATTCCCCCTGCATTGAAAATAATACTGATTTTTACTTCATTCTTGTTTATTACACCTGATAAGTTGATGTTTTGGAGCTTCCTCTTTCAAATGGTATATAATATGGCATGTATTTGATATAATGTTATCTAGGGGTTCGAAAATTAAGTGTGCCTTTAACATAAAGGTTTTATTATAATACATCATAATGATTGTAACACATCATTCTTTCCGATAATTATTTCATTCATGCTGATATGTTGGATCAAGTTGATTATCTTTTGGACAAATCCCACTACAGGGCATAAAGCTTTTAAGAAGTAATTGGGGCGGTCTTTGGTATAAACTAAAGTAGCATCTCGCTATACCGATATCACAAGCTGGTTTATTGTACATGTAATTGAATAGGCCATGGCCTCCCTATGAAGAACTAGAGTCAGCCAAGTTTTAGTGGTTTTAAATACTGTTGCTATATCTGGCTGTTAGCCAGGTGGTCAAATTTCACAATACTTTGAATCAATCTCTACCAGAATTGTTTATCGGCTCACAGCAAACTGTAAAACCATGAGAGGGTGGCGACACTGGGGAGCATGACTTTGAATGTGTCAAAGACTGTGGATCTCTACTATCACAACTTGACTTAGCAACTGGATATGATTCACTACTATATAACTTAGAAGCTTGTTGTCTCAACTTGACAGTTTGTTGAATTATGGATGAACTACTAACATGATATTTTAGAGATCCAGAATGTTATTTTACTATTTACTGAGTTTATTAATTTACTATTTACTGAGTTTAGTAATTTCCTTATTAGTTTTGGTGCAATTAACCAATCCTACTTGGATTACCCAATACAACCTACTGTCAGAACTACATAGTGCCAAGAAATCCCCTTCCTCCTAATTGTTGGATTTTAATTCAGGATATATGTATGACATATAGAATTTTGCTTGCATCCCAGATTATCTTTACATTTCTGCCAATTGATACTATACAATTTTGCTTTCATGCCAGATTTTGTAAAAAAATTCAAACAATATTTTTCCAGGCGTAATGACCCTCCATTGTGTGTGATAACTCAGGATTCCTTTACTGTTGAAGAAACAGGTAAGTAGTCTGCAAATCTTTTATCTGGGAAACAGATGGCAGGTTTGATTTTTAAATCTCATTAAGAACATGCTTAATGAAAATAGGCTGAATTGACCAATTTGAACAAATCCCTCCAATCAATTGGACTCCTTCTGCACTTTTATTTTCTGTTTATTTTTCCGGAAAACTTCTCCAGATGAAGAATAGACAAGACCAATGTATTATTTTATAACTGGGTGGGAGATTACATTTAGTACATGTATAGAAATGGTTAAGTTTTAAATGTAGGATTAAGGTTTAGCATGGAAAGCCTAACTATCTTAGTATATCGTTTGTCGGTATGAGTTCTCTTATGTTGCTTGTTAAGTATGATAACTTAGGTAATAAGTATTTAGTATAGTACTATGTTTATAGTTTAGTTGGTTTACTGACTTCGCTTGGGTTAAGCTCTTCAGGTGTTTGTAAAAAGAGACCCTACCATGCAAACGCCCTCTAAGGGCCAACAGACATATAACACACCACAGTACTGATGCACCAAGCACTAGCACAAACAATTTAACAATATACTCAACATTGCCAAAGCCTGGCCAGTATACAACTCCCAAATACTGGACAATAACCTAGTGGTAAACACCTCCGAAACCCGACAGGACTTATACCTCAAACACTTGACTAAAGCACTCAACAAATTATTTATAAAAAAATAAACCCCTCCCAACAATCTTTTAAAACTCTTACAACAAGAATCCTATGACACATTAGGGATATATCAAATGCACCCAAAAGCTAGTCAGTAAGCACAACTACCACTCATATAGTGTTACATAAGTCTCACATACTGACCTATACATCGAGAACAACAGTTGACGTCAGCAAAACATAATATAAAACTTGTTGTTCCAACTAAGGACGAAATATCCAGAGGGCAGACACCTTATGGTGAAAAATATTAATCTCTAAGTTTAAATGTAGTTGAACTCTTAATAGAATCATGGAAACTGAACGTTTATATTGTTATCCTGTACACTCATTTGTTAAAATTTCACAGAAATTCTTTTTGTAGGAAAAGTTGAAAACTGGGAAATGCAGTTTTGGAAGAATTGTGCAAATAGGGTGTCTGTCATTTGCAGAATGAGGTCCCCAGAGGGTGAATTTAATGACGATATCCCGCACAGTGGGCTAGCATCACCAAATTCACCCTCTGGGGACCTCAATCTGCTTAGACCTGAATGAGCAGAAGCAGAATGAGGTTCACAGAGGGTGAATTTAGTGATGCTAGCCCACCCTGTGGGATAGCATCACTAAATTGACCCTCTAGGGACCTCATTCTGCAAATGGCTGACACTATTTGCAGGCTTGCGAGTTTGAAAATGTAGCTTTGTTTGTGAAAGATTTAATTTTTGAAAAAATTGTGATGGCTTTCACCCTTTGTTTCAACCTCTTTGTTTTTATGTTGTTTGTATTCAAACCTAAACTAATGACGGTATCTTTTTTTCCAGAGAATATCCTTCATGAGACGACGCATAATGGTTTCCCGGTTGTTGTCTCAAGAGAATCTCAGTATCTCGTTGGATTCGTTCTCAGACGAGATCTTATACTAGCAATAGGTAAATTACAAACAGCAGGGCTGTGTGGTATTTCGATCAACACCACAGTCTTACATGGCCCCAATGATAATTTCCTGGTATATCAGCAACTCAATCTATATATATAAAACCTGACATCTGTTTGTGTGTAATGCGGTCATGCTTTTGGCGTGTTTAGAACTTTTCATTCATCCGTCCAATTTAGCCCAAATTTGGACCATACGATCTCACACATTTTAGAATATGACACGCAAGTTTTCACTGAACGGTTAGTGACGGCCTGAGATATAGCACATTTTCCAAGAGTCGCGATAGCAAAATTTATGTCACCATTGGAGTGATTTAGCATACGAAAGCATGAGCACGGCTGAGACCACTAAATGAACTCTATAGCGATCTATGTCATATTCATATAGATATATAAAGATAGAGTTATGCTGCTTTAAACAATAAACGACCAAACTCTTTGGATCCGTTATTTATGATGGGCAATACCCTAGTATTATCATAATAGCCACTTCTAATGAACATTCAATCAACACTTAACATCTTGTCACTTTTAATAACTTGTTTTAAATTAATCGTAGTGTATATCTACCAAAAACGTTTTGAAGACACAATCTACCAGTTAAGAGTCGATCTTGGTCCGCTCTGCTGGTCTGGGAAATTTTGTAGATTTTGTGATTGTAGAAATTGACAATGACCAAATTGTATTTTTATCCACAAGATGGAGTAATTGTAGCTAGCTATAACAAATTTTTTTTTTTTGCAGCCAATGCCAGAAAGAACCAGGAGGGAGTTGTCAGTAACTCAGTCGTGTACTTCACAAGTGCAATGCCACAAAATCCTAACGAGCCTGCTCCGCTCAAACTTAGGAAAATATTAGATCTGGTGAGTCTAATATTGTAGAGTTTTATTTGGGAGCCATATAGTTATTAGTGAACTAATGTTTTGTTTTGGAACTATATTTTATCTCGCATGATTTTCTGAACCCTTCTGTGCTTGTCATGTGTTGCTTGACATTCTTATAACTAATTTATTACAGTTTTGTCCATTAACTCCTTCGCAGATCTTGATTAAATTCAAATTATCCAGACACTGTCGATAGCGACTTTTAGTCAAAATCTGGTACTTGGTGGAAGCAGGACTACTTTAGGGGAATAATTATAATCGCCATGTAAATTGACTTACATGAGTGCCAATAGTTGGCACTGTTGGGAGAAAAATTGGGCTTTTGGGTATGAGAAGTAGCCATTTCCTTGCACATTACGGTAGACAAGAAGCAGGAACAATTAAGCTTTGTACAGAAAGCAAATTGAAACAGGGTGTCTTTCTTTGACCTCAAGTTAATAAACTAAAACCTGTAACCTTACAATGCATATTTTAAAATCTGATTGGCTGATTAATACTTAAGGACTTTGCTAACCCAATTTTCCCCAAATTTAATGGAGTCCAAAATAAAGGTTTATGTTCACTTTTATTAGTAACCACAGTAACCAAACCCATGAATGCAACATTTTAAGACTGTAATTCATGGTAGATTATGTTTGAAATTCAAAATGTGGAATTTATAGAAGTTTTTAAAATAATTTTTTTCGAACCCAAAATCAACAAACACAAAGTCAATATCAAAGAAAAAAATATGGCAATATGTACTGAACATTGTGAAGAATGATGAACAATAAAGATATACTCACATTTCTTTAGTTTCATGAAGATTTTTGGCTTGGAAGCAGTTGTTTACAGATGGTAGCTTGCATTGCTCAGAAAAGCTATTTGGGAACTGAATTTGATGGGTTAAGTTAATGTTCACTCAAGCCAGCTAAGATTATGACCAGCAGGACAGTCCAGGTGCTTGAGCCATGACAAGATTACATCCTGATTCAGGATGATTGGCGACCTAGTTTCTGGGTTATTGGGTACCCAGAGATTGGGGATTAATCATTGCACAGTTCTTTTGTCAAGAGATTCACAACACACCACTGTCCACACAGTTATTAACACTTAACTGTCACCTCACTTCAAGGGATGTCAGGCAAGTTACTCAAATATTTGTAAACAATTGGTTCTTAGTAATTTTATCAAAGAATGCTTGATAAATATGAATATTATTTTATTGTTCATCGTTCTTCACAGTGTTCAGTACACATTGCCATATTTTTTTCTTTGATATGGACTTTGTGTTTGTTGATTTTGGGTTCGAAAAAATTTATTTTAAAAACCTCTATAAATTTCACATTTAGTATTTCTAACATATTCCACCATGAATTATACTCTTAAAATGTTGCATTCATGGGTTTGGTTACTGTGATTACTAATAAAAGTGAACATAAACCTTTATTTTGACTCCATCAAATTTGGGGAAAATTGGGTTAGCAAAGTCCTTAACTCGCATGTCATTAAAAGAAGCAATCAAGAATTTGGTTGACAGTGCACTGGGTGCTGAGAATCACATTAAAACTAATATTTTTTGTTTCTATATATGTGGAAAATAATGTGACGAAATAGTCAAGCAAATGACAATTTATTGTGCCATGAAATTTCCTGACTTTACCTTGAAAAGTTTTGACGGGAAAGCTGACCATAGGGTATTGTTTACTTGGATTGAGGCTCAAAAGAGGGTAAAGGTGGAACCATCACAAATCGCAGATCTTTATACCTGATTCCTAACTGGCGCAAATAAATCATTTACTAGAAGTTCCAAAGTTTACACGGAAAGGCGGAACGTTGACCAGGTGTCATTGTTGACATATGTTGAACACGCTACCATCAGATCTTAACCCTTTCAGTGCCAAGTCCGATTTTTGTATCAACCCATATTTCCTTGATCATTTTTCAAATTTATTGATTATAATAATGTGATACACTGATGGAAAGAGCTCTAAGAGCTCTTTCCATCAATGTATCACATTATTATAATCAATAAGTTTGAAAATGATCAAGGAAATATGGGTTGATACAAAAATCGGACTTGGCACTGAAAGGGTTAAATACCGATGCTAAACTGACACAAAATGCAGCATAATTACTGGAAAGACGATCAATGGAAATGTTTTGGCAGAAAGCTGACCATGTGGCATTATTGATATGGATTGAGGTTCCAAAGGGGTAATGGTTCGACTGTCACACTGTTATATATGACATAACTATTATTATAAATGCGACATTATTACACATCTTTGAACATTTTTCAGCAACTGGTTATCTGGATGTTCTTCATCCAAATACAGTGTACAAAATAGCACCTAGTAGAGTTATACCTCACTTTATACAGCAAAAATAAATATATTTATGTACACGTACCAACACGTTTGTGGATTGGATTGAATTGAACAACGGGAACACTGATACTTATCTTGATTACTTTTGATGTGATAAATTTATGATTTGTACACATGAGAGGTATTGATCTTGTTCAGGGAAATAGCTAATCATGTGCAGCTAAGTGAGCTTGCAATGCATAAATATGCTGATTGTCCCCAACTTTTTCAAAGTTTGGTGGACTATAGAAATGATCTTCGTCCCTCCGTCTGTCCTTTTGGGAACCTTAGGTATGAAATAAACTCCTACAGTTCGTATTCTATTTACCTAAAACTTCAGGACATTGTTACTGACTGATTGAAGATGTGTAACTGGTATTGTATTGGCGGAAAATGTTTTTTATTTTAGAGTTATTGACCCTTTCTTTGAGTGAATATGCACTTGTGTGCCTCAACTGTGAAATAAACTCCTCTTAGAGTTTGTATCCTGTTTACTTAAAACTTCAGGACATTGTTATGGACACATTGAAGATGCGCAACATATTTAGTGACTATGGACTTTGTATCATATAGGTGTAAAAATCCTGCCACCGTCGGGGGGGGGGGGGGGGAACATCTTTTTCAGCAACCTGTTATATTATATTGGTCAATGAGTACCCATTCTTTACTAGGTCTGAATTCTTGCTTGGGGAGTGGAATGAGGCATACAAAATGCATGGTAATCACTAGGGTCACTTGACCTCTTCAAATTTAGGTGTTTATATAGCACATATAAGTGAGGTATGGTCCCCCCCCCCCCTTGAAAGAAATAAACTAATGAAGGTAAAGTGAGAATAAATTGCAGACAATTACCCATTGGTGTATTCATAGTATCCGAATATACCACTATATTAAAGAATTCCTGTGTAAACCAAGATGGCTGCCAAGGTCACATGATCTCCATGGTGGTGAACTGACCATGCCTATGTATATTCGCATATGTTTCCAAGCGATACTTGAGATACATCATATTACCCATACTTGCATACCTGTTCAGGATGCTTGGCGGTGGGGAATCCATATATGGTGTTGCATAGCAGCGAAAGAGGTAATCTATATCTTATTATGCCCAAAAAATTCTAACTGGTACACTGACGGGTATAAGATAAATATTAAAAGTATATTTCATGAGTGCGGTATATGTATTTATCACATAATTTGGCCATAAAAGCAGTTTCATAATTATCGGTAATAGACACGTTTAATATCAGCGCGTGCGATGACGTCACGGCGTTCTTCAAATAACTTGCGATCGCTGTAGTTTATGATTGTTGTTTTCGATGAATATTGCGCGTTGCTTCATGTTTATTTGATCATGTGATAAAAGGTATCTCACACTCGTCCTATTTTATACGTAATTTATCAACCTCGTCCTCTAAATTCTATTTGAGCCTTGGTAAACCACGGCTCAAATCGAATTTAGTGAACTCGGCTGATAAATTCCGTATAAACTAGACACTCATGTGAGATCCTCTATTTGTGTCACCAGGGTTTTAATGGTATATTACTTTTATTTTCAGGCCCCAATAACAATAACAGATCAAACTCCTATGGAGACTGTGATAGAAATGTTTCGCAAAATGGGTCTTAGACAGACATTAGTCACTCACAACGGGTAAGTTCTTATTAATGATTCATAAAATTGGTCTTTGCTTTAGATACACATGTGTAAGTTCTGAAAAACTGTCTAAGACAACTTTAGTCACTCATAATTGGTAATTACTTACAAATTTTATATTAAATGGGTCTTCGATCGATAGGTTTATAAATTTCCAGAGAAAAAGTCTCTGGTCAAGCTATAGTCATCATCACTCATCACCACCTATCCATCTGTCCATCCATCCTAGCGCCTAGCAGATGTTATATCGGCGTTTGTTTAAAAAAAAATTGATTTAAAACAATTTTAATTAAAAATATATAAATAAATATATAAAATTTTTAATTAAAATAAATATGTTTAAAGGGGTACTGTACCCCAATTTCAATAAATTCCCGGTGACAATAGCGATCTAATATGAATATTATATTATAAAATAACTAATTTGAGTCGACGATGTCTACTGAAAACGTTCCGGTTAACAGGCTATCGTAAAAGTTAAATTGAATTATTTAATATAAATTCATTTATGGCTGGAGTCATAAAATGGAGAATTATGCCATTACGAGTTACCGTTCTTGAAATCGCATATGTTGCGTGTCTTTTATCGACGGCCGTTCGCGAACATTATTGAGTTGCAAACAAAACATGTTACCTGCAAAAGAAGGCCCGTTATAACCGATTCGGAAAAAAGGAGAAAGAAACAAAGAGTCATAAAGCGTCAAGTATTTTATAGGGAGTGAGATTGTTCGATGGAAGAGATTGAATGCATCAATCGAAGCTGTGAGCAATGAACTTCCGGTTCTTCCTGCGACCGCGTCTTCTCTGGTGAAGGTCAAAAACATGGCGCGTAGTTTGAAATCGTAATATTTTTGTTTCCAAGATCAATATTTTCTTCGCTAAATTAGGTTTATACGAAACTCATATAACACGAACACAATCTAACTTGAAAGTTATTTCAATGGGAGTAAATAAAAAAATCGCCTATCTTTGTGTACAGTACCCCTTTAAACAATCAAAATGTGTGCGAAGTACACATTGTTTAAGATCAAATTGTGCGCAAAGTCCATAAAGGGACCGCCTCTAAATAAAGGCTCTGTTTGAGATCAAAATGCATGTGAAGTGCACTCAGGGCCCCAATGCACAAGGGGACTGCTTGCTTTTTATACGCCCGTTTGAAAAAACGGCCGTATTATAGTATTGGTCTGTCCGTGTTTACTAATGACTACTTATGTGGCTAAGATTGTGTAAAATGGATATTTATGTGCATAACTTCCGTTGCCTGGCTAGCCACGTAACAGCTTTCAGATGGACGTTCTAAAATGATCTATTTGGCCTAATCAGCTTATTTAATTTTGTAGTCACTCAAAATTTGGAAAAAAAAAGTCCATCGATTTAGACATCCATGACCCGTCAATAGGAGATGTCGGACACTGACAAGACATTTATGTGGCTAGCCACCCAATCACGGACCTGTCAGTTTCTCCTATTCCACTGTCCCAGTTGCTGTGAGCAAGTTTTTGAGTTTTAATCAGCTTCTTCTGCTATAATTCCAACATGTTATGAATCCATAATCTGGAGTTTTATCACTATCTACTACTTGATAGCCACTTAAAATTTTATGGCTACTTGAGAAGCCACATAAAAACTAAAGCCACATTACCATTTCTAGCCACATAGGTCGAAGCCACATATCTACCCATTTGTTGGTACGTCTGTCCGGGTGTCCGTCCGGGCGTCCGTTAACCTGGTTTAATTGATGATAACTTTAGTTAGAGTGAACCAAATTTAATAAAATTTGGTATGTGGGTTTATTAGCCGAAAAGTAAGTTCAAGTTCGAATTTGGGTTCCGCCCGCCAATTTTCACCGGAGTTATGCCCCTTATTTGACGTTTTTTTACTTAGAAAATCCTTGAAATTTGTTGTCCGGTTGATAACTTTAGTATAGTTTATCGGAATGAATCCAAATTTCTCCCACCAAAACACAGGTCAAGTTTTTGGCAGAGTTATGCCCCTTTTTCGACTCGGAAAATTCAGTTTTTCTTATGTTTTTTGGTTTCCGGATGATAACTCGATTTTGGAATGTTTATACGCAAAACCCGTTTTTTTGTGGATTACATATATCGAAATACAGCTCAAGTCCGAATTTCGTTTTAATCCGATAATTTTTACGAGAGTTATGGCCCCTTTTTTGATGTAATTTGACTTAGAAAATTCCTGAAATTTGTTGTCCGGATGATAACTTTAGTTAGAGTGAACCGATTTCAATCAAATTTGGTATGTGGGTTTATTAGGAGAAAAGACAGCTCAAGTTCGAATTTGGGTTCCGTCCGCCAATTTTCACCGGAGTTATGCCCCTTATTTGACGTAATTTGACTTAGAAAATCCCTGAAATTTGTTGTCCGGATGATAACTTTACTAGAGCTTATCGGATTCAATGATAATTTGGTATATTACTTTCTCCCACCAAAACACAGGTCAAGTTCAAATTTGAGTTCCGTCCGCCAATTTGCACCAGAGTTATGCCCCTTTTTTACCAGTTTCCGCCGACCCAAGAGAGGGCGTATTTTGCATGCCCAGCGTAGCTCTTGTTGCTAATAAGACTGAGCAGTTTGAGGAAGCTAAATGATGGGGGGGGGGGGGGTGACATGTTCCAGTATTTTGCCCCCAGATGCTTAAATGTTGGTCACCTGTGCTACTATCGAAGTAATTTCTTTTTACTGTCATTTCCATACAATGTGTGAAGAAGCAACCTTGAAACAGACAACTATCTTTATTTTGACGTCAAACAGTATGTCAACAAACTACTGACCCTTTCATGATTGGAGCTTCCTGAAATTTTGCGATTTGTGCCAATGCATTCTCTTATATATTTGAGGCTCCCTATGGTAGAATGCACTGGCTTACAAGGTCAATGTAAATATTGTTAGGCCAATGTATTCTCTTATATATGCAAGGCTCCTTATGAGAGACTCACATATATAGGAGAATGCATTGGCATAGGTTTTTCACAAAATTTAAGGAAGCTCCAGTCATGGAAAGGTTAATAGTCACGTGTTTGTTCTTTATCAAACAGTATGTCAGTAAGCTATTAATAGTCACGTCGGTCACATGTTATTTAGAAACAGTATGTCAATAAGCTATTAATAGTCATGTGTTTGTTCTTTCAGGAGACTTTTAGGTATTATAACAAAGAAAGATGTTCTGCGACATATAGCACAACTCCAGAATCAAGATCCGGAATCTATCATGTTTAACTAGCCCACTGCGTCGAGGAAATTCATCCAGCTGCAGCGTACAGTATAGATTCCATGTCAAGATAGAATGTCTTAACAGAATGTGATATAATTTCTTAAGAGAATGTCTTACTTGCATATGTTACTGTCAGGCCAAGTTTAATTGGCCAACACCCAGGAATGTTGCCAGATTGTCTTCATTTTGATGTCTCCAAATTTCCACCCCTTTAGAAATTTAATTTATTTGCAAAACTTGTGTTCGTTTAAACACTTTTCTTGCTGATACATCAAGATTCTCAACTGATGAACATTTCTGACAAACACTCCCTATATTATCGGAAATCTGTTACGACCAATGTCCCTCGCTGAGAGAAAAAAACAACAATTAATAAGCACATTTGTGATTAAATTGCCCACCGGTAGATATTGCAAGGTTTGCTTTAGAATGAATATACAGTCAATTCTAGTTAACCCTGTCTATACTATTATAAAATACTCATTAGTGAGGAGGTCCCTTAGGAAATGTTCAGATAATAAGTTCAACAAACGACATATTATCTGAACATTTCCCACCAATGAATATGAATCATTCTGCTTTGTATTATCTGTTTTCTGTCTGTTTTTATGACTTGAACACCCCTCTAAATGAATAATAGATTGTTCCAAAGTATATTTTTATAATTTGTCGGGAGAATCCATTCAGTATAGAAAGGGTTAAGATGGTGCTGAGGTGTCCCAATTTTTGCACCCTCACAGATATCTCAGTTTCTCCCAGGTGGAAATTCAAAAGACTTGATGCAATTTAACCCTTCCAGGACTGGAGCTTCCTGAAAAAAAAACCCTGTGCCAATGCATTCTCCCATAGGGAGCCTTGCATATATCAGATAATGCATTTGCCTAACATTATTTACCTTGACCTTGTAAGCCAGTGCATACTCTTATATATGCGAGGCTCCCTATGCGAGACTCACGTATATAAGAGAATGCACTGGAACAGGATCTTCAATGCTGCACCAACACAGCTCCCGTCATGAAAGAGTTAATTGCATTCATAGTAAACTGGACATCATTTATGAAATATAGGTACTTATGTAATTCAAAGGGAGATTATTCATGAGTCAGAAATAGGTGACATGTTTTTGAGAACAAAAACTATTTCTAAAACTAATTAAATTGGACTTATTTAATTCCTTATGAAAATCACAAAAAGTTGTTTGTTTGCTCAAGCAGACTCATTTTGGTAAGAAAAATTGGAAAAACTGGAAAACGAGCATGAGTGCCAAATTGCACAAACTATCATTTCAGAGAAAATAGACCAGTGCTTTCACTAGTTAAGTGTTATAGTTTTTCAATGAATCTACTAGTTTAAAGATTGGTTCATTTATGGATGATTTATTTTATTTATGGATGATATAGTTTATTTATGGATGATATAGTTTATTTATGGATGATATAGTTGTTGAAAAATTGCATGGCTATCAATGCTGAAAGAGCTATCTCTGCACAACCTTATTGCATATTATTCTGTAAAAATTTTCAGTTAATCCATTCTATACTAAATTGATTCTCCCAACCAGTTATAAAAGTATACATTGGAATGGTTTATTATTCATCTGGAGGGGTGTTCAGAAAAATGAGCAGATGACAGACAGGCGAAAAGATAATAGAAGTGAAGAAAATTTCATTTTCATTGGAGGGAAATGTTTAGATAATAAATTCCACAAACAACATTTCATACTGCTCGTCAACGAATATTTAGTAAAGGAAGGATTAAAACTACAATAGGCCTTCAAAGTGGGTTCATGTGAAAAAATAAAAAAAGTCTGTGAAATTATCATCACCAAGAAAAACATTGAAAAATAGATTGACTTTGTTCTTATGTTCCTTATCAATAATTCTGGGATAATGACATTTCACATTTCTGTTACAAAGCAAGTTATTTTATCCTCTAATAGTTGGTCAAAGTTTGACAAAATTTTGAGGGTATACATTGAATGTTTTCTGCAAAATGAGATTTACAAACAATACATTTGAGTTGTAATTGTTATCGCTGATGTTTTTTTATAAAATGACTGGTGCTGTAACAGTAATGTTTACATAATGGTTTTAACATGAAAAATTCTGATTTTGGAGAGTTATCAATAATAAATATAAAAACAAAGTTTATATATATTCTCCTAGGTGAAGATGTTTTTAGGCGGTGGCCATGCAAAGATAATATCCCACTTCTCAGGCCAAAAGTTTTATAAGCATGCACAAATGCGATTTTATATTTGATCTGTTCCCCGTAGCCAATGTTTCCCGAACAGATGTCCTTAAAAGTTTTTTGATAGATCCTGTGTAATTTACTTTATCCAAAATCAGCCAATCAAGTATCATTGACACATTTTTTTGTCAATTTTGACTGAGATTGGAGTCGCCTATCTTCATGTTTTTAATCCTTTGTGTGCCAAGCCTGATTTTTATATCAACCGATATTTTCTTGATCATTTTTCAAATTTATTGATTATAATAATGTGATACATTGATGGAAAGAGCTCTTAGAGCTCTTTCCATCAATGTATCACATTATTATAATCAATAAATTTGAAAAATGATCAAGGAAATATGGGTTGATACAAAAATCGGACTTGGCACTGAAAGAGTTAACAGATGTTTGAACATAGTTACCAATTACAGTAATAAATCAGAAATCTGAACCAGGAAATGGGTCTGTTCTATCCTACTTATGTTCATGTTTGTACAAATAATGTACCGCAATTATTTTGTAGTGTCAGATATTCCTCGTTATATTAAACGAGAATAAAAGGTTGCACATGCGGGTTTTCTGGACCATTCACATTGGCCTGTAAAATGGGAAATTGACTTGACTGGCCTTATATCTCTTTATCATATCCATAAATATCCATTGCTCTGCTCTGGTTCAGCTTAATTCCCTTTGATCAAATTTGATTGACTTTTATCAAAATAATTATGTCTTTGTTACAGATTTCTTGAAATATACCAGATTGTACTGAAATGTTCATTACCATTGCTGGGTTTCCTCTTTTTGGGTTTCCTCTTTTTAGTATTATTAAGGGGTCATATTTATATTTATATTTTGTGGTAAGTGCTATGAAGAACCTCACGAAATTTAAAAATACATACTTTTAAGTGCCAAATAACAGTACCTGGTGATAATTCTTACAAAAACAAATAACAGAGTGTGGAATAACAGTACAGGGTGGAAATTCTTGCAAAACAAATAACAGTCGAGTGTGGAATAATAGTAGGCCTACAGGCTGGAATTTTCATTCGCGACACTGCCATATTCACAAATAAAATTCACTAAATATTCCACCATGTACTATTACCTCTGTACATTATGTTGGTCTGTGGGTTGTTGTGTGCCATTACATGATAACTCCTTAAGATGTGACCAATATTTAGTTAAATTTCAGTTATTTAGTGCTAATACTAGTAATTATCGGAATATTGAAGATAAGTTCACCCAATTCTTTAGCAAAAATAAATCGGGTCAAATAACAATCGTACAGGGGGGGGATTTTTCCCAAGAAATAACAAGTGTACATGAATGCTTATTTGGCACTGGAGAGTATGTGGTCCTTCCTGATACAGAGAACAAAGCACTCATTTATTTTAGATGTATTCAGGGTTTTAGTCAGGATGAGAGTAAGCACAATATTTCTACATAACTTTCTAACATAAATGGTCACTTCCAGAAAGTCAAGCAGTACCCCATCTTATACAATACAATGTGATTTAAGTTGCCAACATGATCAACATTGACTAATTAATGTGTCCATGCCATGTACTTTGAAGGTTAATGCATGAGAAAAAATGTTTACATTAACCCTACCATTACTGGAGCTTTCTGAAATTTGCAAAGAACCTGTGCCAATGCATTATCTTATATATGCTAGTCTCCCATAGGTAGCTCACATATATAAGAGAATACATTGGCCTAATAATGTTTACCTTGTCCTTGTAAGCCAGTACATTCTGATATATATGTGAGACTCCCTATAGATATACTAGTATGTATGGATTATAAAAGTATATATTGGAATGGCCTATTATTCAATTGGAGGGTGTTCTTGAAAATTTAGCAGACTACAGTCAGATGAAAAGAGAATGCAAGAGCAGAAGACTTCATATTCATTGGTGGGAAATGTTTAGATAATAAGTTCAAACTTGTTGAACTTATTATCTGAATATTTCCTAAGGGAACTACTCGTCAATGAGTATTTAGAGTAGAAAGGGTTTAATATAGATAGAGGCTCGAGCCCTGAATATATCTTCAAATACACGATGAACAAAGCTCTGAGAAAATGCCTCACAAAGCCTTTGTAATCCCTTGTTCACATATAAGTTTATGTTTTCTTATTGCAAATTTCATCATTATCTATGATGGCTGTGTTTTTCGCTAGCTCTGATTCACACAGATTTAGAGTGTGCTGTATTTGTTACATGTCTATGTATGGCTGTTGATTGTCATTGTTTTGTTTGCATGAATTTATTCATATTTATTCACCCCCCTCATATAACAATACTCATATGTTGTTGTTTTTTTCATTCAACAAAATCTATTTCTTTCGGGCTATTAGTGATGGGCCTAGTTTGAATGGCAGATGTTATAAAAATTAGAAGCATACAAAGATATTCGGAAATGGATTTCATATTTAAATTAATACTTTATATTGTAATTGCACATTTTGTATGTGTTTGTCCAATTTTCATGGTTCTTGAAAACCACAAAATAATATTTGTGGTTCTTGAAAAATACAAAATAATTAAAAACCCACCAAAAATGTTCATCAACATAATAATTTCCAACTCATACTATTGTGGTCACCATTTTTTTGGAAATACTATGCAGGAGCTAACTCAATGGATGGATCCATAGCCAGTCAAAATGGGTGGCGCAAAGCCATTGTTAGGAGATGCAATCGGCTGCTGAAATACATTAATTGATTTTTTACAGCCTGTGATTATGCTAGTTTATACACACAAGAACAAACCTTGTAGGTCGATAAACTCAAATTTTAGGGTCAACCTAGAAAAAATTCGCACTAAGTTGGTTTTTATACCATTTTGAAAAGGAAGCTCTCCTCTATAGCATATCTAAAATCCGCTTTGAGCATTTTTTGTAATTCAAGATGGCGTCCAAGATGGCTGCCATTTTCCTATAAGTCAGCTTGATGCAATTATAGTGAGAACATCTTGTCATATGTATACACATGTATACATTTTTGTAAAGCTATGACATAACGCCATCTTTATGTGACAAAATTGGAACTCCCCGTCCAAGATGGCCGCCAAAATGGCAACCGGAAGTGGAATTTTTTTCCTTTTTTTACTAATACTCTTAAGATAAGTTTCTGTGGTTTGGAACTGGTTGAGAATTGTGACTTTATTTTGTATATAGCATATTAACTGACCATTGCAGCAATGAAATATGCTTTTCGTGGGGTCCACACCCCTTCCGATCACTCAAAAATTCGAGTTTACAAAACACGGTATAACATTTCACAAAAGATCCCCTTTGGGATTCTGGTCATATTTCACCAAGAAGTGGGAAGAACTTTGCAATGTAAGTGATGCATTCTATATCTTATTCATATTTGAACTCAATGGTACCAAAATAATGTCACTTTGGCTCAAAATGGCTGTCAAAATGGCCGCCAAAATATGGAAAATGGTAATTATTATCCCGTGTGCCATGCAACCGCTTACAAGTTGTGATGATGTACACAAATGACTATTCTGTCTTATATACATTGAATACCAACATTTCTCATGCACCTTGATTAATGTTTTCTATTTATTATTCTATTCTGTAATTACCAGAATTATGGGATTTTTCTATCACAAACAACATCAAACTTGGCCAAAAAAATAACTTTTCATGTTTGGACCATTTTTGTCAATTAAAATGGAACTATCTTTAGTATCAAAGGTTCTTTTTATTTTGATATGCCTTAAATATGGCATAGTGTGGTGCTTTAGACAATATTACTCAAGATGACTTGCAAAATGTTTATATTCCGAACACTGTTCTCTGCTGTTCCGAAATGGTAGCAAATTGTGACTCACTTGGTTATTAAACATGATACTTAATCAACTGACAACTTAATCTTATATTATGGTTGTCCCAGAAAACCTTATGAGGTACGACAAATTCATTTTAAGGGATGCAGTATGGATTTTGCCGAACACATCTTTTGGGATTCTGTCCATGTTTTTTAACGGAAACGGACATAACGTTGAAACTGAACTGAATGGTATCATATTACGTGGCTACTCTGACCTATTAGCATCAAAATTGATTAACTTATAAACTATTGTCAGGAAAATCATTTTCTTCACATTGCATATAAAACGCAATTAATGTGGAGAACACTCTGATATTACCCCTATCGATTAACATATCCTTGATTTATTGTGGAAAGCGATAGTCACACAAAGGTGCACCAGTACAAATCACACATGAGTAAGCAGTCACTCCATATTTACATGAACACCACGTAAATGGACATGTGCCACTCGCTGTATAGACATACACCCCACCCATTACCACAATTGGGTTTACCCATACACCAACGCGTGGCCCTATAGCCATGAATAACCATGCAGACACACCAGGAATACTCATACACCTCACATGACCTTGATACATATTCACTACATATATGAACAAAGTAACCTCTTGTATACCTATTCGCCTAGCCATAGGCCATACAGTCACTCCATGTATATTTATTTGCCACAAGCATAGCTATACAGCCACTAAAGATATACATATACACCTCACCGATGACCATACAGTCACTCCATACCTGTTCGCTACGTCCATGATCATACATCACTTCTTGTATACCTATTTGCCTCACCAGTGGTCATACAGTCTCACTCCCTGTATATATACATATTTGCGACACCCGTGGCCATATAGCCACTCAAGATATACATACACACCCAACCCAAAACTATAGTGTCCTCCAGGTATATACATATAGACCTCACAAAAGTGGCCTTACAGCACCTCTAGATATATCAATGTCTCGTACCGTGCATACGGCCATTCATACACCCCAGACTTGCATATAGACCTGACCCATGACAATACAGCCTATCTCTGTATACACATAAACCACATTCGTGATCATAGTCACTCCTTGTATATGAATTCACCCCACCATTAATTTTGCCATACCTATCTACATATTGTACAATTTGGCCGTGCCATGGCCATGTAGTCACTCATGATATACATATACACCTCACCCATGACGCGTCACTCCATGTGTATATATATACCTCATCAATGGCCATACAGCCCTTCTAGATATACCAATACCCGCACACACAGCCATTCATACAATTCAGACAATACAGCTCAATCGTGACAATTCAGCCACTAGCTGTATACATATACACCCTCTCCATGAGCATTCAGATATTCACTGTATGCTTGTACACACCACCAATAACAATACAATAGTCTCTACATATAAACATATACATCTCACCCATCACCATGAGGTCACTCGCTATATACACTAGCCGCCAATGGCCATCAAAGTGTACTCTAGGTATGCATATACACTTCAACAATGACCGTGCAGTCATTTCATGTACACATTGCCCATAACCATACAACAACACCCTATGTATACATACACCCATTCATTGCCATACATCGAACATATGTATACATATACACTCACCCATTACAATACAGCCACCCAATGTACATATGTACAGCCCACCCCTCACCACACAGTCACTCCATATATAAGCCTTTTTGCTGGTTCGCGATTTTCAAGATGGCTGATGGTTCCATATGGTCCGATTCCTAGCTTTTTATCCAACCGACCGGTAAAAGCCGGTAAAAGGTCAAAGTTGAGAAGTAGCATCCATTTCGACCATTTGTAAACATTCGACAGCTGAGTGCGAGAATTTTTTATCAACATTTTATGGTTTAATTTAATTTATTCTGAGTGCAACTACGTGTTTAAGAATTGTTTTGTGGCCATGTCATCTATAGAGTTAGGATCTGGTGACGATGCAGACATTCAGACGCCCTTTTTTGTCAACGAACTTCCCATAAGTTACTGATAAATAGCGAGTTCTTGCGTTAAAAAAATAACTCAAAAACATACGTGATACATCCAATCCATCTACTGTGCGAAACCTATGTATCGTATGTATCCAGGGTGAGTGTTTAAATAGTTTTATGAAGTTCTCGCACAGGCGATACAATAACGACCTGTTGCCATTTTATTTTGCGAATTCCCAGACTGGAGTCATATGCTAAACATAGATGCTACTTGTTAACTTTGACCTCCGGAGACCAAATGGCGGATTCGCCGCGAGTAAGTGAAATCACTTATACATACAGGACAGTGTAGCTGCTCTCGTTATGACCATACACCACTTCAATGACCAGACAGCCACTCACTGTAAACATGTTCACATCACCATACAGCTACTCCTTATATACCTATACATCTCACTATGGACATCCCATCCATGACCATATAGTCACACATTGTATAACTATTCACATCAATCATGAATACAATAACTCCATGTATACCTACTCACCTCGCCTATGACCATCCAGTCAACAGACATACACACTGTATTAAGTTGATCAATGTTGATGCTAATGGGCCAGAATAGCCACATAATATGATCCCTCTCAGTTCCGTTTCAACATTCTGCCCATTTCCGTTCAAAAACAAGGAAGCTTTTGGCAAATTCCATATTGCTTTGATTGCGATTTTTTGCCGATTTTGATATCAG
This sequence comes from Siphonodentalium dalli, assembly GCA_032622095.1. Lineage (NCBI taxonomy): Eukaryota > Metazoa > Mollusca > Scaphopoda > Gadilida > Siphonodentaliidae > Siphonodentalium > Siphonodentalium dalli. The sequence continues at coordinate 157,858,097 of CP136065.1, forward strand.
GTTTGTGACAGAAAATTTCGAATAATTCTGGTAATTTCGGTGGTTAAAATAGTAACAAATACCTAAGGTGCATCAGAAATGTTAGTACTCAAGCTATATGAGACAGAATAGTCAATTGTGTGCATCATCACAACTTGTAAGCAGTTGCATGGCACGCTGGGATAATAATTACCATTTTCCATATTTTGGCGGCCATTTTGGCAGCCATTTTGAGCCAAAGTGACAATTTTGGTACCATCGAGTTCGAATATCAATAAGATATAGAATGGATCACTTACATTGCACAGTTCTTCCCACTTCTTGATGAAATATGATTAGAATCTTGGGGATATTTTGTGAAATGTTATACCGCGTTTTGTAAAATCAAATTTTTGAGTGATCAGAAGGGGTGTGGACACCACGAACAGCTTATTTCATTGCTCCAATGGTCAGTTAACATGCTAAATACAAAATAAAGTCACAATTCTCAACCAGTTCCAAACCATAGAAACTTATCTTAAAGATATTAGTAAAAAACATAAAAACTCCACTTCCAGTCACCATTTTGGTGGCCATCTTGAACGGGGAGTTCCAATTTTGGCACATAAAGGTGGCGTGATGTCTTAGCTTCATTAAAATGTGTACATGTGTATACATAATATAACAAGATGTTCTCACTATAATTGCATCAAGCTGACTTATAGGAAAATGGCAGCCATGTTGGACGCCATCTTGAATTACAAAAAATGCTCAAAGCGGATTTTAGCGGATTTTGGATATGTTATAGAGGATATATTCCTCTTCAAAATGGTATACAAACCAACTTAGTGCAAATTTTTTCTAGGTCAAACCTTTTATCGACCAGACTATTGTTCTCATCTTCATATTTGAAAAATATAAGTGTCACGCAAAATGAAAAACAATTATATAGTCATGGATAAATTCTCATCATCCGTGCACAAATCGCAAGTTCAGTAGATTATGATTTGTCAACAAAAACTTTTTCTGACAACAGCCAATTTAACACTGAAAGTATGCACGAATATCCAAATTAATGTGAACAAAGATGTCGTAAGAATTTTCAATGCAGCAAACAATCGTAGAATATATCTGCTAATAATTAATTGATTGATAGCTGTGGAAAGATCCATTGACCTAAGGTATATTCAAAGTCCAGGTGACGTAATTGACTTATGCCATTAATAGATTGTGGGTACATTTTTATGGTCTAGATTAGATTATTCAGATGTTGGCTTCAGTAAATAAAGACCATGATCAATGATTCTGAACAGGTACTTTTGCCCACCTCATGTTGGCTTATGTAATAATATCTCATCATTAGCTTTATCCACAGCATGAAACAAAAGCTCAACCTAACAACCTGTTAACCCTTTACCCAACAGAAGGCCCCTGTGCCAATGCATTCTCTTATATATGCGAGTCGACCATAGGTCGCCTCGCATATATAAGAGAATGCATTGGCTTAACACATTAAAAATTATAAAATTGTTAAAGAATGTAAGAAAAAATGGTAAAAAGTGTTAAAAAAAGATTTTTTTTTAGGCCAATGCATTCTCTTATATATGCGAGGCGACCTATGGTCGACTCGCATATATAAGAGAATGCATTGGCACAGGGCATAACTGTAACTATCACAATGTGGTCAAGGAGCCGGTTCCAATGATATCCATATGTGTATGGTTCTATTGAGACAGACCGAAGATATTTTAGGCTGTTGAAGCTTTATTTGGCCGGTTGTGGCCCGTTTGTTGGGTAAAGGGTTAATTACACCTACCCGAATGCGCAATTTCCGACGGCCTGCCAAGGTGGCAGCACTCGTTTTAGTCAGTCAGGAGAATGATGTATTATTTATTTATTTATTATTTATTGCATTTATTGAGCACACATTCCACGCATGTGTTCACATGTGCAGCAACATCATACATAAGAAATAATACAAAAATTAATTCTAGCAATATGTCCCTGAAATCTGTTTAGTCACTTTTAAAAACTAATTTGAAGAAATTTGTCTTGAAAAGTTTACAGGCACTCAAGAAGATTCCAACAGCCATGAATGTCATCCGGAAATGTGTTCCATAGTGATGGAGCACAGGCACAGAAAGCCCGATCTCAAGAGTGGCTATAGCTTCTATACTCTTGCAAGTAATTCATACCATTTGAACAGTGTTCAATACCTGGGCTTATCCTATCATTAACAAGTTCTGCAAATATATTGGGAAACAATGTCATATCTCATCTTGAACGACAGCACCAAAATTTTTAATTGACTCGATACTTTGCAAGCAATGTAATGTTTTTAAGATGGGTGTATCATCACGCTTTGATTTTCGGCAAACAATTCTGGCGGCTGTGTTTTATACTCTCTGCAGTTTATATAGAAGTGAATTGGCAATGTCAAATAATCACCTGTTCATAATGTCTAGCTCAGAACTGACCAGCAACTGTATGTTGGTCGTAGGAGAGAGTAATTATGGTATGTCGAGCAGAGTATTGGTGCATTGGCAATGTCATGTATCGATGTAATTCAAAAAATATATCAAGATCATTATAGAGGTCAAGGTCAAATTGGCATTGCATGAAATGTATACAATGGGCATAGTGAAGTTAATGTTACAGTAATTCAGGTTTGGTTGTTATTTATTTACTGATTTTTTCGTTTTAACCCTTTAGAGCTCTTTCCATCAATGTATCACATTATTGTAATCAATAAATTTGAAAAATGATGAAGGAAATATGGTTGATACAAAAATCGGACTTGGCACTGAAAGGGTTAATACACTGTATAGTTACACAGTAAATCTTCTCTGATGTGTGGACACTATTATTGAGAATTCAGCTCATCTTAGCATCATTAAGGATTGTATTTTGAGTCGTAGTATTATCATGTTGATCATGCTTCATACACACTGACCATAGCGGTTTGTTATATGTATATATAGATATATATATAATATTTATGATGTATTTTATATGGCCCGAGTGTGATGTTCATTAAACTTCATTCCATAGAAACTCCACATGATGCGCGAACAATAAATGGTTGCTATTGTTACAAATATAACGCTTGTTTTGTTTTGTCCGTCTTACTAAAAAAAAACCTGGTTCCCCAAAAGAAAGGGTTATGCTTTATTGCCCTGGGTATTTTTTAATTTTCACATTTTGCATAGTATCTCCAGTAGCCATTAACAAATCAACATTTGTAGCAATGAAATGAAGAAAGCTGCATAAATCCCAAGTATCTTTGAAAAATTAAATGTGTTACTCCATCTTGTGAATTTGGGCGAGAAAATGGATATCCTGAGTACCCTAATTGCCAACACCTATACTGTGTCCACATTGTTGGCTGCATATGACTATATTGAAAACATTGTAAATTAGAAACCAAGGATTATATATGTGGTCAAATGTTATGTACAACAGAGAAACGCTATACACTAAAAATAAGGAGTAATAAAGGAGTAGGTTATATATGCAATCAATGTCGTTTTTTTATGCCTCCGGGCGTATAGAAGTGTCAGTTGCGAACGAAATTATACCAAGTACAGTAATGCTCTAAATAATCGACTCCTTAACCACATCAGAATTATGGGTAAGTGATAAGTATTTAGTCGGACTTATGGCTTGTTGCCATTCATCGGAAAGCTCAGATGAATGGCAACAAGCCATATTTCAGACTAAATCCTGAAAAGTTACCCATAATTCTGCTGTGGTTAAGGAGTTGATTATTTAGGGCATTACTGTATGTTGTTCGACATCTGACACTTCTATACGCCCACAGATGCATCGAAAATGACATTGATTGCTTATAATTACGCCAACAAAACTTTAGTTTTGGCTATACAGTTTGTATTACACCAAATAATTTTGGAAAAAAAATGAGATCGCAGTCATAATGATGGGCAGAAAATTATTGGTCCAACCGGAACCGAATGACCAACCGGAAGTTCATAAAATAGACACACTTCAATCTTTGTTTTCAATGGGAAATTACACATAGACACACAACACACGTAAACTATTAAACTATGTTTGCTGGTGCAAAATTTTCATATTTAAAACAATACTAGAACATCTGTTGTCAGAGTAGATAGAAATTCCAAAGAGGTGTTCCCGAACTTCCAGACTGAATTTGTTATATTAGTATTGGTATGAAGCCAAAGAATTGTTAATATGTGAATAGTCATGAAACACATTCCTTTATCCCCCACTAGATTATCTCATTTCAGTTTCACTGATCAGTCTTATTCATTTAGTATACTGTATTCAAGAGTTATCTCTGTTTATCTGAAAATGTTGGATTTCCGTCCATCTGCTCATATATCTCAACCATGGGTTATCTGATCTCGATGAAATTTTGAATGCAGGTTTGTCATCAGGAGGGCTTTCAAGGGAGAATTCATTGACGTTGTTCACATTTTCCGTTCAAGAGTTATCTCTTTGTTGATCTGAAAATGTTCAATTTCCGTCCGTCGGTTCATAACTCTACCATGGGTTATTGGATTCAGTTGAAATTTGGTATGGAGTTTTGGCATCAGGAGGGCTTTTAAAAGATGGTTCAGTTATGTTGTTTGCATTTTCTGTTCAAGAGTTATCCCTCTTTGTTCATCTGAAAATGTTGAATTCCGCTAATATATCTTTTTTAATTTGGTTTCCATCCTGCCCATGATTCAATTGGCACCATGAGGGTATGCCAGCATCCGATGTGCAACTTGTTTTTTTTTTTGTGGTGTGATAACTATGGACTTATTTACAAAACGACGTCATAATATGGGGCGACAGTTGGAGTCTCCCAATTTCTTAAAGTATCACTGCGCATTGTTATGCGGGAAACGATACTTCCCTCAGCTGATAGAGAATGTCGCTACCAAGCATTTCCAATCGCATTGACCAATCAGATGCACACATTTAAGCGAAAGTGAAAGTAGGTGTAATTATAACAGTGTAAATTGAATTTTTATTCTACTATATGTTTAAGAAAATTAGGGGATTTCCTGCCTAAAAAATCTGGAGATCTCAGCATAAAATCTTGAACTTCACTGATAGCACAGTTTACTGCTGAAGTTCGCAGTTAATCAAACAGATCCCGTGACCCAGTGGTCAATATTTTCACGTGTGATGACCAACTTCTGTCAACACAAAGTGTATCTGTTTATGACGAAGTAAGACAAAAGTGTCATAAATGTGTTCTGGACTCAGATTTTTCTTAATTTTTTATATGCCCATTTTTAACAAAACAGGACATATTGTGACATTGGTCTGTCTGTCTGTCCATTCACTTTTGGTTTCCGGATGATAACTTTAGATAATCTCAACTGAATGGAATGAAATTTAGTATGTGGGTTTACTAGCACAAAATACAGATAAAGTTTGAATTCGTGTTCTGCCCACCATTTTCACCAGAGTTATGGCTCTTTTTGTTAGTATTTGCACTCAATTTTCGTTTCATGATGACAACTTTAGTAAGTCCAACTGAATGGGGAATATATTTGGTATGTGAGTTCACTAGCTCAAAATACAGGTCAAGTTCCCCAATTTTCACCAGAGTTATGGCCTTTTGTTTGAATTACCACATGTGTATTAAATGCCAAAATGCGGTCAAATTCGAAAGACGGCCGTAACTCAAGTGAAAATAATTGGACAGAACCCATATTCGAACTTGGCCTGTATTTTTAGCTGGGAAACACACATACCAGCTTTGGTAATCCAAACTAGAGTTATCAGTCGGAAACCAAAAATGTTAACAGACGTATAACGTATAACGGGTGTATAAAAATGAACTAATTAAGTTAAATGCTACTGTGCCATATCTACTATATTTTCACAATAGATATCTTAAAATGTGCATATAGTGTCCTAAGTGCGACGTTGGAATACAGCAGCCATTTGAGCTTTGGTGGTCGTGTGGTATTGACATCGGACTTTGAATCGCAAGGCGAGCTCGCCGTCATTGGCCTGGGTTCGAAATTTGCTCACGGAACAAACTAAGGGCTGTAACTCCATCCAAAATACGCAGACCTGGCCTTCTTTTGAACTCAACCAAGACATTGTTGAGCAAGTATCATGTATCAACAAAATCGGTTGATATTTGTTCAAGTTATTGTCATCGGTAGATGCCTGTGTCCCGCCCACCCGTGAACCAATCTAGCCAAACTGTAGGTAGAGTTTTCAACCAAAAATGGAGGAATTATCATTACTGAAGGCTTAGGCCTGGACTGAATAGGGACCAGTGAACATGGATGAGTGAAAGGATACTCTTATTCTTTTTTCAATAAAAAATTATTTAAAGAATATTTTTAGTGCTTGAATTAAATATTGATTAAAAGTAGCTTCAGATACACATCACAGTACTGACATATGGCAGCCAAGAGGCTAAAAGCTTGAGGCGAGATGTACGAAGCTTGTGTATTATACACAAGTGTATCAAGGGGATATACAAAAGCAAAACTTGCTGCTTTTGTAATGACAAGACATTGCCGGTGTATCCTCATTTCGTGCTTTTGGACATCCGTATTAGTTGATAACACAATCATCATCTTCTTGGGCGGCACTATGTGACCGTGTAATTAGAATGCATAGACTGTATACAAGGTCAATTTAACTCTACCATAAATCAAATAGCCGAAAGTGAATGATGATGTGCAATATCCAAATGAAAAGAGCAATTTACCAACTTTCATGAAATGTGACCAACAGCTATATCGACTCAGCAAAAACTGAAAACCCTTTGACGAGTAGAACGACATATATGTCGCTGTACGGTTCGCGAGTGGAACGAAATATATGTCATTTCAGGAAGTGTCATTTTTAAGTAGACATAACTTCAATTAATCATCTAATTTATAAATGAATTGTATAGGAAATATTTTGATTAATATAATGTCCCAATGTACAAGCCCACAGATAATGATAGCACACATAAATAGAAAATACACATAAATTAAAACAAATTATTGGAGCCTTTTGACCTGAACTTGTTAATAATTATTGCTATGACGACATTAAATTCATGCATGACGTCATGTATATGACATTATAAATACTCTCCAAAGGGTTAATCTCAATGCCAATCTAACACATGAGATCAGCAAATGATTATCCTCTCAATCACACCATTCCAAGACAATAATAACTAGAGGTGTGACTGTCCCAATGGGACTACAGATACCCCCCCTGTGTTTAAAATACTAAGATGTTTCACATGTCAGTAAACATTTAGTTAAAATAATAAAATAACAGTTCCCATTGCAGGTGTACAACAATAACCCTAATCTTAAACCTATTGACCGAAAAATGTAGGAATAAAGCTTGGAAAAAATTATGCATGTTGCGAAAAAATTTCTAAGTTGAAAAAGGGGAATAACTCAATCAAAAAATATCGGACAGACGTCATAATCGCAGGTGCACAGGTTCCCATGGTACTAAATATCAGTGCCAAGATTAAAAAACATTGACCGAAAAATGTAGGAATAAAAGCTCGGACAAAATTATGCGTGTTGCAAAACAATTTCTAAGTCGAAAAAGGGGGATAACTCCACCAAAAAATGTCGGACAGACGTCATAATCGCAGGTGCACAAGTTCCCATGGTACTAAATATCTGTGCCACGTTTAAAAAAAATTGACCTAAAAATGTAGGAATAAAAGCTCGGACAAAAGTATACATGTTGCGAAAATTTTCTAAGTCGAAAAAGGGGGATAACTCCACCAAAAAAGGTCCAACAGACGTCATAATCGCAGGTGCACAGGTTCCCATGGTGTTTGATGTATGTGCCAAGTTTCAAGGAAATTGATCAAAAAACGACTGAGAAAAACTCCGGACAAATTTGTGTCCACGGACGGACGGACGGACGACGGACAGACGGAAAAGCTGACTCCAGTATACCCCCCCCCCTACTTCGTACGGGGGGGTATAATAATGGTCAGCCGTGGCTACATGCACAATGGCAATACTTTTGCATGTGCTATTCTTGAGTATACGCCGTGGATACACTTGTGAGTATAAAAAATAATACACAGTGCATCTCCCTGCAGGTTGTTTCTGTGACAGCAGACTACATTTCTTGAAGGCCTGTTTGGGAAAGCAGAGTTGGATCTCAAGCAGTCATAAACAACACAAGAATATATATATAACAAATAAGAATTTAATTCTATATTTCCCGATTTAAAACAATCATACATATACATAAATAACACATTGGCATAAAAATGTGCCCTCAGAATTGAAACATTGGCATAAAAACGCCCTCAGAAAAGATATAATAGCGTAGTGCTCCTAAATGGTGAGAAGCAGCAGTACATATATATGCACCTGTCATTTGCTAATACAGAAAGGTTCAAATATAATTGTTGAAAATATTGGTTCCTTGCTTTGGATATAGATAGAGAACATACAGTAATGCCCTAAATAATCGACTCCTTAACCACAGCAGTATAATGGGTAACTTTTCAGGATTTAGTTGGAAATATGGCTTGTTGCTTTCCGATGAATGGCAACAAGCCATATTTCCGACTAAATCCTGAAAAGTTACCCACAATTCAGCTGTGGTTAAGGAGTCGATTATTTAGGGCATTACAGTACGTCATAATTTGCTCGGAAATGACAGCAGGATATCACGCCTGGTAAATTCAATATTCATTTTTTCTATATATTTCAAACAAGATCAACGACATATTAGAGTAACTCTTCTCTGATACTACAAACAAACTGATATTGACCAGAGTTGTTTTCAGATTTTGGCATTCAAATTTCACAACCTCGAAATGTGGTGACTGAAGTTACTTTATCATCATTCACATTCACATTTATATGGTGACGGGATTCATAGTGATCTAGAAGAAAAAAGGCTATCTTTAAACTATAGTTGAAAAAAAACGAAAATCATTTTCGAGCAAATTATGAGATAGGTTCCGGCCCTGAATTTCATTACACTCAAAGCAAAATTAGCAGTTGGTTTTGTTGGAGTTGAACGTACATAGCTAATTTCAGCCTCCAAATGATGGATACGTAATATGGGAGGAGGGATAACAATAAGTAAAAGGGGAAATACCCATATACAGAATTTATATACTCAAAAGTCATAGCAATTTTCCAGATAATTTAAATTTTCACATAGAAGTGAGACAAACGCTCTTTACTCATACCATATCAGACTAGACTAACAAGGATTCCTCTTTATTGTCCATACTGAAGAAAGAAAAAAAAGAGGTCCTTTTTTTCTAAATTGAGAGGTAACTAATTGAGTTCCTCTTCGCCCTCTAATCTTTCTTTTTTTTGATTCTATGAGTCTTCGGGTAACATATAAAGTCTATAAAATTATTGCATGAATTTATGAACCTAATTTGATCCCAGAAACTGGACTGGAATGTGTGAAAAACGAGTATGTGAGGTTTCAAACCTCCAAGTGCCTTTAACCCTTACGTGACTGGAGCTTCCTGAAATTTTGCAAAAAGCTGTTCTTTTTTATAACCACAGGGAGACTCGCATATTTTAGACAATACATTGGCCAAGCAATATTTACCTTGATGGTTTCACCTTGTAAGGCAGTACATTATCTTATATACCCACAAGGCTCCATATGAGAGACACGTAAATATAAAAAAATGCACGGATACAGAATTTATAATGCTTCACCAGCGTAGCTCCCGTCATGAAAGGGTTAACATACTGAGATCTCTACATAGATGGACAGACCACCAACTACAGTAATGCCCTAATTAATCGACTCCTTAAACACAGCAGAATTATGGGTAACTTTTCAGGATTTAGTCGGAAATATGGCTTGTTGCCATTCATTGGAAAGCTCTCGGGGAGAGCTTTCCGATGAATGGCAACAAGCCATATTTGACTTATGGGCAGACAGAGCCTTTCCGTCGATATACCACAATTGTAGTTTTACACCAAGAATATTGCTTTACATGTAGTAAAATCTGCAACTGATTTCAAGGCACAAAAGCCATGATACACTGACTGTAGAGACCATATGTAGTACTCATACTGATATGTGAATGAGTTTGTTTGGAATTAGGTGTGGCTTTAACCAGGGTTCCTGCGGGGCCTTGGATTCAAGGAACGAACTTGAATTTGACAAGGTGTGGTTCAAGGCCTTGAAATCCTGGAATATGGGCAATGGGCCTTGAAAAGCCTTGAATATTCGCGATACAACAACACGCCGATGATCCGTAATTAATCGCCTCTTACATTTCCGGGTTTACGGTAAATGACCGCATTGGAGCGAGATATATCTCGCAGCTCCTGTCATGAAAGGTATAATACCCAATTTCTAATCAGTGGTTTTCAATGAAATCAACAGAACTCACACCTTCGATATTCCCAGCATATCAGTCACTACTGCACAACACTTATAATGAAAGACTTTCAAAGGCATGTTCACATATCTCAATGAATCAATCAAATAAGTAAAACTATAATACATATTTACGAGCTATCATAAATTATATATAAACAGAAAACAAACAAAAAATATTCAGTGTATTAACACAATGCCTGAAAATATTAAAGAGACATTTAGTTTGAGTAACTGGCCATGCAAGACCAAATACATACAATGGTGTTAATACATTATGTTTAAAGCACTTTGACTTTACAAGCAGTATTTTTTTTATTCACAGTGCATTAGATTCGGGTTCAGCCGCTGAGGTGCTGACCTCATCACATTTATATCTGCAGTAGTTTGACCCAATCAGTCAAATAGATTCTCCCATTCAGTTCTAAAAATATACATTGGAATGGTCTATTCTTAATTTGTGAGGATGTTCAAATAACACAAGTATATGACAAGCAGAGAAACACATTTTAGATTCCTATTCATTCATTTGTAGTGATATTCCAATAATTACTCAGTTGTTCTGTGACAAGGCGATATCTCATATTGTTGGAAAGTAAAATGTTACCCTCTGATCTTTCAGAGAATAAGACAAACCTTTTGATTAAAGGCCCATTTAATTTATGAGTCACCGATTATTTTTTTTTATACCACGATCGCCTATCTTACTATATAAATAAAGCCATCTGTTTAAATTTTACATTTAAAGGGGTACTGTACACAGGGATAGACAATTTTTTTTATTTACGCCCATTGAAATAACTTTCAAGTTAGATTGTGTTCGTGTTATATGAGTTTCGTATAAACCCAATTTAGAGAAGAAAATATTGATCTTGGAAACAAAAATATTACGATTTCAAACTACGCGCCATGTTATTGACCTTCACCGGAGAAGAAGCGAAAGTTCATTGTTCACGGCTTCACTTGACGCCTTCAATCTCTTCCATCGAACAATCTCACTCCCTATAAAATACTTGACGCTTTATGACTCTTGTTTCTTTCTCCTTTTTCCGAATCGGTTATAACGGGCCTTTCTTTTGCAGGTAACATGTTTTGTTTGCAACTCAATAATGTTCGCGAACGGCCGTCGATAAAAGACACGCAACAGATACGATTTCAAGAACGGTAACTCGTACTGGCATAATTCTCCATTTTATGACTCCAGCCGACAACGTCGGGCTCATCGGCTAGTCTATTTCTATTTTGGAAAATCTGTGTGTCTGTGTGTGTGTGTGTTCGCGATGAACTCGAAAACGGCCGACCCGATTTCTATGAAACTTGGTATGTGGGGGTATTTTCGGCCGGGGGGGGGGGGGGTGACATAGGCCTATTAATTTGCCCGTGCGACGTGACCTTGAAATCGGGTAATTTCAAGGTCAAACGCCCGAATATTACGGGATTTCGATAAAACTTGGTATGTGGGAGTACCTTCGGCCGGGGAGTGGCATAAACCTATTAATTTGCCCGTGCGATGTGACCTTGACCTTGAAATCGGGTCATTTCAAGGTCAAACACCCGAATATCACGGGATTTCGATGAAACTTGGTATGTGGGGGTATTTTCAGCCGTAGAGTGGCATGGGCCTGTTAATTTGCCCGTGCGATGTGACCTTGACCTTGAAATTGGGTCATTTCAAGGTCAATCATCGCCCGAATATCACGGGATTTCGATGAAATTTAGTGTCTAGGGATACTTTCGTATGGGGAGTCTCATAAGCCTATTCATTTGCCCGTGCGACGTAACCTTGACCTTGAAATCGGGTCAATTCAAGGTCAAATCGCGAATTTTGATGGGATTTCGACGATATTTTATACGTAGGGTTACTTTTGTCGACTGGGTGTTTTGGACGGGTCAAATCGTGACCCGCGACCTGACCTTCAAAATGATCAATTCAAGGTCAAATCGGGTAAAACCGGATGGATTTCGACGGGTACTTTTGTCGGGTACTTTTGTCCGGGCAGTGTTTTGTCCGGGTCAAATCGTGACCCCACCTGACCTTCAAATGGACAATTCAAGGGCAATTCGCCGAAAAGCAGAGGGGAAACAGCCCGGACGAAGTCGGGTCCACCTGCTAGTTCTATATATAGTGCCTTGATATACGGTTTTAATAACAATCTATGCCATAAAATATGATTAAAATACTATAATTCATCACCATTTGGAACGTCTGTGTCTCAGGATATGCCCATAATGTAATAGAAAATAGCTGAAATCATAAAAACATTTCCCCCATTGTGGCTCCAAAAATGCAACAGAATACAAACTATTGTTTATTTTCACTGGAAGGAGACTAACTCTATATCAAAATATATAAATTTATTCCCCTTCCATTGAAAATTATAGACTTTTGCAGAAACTTGAGCACAGAATACACGTTGGTATCTCAACAAACATGACATGATCACAGTTTATTACATCAAATAAGTTGAAAATACAATGTTTGGAACGTCCTCTTTCAAATGGTATATAACATGGTTGAAAATTAAGTGGGCCTTTAACTCTTTCTAAATTAAATTGATGAGTCTTTTGTTGAACTTATTATCTGATCATTTTCCTCCAATAAATAAGACTCCCTCTATTCTTGTATTATCTGTCACCTGCTTATTTTTCCTGAACACCCCTCCAGATGAATAATATACCATTTGAATGTATACTTTTATTACTGAGTGGGAGAATCCATTCAGTATAGAAAGGGTCAAACAGATGATTGTTGATGGATAGTTATTTGAATCCCATTCATTCATGTGTAGGGATATTTAGCTAAGATTGATACGTTGTTTCTTAAACCTATTATCTGAATAGCTATACACATGAATTAGTAGGAATCCATAAAGTGTTTTATAGCCTATTGTTTGCTTATATTATCAGAAGATCCCTTTAACTCTTTCACTGCCATGCAGCACCACAGACAGATCTGCTACTGTCAAGCATACTATACATGTACATGTAGCATATTGCTGCTAAATACATATGGATTGGGTATTTCTCAATAACTTTTGTATCTGCCGAGCTATTTTCGTGAATCTTGGTACGCATGTAGGTATTGGTCTGGGGAATTGAAAACACGCCCCAGTCCACCATTGTCACGTGACCACATTCACTTGAACACAAACAAGATGGCCACCACCCCAAAATATAAGAAAATTTCAGTATTTCTCAATAACTTTTGTATCCATAGAGATATTTTCATGAAAGTTGTAAGTAGGTATCCGTATTTGGGAATAGAAAGTATGTTCTTGTCCACCAGTGTCACATTTCACGTGACCACGATCATTTGACCACAAAAAAAGATGGCCGCCATCCCGAAATATAAGATAATGTTAGTATATTGCTGCTAAATACATCTTGATTGGGTATTTCTCAATAACATATCTGTATCTGTAAAGGTATGTTCGTGAAACTTGGTGCACAGTTAGATATTGGATTTTCAAATTGAAAACACTTCCCAGTCTGCCACATGATCACAAAACAAGATGGCCACCACACCGAAATATAAGGAAAATTCATTATTTCTCAATAACTTTTGTATCTGCAGAGATATTTTGACGAAATTTGGTATGTAAGTTGGTGTTAGTATTAAGAACCGAAAACAAGTTAGTCTATTTCTGCTAAATACATATATTATTGGGTATTTCGCAATAACTGTTGTATGTGCAGAGGTATATTCCTGAAACTTGGTATGCAGGTAGGTATTGGTCTCTGTGGAATGGAAAACACTTCCCATACCAGGAGGGTCATGTGACCGCGACCACTTAATCACAAAACAAGATGGCCGACATCCCGAAATATAACAAAATAAACCGTGAGTTTCTCGTTACAAAATTGATTACACCACGTACACTGTTTTCACAGAATAATATAGAGTTACTTCCCACGGATTGATGTTACGGGTATGCATTCGACTCAAGTCGCGATCGGCAGTGTATGGGTAATTCAACTCAAGTCGCGATCGGCAGTGAAAGAGTTAAATGAAAAACAGACTACTCCATTACGACACTATATACTTTTAGAACTGAATATGAGAATAAATTCTCCATTCTTTCGGTTAACTTTGAAAACTGCTATGTACATTCAAACTAGTAAGGTTTAACCCTTTCTATAATGCATGGATCCTCTCAGTTATAAAAATATACACTGAAATGGTCTACTATTCATCTGGAGGGGTGTTCAGCAAAAATAAGCAGAAAATATACAATCAAAAGTGCATAATTAGTTAACATGGTCATTTGTTGAACTTATTATCTGAATATTTCCTATAGGATAACTACTCAAGGAGTATTTAGTATAGAAAGGGTTTATAAAGGGATTCAGCCAAAAAATTGGCTCCAGCTAATATATAAATTGTAAAATGTGAATCTTTATTTAAAAGTTGTGATTCATGGAATACCTTATACATGTACAATAAAACCTCTACAAACAGAACACTTCAGATTGATCTTTTATATAGAAAATTGTGCCATCATCAAACACGAAACTGTCATTACAAGAGTGATCAGGACGAAAATACTCCATTCTTAATTTCTGTAACTTTAATAAACAATACAATGTTTTGGTGATAATTGTAGTACTGCAGATTTATAGGGATCTAGTGGTTATATTGACAGTGCTTGTCAAATCTACATCTGACTATAGTGTATCAATGGATGTAAAACAAACTGCAAATGATTTATTGTAACTGTGATCTTTTAATTGTTAACATAAAGCGATATCTAATCCAGCATGTGTTTTAACCCTTCCATGACTGGAGCTTCCTGCAATTTTGTCCCAATGCATGTTCTTATATATGGGAGCCTAATGAATTATAGTATTTTAATCATATAGGGAGCCTTGCATATATACGGTAAGAGAATACATTGGCCTAACAATATTTAACTTGACATTCTATAAGCCAGTGCATTCTCTTATATATGTGTGGCTCCCTATGGTAGACTTGCATATATAAGAGAGTGCACTGTCACATCTTTAATGCTGCACTAGCGCAGCTCCCATCATGAAAGGGTTAATTTCGGGCGAAATGCTTTATCTGAGCAGAAGACAACTGATTAGACCAATTAGTTAGATAAAAATTCCCATTCAGTGTTCGGAATGGAAAGGTTCCGGATTACAGAAGTAATTCTTGGTGACATTGTTGCACCTGGGTGAATTCGGGTCTGGGCAGTTCGTTTGGAATGGAGAGGGATTCAGTTTATAGAGAGTCCAGTTTGGAGTGGTTTTATCGTATATAATATTCCTTATAGTTCCATCCCTAGATGCTTTAAACTCTGACTCAGTGTTTGGTGAGATATTCTAGCAGCGATCCAGTAAGCTAATTTTCCAGTATCTGTGATCTATATGTTGCTGCAAATGATGGACAATGCTCTAGATAATTTGCAATTCATGGGATAATTATCCTGGATAAATTAGAGTCACTGATGAAATCAAATTAAAAATATTATAGTTGAGTTTTGATGGAAAACATGTGCATGTTTAAATAGCATAAAACAAAACTATAACAAAATTCAAGAGGACTGGCAATGTTGAATATTAAGCTAGGCCTGCGCTTTTAATCGCACCCGTAGCACTGCAGTCATAGATATTATAAAAAATAAATTTATATAGCAAATTATACAGTAAATCAGTTTCAATGTTTTACAAAATTTATTACCCCAACCCCTTAAATTAAAGCTACAAACAGTATTCGCAAATTTTGGATTTTGAAGATATGTATATCAAATATGAGTGGAAAGAGTATTCGAACTCAGTCAAATAAAATTATAGATGCATGAAATTTACCTCTTCAGGATAGTGGTGAAGGGCAGAACCATTAATCTTCAACAGCTAACAAAGCACCGATGGTCATAGTACATATGTTTAAATCAACATGGCTCCTTTGTACCTTCAAGTTTATATACCAATTTCGGATATCTTAAAATTGGGAGCTCTTTTTCCTCAAGCTTACTATTTTCAAAATTTCCTGATGTATAATTATGCGTTTGAACTGTTTCTTTGCGGCTTTTGTCCACCCGATAATGAAAGTGACAATTTTAAATAGAAACAGTTTGCGATGTTGTGAAAAAAGTGTTTGCTAAAATTGAACCCCATTGTTACATCAAAATAACAACAAACTTATGGCACTAAAAGATATTCAGAAAGAAAAAAATGAATTAATGTCACCTAATAGTCACACAGGTTTTCAAACTATCAGGTTAACAACAAGCAGACCTGCAATAAATATAATTACATCCTTAAAGGCCCACTTAATTTTCGAGTCACTGATTATTTGTTTTATAGTGCCTTGATATACGGTTTTAATAACAATCTATGGTATAAAATATGATTAAAATACTATAATTCATCACCATTTGGAACGTCTGTGTCTTAGAAGGTGGCCATAGGGTAATAGAAAATAGCTGAAGTCATAAAATAATTTCCCCAGTTATGGCTCCCAGAATGCAACAGAATTCACACCATAGATTATTTTCAATGGAAGATATTTAGATACGGTATAGAGTTATTCCCCTTCCAATGAAAATAATAAACTTTGTGTAGAAACTTCAGCACAGAACAGAAGTTGGTTTCTCAACAAACACAACATGTTCAGTTTATTACATCAAATAAATTGAAAATACAATGTTTTGGAGCTTCCTCTTTCAAATGGTATATAATATGGCATATATTTTTTATAATGTGATCTGGGGGTTCGAAAATTAAGTGGGCCTTTAATTTGTACCAGTATATACCTATAGATCAACATTGAGCAAAGAAATTTAAAAACAAAAGCAAAAAGGAGAAAACATTAAATAAATCAATAATTCACATATAATCTAATATAGTGTGGAGAATCGAATATCATCAAGCATTAAAATATTCAAGCATGGAAGCATATTAACCTTTCTTAACCCTTTCATGATGGGAGCTGTGCTGGTGCAGCATTAAATATCATGTGCCAGTGCATTCTCTTATATATGCGAGTCTCCCATAGGGAGCCTCGCATATATAAGAGAATGCACTGGCTTACAAGGTCATGGTAAATATTGTTAGGCCAATGTATTCTCTTATATATGCGAGGCTCACTATGGGAGACTTGCATATATAAGAGAATGCATTGGCACAGGGGTTTCACAAAATTTCAGGAGGCTCCAGCCATGAAAGGGTTAATGAAATAGATTCTCCCATTCAGTTATAAAATTATATATTGCAATGGTCTATTATTCATATGGAGGGATATTCAGGAAATATAAGCAGACTGCAGAAAATAATGCAGAAGGATGCCTATTAAATCTTTAGTGACAAATGTTCAGATGATAACTATGGCCGTTTGTTGAACTTATCATCCGACCATTTCCTAAGGAACTAAAGTCAAAAGCTCTTCAGAGCTTGTGTTTGTATAATGATTTTACCTCGGACTTTTAAATAAAATTTATCTCATCTTATCTTAACTACTCGTCAATAAGTATTTGGTAATAAAAGGGTTAAATTGTTTTATGGATTCCATGTTGTATAAATAGGGAAAACATTTCACATGTTTGATGTCAGATGTGCTTTTCCAGATATCTCTCTATACATTTGATCAGGAAATGGGTATGAGTTTCCAATAGTTCAATAATGAACAGCATAACTTCCCAACTATGAAATCTTACATAGCCCGTATCAACGTAATTTAATGCCTGATTCTGAAACAGATGCGAGAAATCACTCTCTTCAGTGGTTAAACTTGCCGATGTGCCTACAAGCATCCATTCAGAATAGTATTTTCCGTACAATGAAATCTCGTCATTAGAAAGTTATTAATATAATGATAAAAAGACCTATTTTTACATGTACTTGTTGATGATCTTGTTGATGATCTTGTTGATGATAGTTGTTTACAGAATTTGATCAAATTTATTTTATATTGCATGTACCGGTACACACTTCGAAGTACTTGATTCCATTGAACCCCATAATTAGGGTATCCAAGCCAAGTGTACCAAACCAGCCTTCAAACTGCCAGAGCTTGGCTAGAGACACATGTAGTATTCTGTGTGAGGTAGCAGCTCATTTAATTTTACAGAGGTTTTAATCCTTTCATGACGGGAGCTGCATTAATGCAGCATTAAAAATCCTGTGCCAGTGCATTCTCTTATATATGAAAGTCTCCCATAGGGAGCATCGCATATATAAGAGAATGCACAGGCTTACAAGGTTAAGGTAAATATTGTTAGGCCAATGCATTCTCTTATATATGCGAGGCTCCCTATGGGAAACTCGCATATATAAGAGAATGCATTGGCACAGGGTTTTTGCAAAATTTCATGAAGCTCCAGTCATGAAAGGGTTAAACGATACAGCAGCATGTCAGTGACAAAAGCTAATATTTTCTTCTCTGAGATCTGATGAGTTGTACAGTTATGCCCTAAATAATCGACTCCTTAACAACAGCAGAATTATGGGTACCTTTTCAGGATTTAGTTGGAAATATAGCTTGTTGCCATTCATCGGCAAGCTCTCACTGAGAGCTTTCTGATGAATGGCAACAAGCCATATTTCCGACTAAATCCTGAAAAGTTACCCATAATTATGCTGTGCTTAAGGAGTTGATTATTTAGGGCATTACTGTATGTGACAAACTAAAGGAGATGTGAAGATGATTGTTAGAGTGCACCTATGGATATAGGACTGGAATGTATCATAAATGGAAAACTTCGGCCAAAAAGATAATAAATCATTTGTTTCTCATTCCATTTAAAAAAAACTATTGAGGGAAGGGAGGGTTTTATTTTATTTTTTCTCCCTGATGTCATCTTCAAAAGCAGATGGTTAATCAAATAAATCTCAACACCAAAGAAATGCAAAGGGCGAGCACTCCACAGTGCTATATGTATATAAGAATTATATAAGAACTAAGTTTTCTAAAATATTGTACACATTGTAATTTAAAGCACATAAATTGAAGAAAAATCCATCTAGATATGTCTAATCACTTAGAAACATAAACAAATAATTACCGATGATTCCAAATATAAAAGCCTGAGTTTAGTGTGTCTGACATTTTCAGATTGAGGTCGCCAGAGGGTGAATTTAGTGACACTATCCCGCATAGCAGGCTAGTTTCTCCAAATTCACCCTCTGGGGACCTCATTCTGCTTAGGCCTCAACTGCTATGGGAGACCCAGATCAGACTGAATTCCATAGTTGAAGTTGGTGATGTTCACCTATTAGTCACATCGATTATGCAATTTATCTTCTGCAAATTAGGGGATATAGAAACTTCCCAGAAGGGAAAAAGTAACTTAATGTTAATTTAAGACTATAGATATTTCCTAGAAGATGAGGCCTAAGCAGAATGAGGTCCCCACTCCCAGATGGTGAAGTTGGTGATGTGCGGAGTAGCAGCCCTAAATTCACCCTCTGGGGACCTCATTCTGCAAATGTCAGACACACTAAACTCAGACTTGTTGAGTCCCTTCTAAATCACTGAGGTTTTGCTTGAGAAACAAATGATTTATTTTATTTGGCCTCATAAAAATAAAAGTAATCACAGGCATGACATGCTCCATCCATCTCCTAATGACACATATTACGATAACTTCTTCATTGCTGAATGTCGTTGTGCACTGGGCCATTAACGTTATCGTAATTTTTACGAGAATATTAAATATAACGAGAATATTGCCAAAACTGACTCCATACAAAGGCCATTATCATACATAATTCTGGAATATCATACAGTTTTAAATGTTGAGATCCACTTTTTTAGAGTTGCGAATGTCCCCGGGATGGATGGCACATCTCATACCTTTATGATAATAGCTAAAGATGTATTCAGGACTCTCAGACATTTAAGAGGAAAATTCCACGTCAAGAGCTTATTGCAAAAAATAGATCTGTCAAATATTCAATTTAACTCTTTTGCTACTGAATGGATTCTCCCATTCAGCTATAAAAAAGTATATAGAGGATTGGACTATTATTCAGCTGGAGGGATTTTTAGGAAAAAATAAGCAGATGACAGATAATGGAAGTACAGAAGGAATCCTATCTACTGGTGGGAAATATTCAGATAATAACGGGCCGTTTGTTGAACTTATTGTCTGAACATTTCCTAAGGTAACTATTTGTCAATTGAGTATTTAGTAAAGAAAGGGTTAAACTTATCTGTTGTAAAAATATCTGCAGATATAAAGGGGCATTACTATTATTTGGAAGATAACAAGAACGCTCCAAAACTGGGACTAAGATATCACCTCCGCTGGGCACCAAATACAAATTCGGCTGTTCAAAATATGAGTTCCAAGTTGACAAAATCATCTCATTCCTGATATTTATAAGTGGGATATGAAAATGTTTATTCAATTGTTTTTACATGAATTGTGGCCCTTTTTCGACTAGTAATTTACCCGATTCCATAATATTTTGGTCTATGACTAATAACTCTAGTTTGGATTGTTTGATTGGGACCAATGATATGAATGTGTTATCGATATTATTTTTTAAACAGCCATTTGAAGAAAAAAAATGGTTCTATTATGTTATCAGTCTATCCTTCCATCCATTAAAATTTTGGTTTCAAACCGATAACTGGAGTTTGATTTAATTGGTCAGAATGAAAGTTGGTATATGTATTTCTCACCCAAAAATACAGTTAAAGTACGAATATGGGTTCTGCCCAATTATTTTTACATGAGTTATGGCATTTTTTCAATTTAGAGTTCACCTGATTTAAAGATACTCAATCTGATTTTATGGTCACCATATCATCAGATTCCAACAACAATAATTTTTTAAATGCCGCGTCAGTTATTAGAATCAATTAATTGCCCGAAAATAATGCTAACCACTATCAACTATAGTATAAAATTGCCCAAAATGGGTTATTTATCAACATTTTGTTCCACAAAATTTGGCTGGATTGTCAAATATCTAATAGAAAGCCACTTGATTTTAGAGTTACCCATCTTCATCCGCAATTTGTTCTCGATTTTTTAACAGGCCACCAAAAATAATAGATTTAAAAAATTGATATCTGCTTTGATGAGTGGGTTCCTCAACTTGAATCAAATATTTTTTACACCCGAATCTAAAGAAACAGGTATTTTGAGCATTAATTCGGATTATGCATCTTTGACAACAATTTTAATTGGAGAAACAGGTGTGTAGCCATGCCCCAGTGATGGTCTTGTTGAGATAAGAAAGCCATTTGTCCTGCTAAATTATGTTTTATAACAGTTTGTGGTTGTTATCATCCTACCGGTTGTAACTAGGAATCCTGAATACATCTATAAATCTAACCTAGGTTATATATAACCCTTTCATGATGGAGGTTCATGATGGGAGCTGCGCTGGTGCAGTATAAAAGATCCTGTGTCAGTGCATTATCTTATATATGCGAGTCTCCCACAGGGAGCATCGCATACATAAGAGAATGCACTGGCTTACAAGGTCAAGGTAAATATTGTTAGGCAGATGTATTCTCATATATATGCGAAGCTCCCTATGGGAAATATAAAATAGATACAAATGTATATATATATATATATAAGATAACGCTTACAAGGTCAAGTTAAATATTGTTAGGCCAATGTATTCTTTTATATATTCAGTAAACTCCAATCATGGAAGGGTTAATTATGCAGAAACAAAAAATATAATACATGTAAATGATTGAGTACAGTTTCTAAAGATACCCGATTCTGTGGAGCATTTCTAAAAATCATCTTCATTTTCTTGCAAATCCTCTTCACGTATATTACTCTCGTCGACGGATTCTGAAGAATCAGCCTGTTCCATTGTTCGAATATTACTAATGTCTAATTTGGGAAGGTCTATTTGCTCTGGGTAGAGCCATGGCTTGTATCCAGGTCCATTTTTATCCTTCCAGGCTTTGTATCCTTTGCATGCTTTATGTATCCTGTTAATAACCTGAAATTAAAGGCATAGTATTATTATTATAATGCACAGCAGGTTAGCATCATAAATTAACCCTCTGGGGACCTCATTATGCTTAGGCCTCATCTTCTCTGGAAAGTATCTTTATTATTTTAGTTTCTTTAGAAAGTTTCTTTTCCTTTTAGTTTAGTTTCTCTATATCCCCAAAGTGGCAGATGACAGAGAATGAGGTCCCCAGAGGGTGAATTTAGTTATGCTAGCCCACTGTGTGGGGTAGAGTCACAAAATTCACCTTCTGGGGACCTCATTCTGCAAATGTGTGCCACCATATTCTCAGGCCTGTCCACAAACTATCTTATCTGACAATATGAACCAATGCTTGTACTAGTTACAGTAATTCCCTAAAGAATCGACTCCTTAATCACAGCAGAATTATGGGTAATTTTTCAGGATTTAGTCGGAAATATGGCTTGTACTGAGAGCTTTCCGATGAATGACAACAAGCCATATTTCCGATTAAATCCTGAAAAATTACCCATAATTCTGCTGTGATTAAGGAGTCGATTATTTAGGGCATTACTGTAAGTATGGTAGATACAGACTTCACAATGTGGTTTGACGATCAAGGAAGAAACTGGCAAGTAGACTCTAAATCATTTATTCAGCATTCAAGACATACATCTGATCATGGACATGGCTCCCAGGCCTTGCATCTGTGGTAATCTTCAGAGTGTATCGTTAGAGGTCTCATAGAGTAGTGAGTTCTTAGACAACGATAGGTACTCGATTTGGCTAGAAAATGTTCAGCCTTATAAAGCTGCTGGTATAGCTATGAAAAGTACATGGGGTGAAGGAGAAGATCACTCGATCTTTTCGACCATCCCGGGCGCTTCGCGCCCATCTACTCACTCTCATGAAAAGTACTGACATTTGTTAGAGTGGCTAGTTGTCAAAAAGTTGTCACTAAGTATCAATTTAGTAATACAGATACCAGTGCAGTTCTAGCGCTGACTATTACAACTGCACCATGGAACACTCCGAGATTAATATATTTCTCATGGGAACTGATGTCACATGATCACACCGCTCTGTTAGTACATCTGTCCTAGCTAACACTGGAATCTATCCATGCAATTTAGTGCATCATTGGTTATATTAAGTGCTTAAGAAGATTTGTGGAAGATTAAGTTTATGCTAATGTCAGTCATTATAGGCTGTGGTGCACGTGGCCACTATATAATAACGTACCTTAGGTGCAAGGATTTGAGTTGCTTTGTTTACTGCCCAGGCTGGAAGCTTTCCTGTAAAAATTACATAACAAGACAGTCAGAGACACTGGAAAGATTGAGATAAACTGGCCTGAATCCTATCAACAACTGCACATTAAAATTACCTGTGGACAACCAACTAAAACTCATAAGAAACCCTAATTTACTGGTGCACAAATCATATTTACCAGTGAAAGAGCCGACTGAATACTCACCAGTTATGAGCGAGGTAACCTGACCACGTTTTTCACTCTTTCAGTGTCAAAAGGGCAGATGTTTTTGGCCAAAAAGTTTCAAGCCTATAGTCCGCAATCACCTCTCCAGATCTCACTGAAAGTCTTAGTCGTCAACAGTTAATCACTTAATGCTCGGCCATTTATGTCTTGATTACAATTTATCAGAAGTCACACATGCTTATACTTATCAAAGTAATAATTATGTTTTTGTTTAGTTCAGTTTCTAAGTGATCCTATATATTTTTTTTTAATTTGGCCGATGTTTCTTGAAAATGGCCAAATAAATTCAGAAATGGTTAAAAAAACCCACATCAACTAGATTAAATCTTTAGTTTATACAGTAGATATTCACTAATATCCAAGTATAATACAAATATATCAAATCTTATTTAACAAGTATGATACATGGCTAAAATATGTTAAGTATGAAATGTACAATATTTCCAAATCAGTTATGTCATGATTAACCAAGCGTAGACAAAATGTAATTATCAAAGGTCATAGTTGACACAATTTGTCATCTGAAATAATGTGTGTTGGTGTATGGTGTTATCCACTAAGCACTGTCAATCAAGTAGTTCACAGATAATCTATTACGTTTACAATTGAATTTATTGACAGTCGACAACCAAGTTTTCGGGACAACTGAAAGAAATAAAACTCAACATATTTTATATGGTTTTCTCGGAATTGGGTTGTACTTTTGGCTCTATTTTTAGTATATTATATTTATTTCACATACATGTATGGTATTAGTGCTGTCATAATTAGAGTTTGACATAGAACTGAAAGTCTAATTAATACATGATAAGCCTCTCTGATACAAACCTTTTGGATCTGATTGTGAGACATATGTGAACTCTGTTTTGTTGTCTTCTAAGTTTCGCACCATATATCCCGTGAGGAAGGAAATCCCTCTTATGAATCCCTTCCGAGGAGGAAATTTCTGCAACGTAGAACAATAGTGTTGATCACAATGTACGTAGGAGTTAAAACATATCAAAGTACTTTGTCAAGACTTTATATAGTGCTCATGCAGTGGCCCAAAGAAATGTCAGACAAAGAGATGCAAATGCTTTAAAGCCAATCAACTATGCAACAGTCATAGTCATTGTAGCAGTTTGAATTGTTCTAATAAATGGTGCTTCTTTGCATGTAATGTTGAGTGTACATTAATTTATTATGTTTGTTGTGAATGAATAAATATTAATATTAAAAAAAACATTGCTCATATAAGCTATGTATAGAGGATATGGCAAAGTAGCATGTTATATATAAGTCTCCGAAACATGCCGAGCATTGCTCTTTAAACATGTCTGGGACTATACAACACACAAGGTGCCTATTTTTATAAGCAAATTTAAGTTTTGAGACAGTGAAAAATTCTCTTTTTTTTAGATTGGGTGGGTTCGAACCCCGGCCCATCACAACGAGAGTGCCTTGCGACTCAAAGTCCGACATCAATATCACACGGCCACCGAAGCAACCCCATATATATTAGTCATTTCATGAAATGACTGACCCCATGAAATGACGAGAGATTTTATTCATTTCACGAAATGACTGATTTGTCATTGTCACAAACATCGATCACATTCGTAACCAGAATGTCAAATATGACGCAAATGTAGCCAGCTTTTCGTCAATGATCACATTCTTAGCTAGCTTTTCATATTCTCAAATACTTTGATCAGACAAGATAGAAAATACTAGAAATATTACAGATTTTCAGTTTAGACGTTCAGTCAATGTCGTGGAAGTGGAAAATTAATGTATCATTGCCTCCCTCTGAGGGCTTTAATCGCCAATTAGTATTTACATGTATCATAAGAATTCTAAGCTTCAACTAAAGCCTGGCCTTGCTCAATCTCATTTTTTTCCAATATGACAGCACTGGATGCCATTTTGTTGCAAACATAAAGATACCACATACATGTACATGTATCATGTGATCAAATTGAAATTTGAAAAGCTAGTATCAAATGTGAATGCCGGCCAAAAGCTGGCTGCACTTATGACCGTTTTGAAAAGCTGGCTACGAATGTGATGGATGCCTTGTGACATTGGCCCCCATCAGCCCATGTAAGGCAGGGCTGAAACAATAGAGAGGTTTAGATCAAGAACTTATAACTTCAAACTTCAGGCACTGTCAGCCACCAACAGACAGATAATGCATTTGATCACCAGACATTATCATGTGCCGTACAGACAGATTATCTTTATCGATATACGGGGATGTCTAGCGATCATGTCACATCATCTGACTGATGGTAGCCTTTGACCAGCAAGAGTGGATATAGATCATGCCATGAATCTCTACTCTGGCTAATGCCCATAGATATCATATTCTACCAACACGAAGCATGGGAACTTTTTGAAGTTTGAAGTCAAAATATAACACGGGGAATATATGTCTTTTTATTATATGTTCCTTAATAATGTAATTCACTGTAGTTGAAGGTCCCAATTTGAAATTTCACGATTTAAGTGACTTTGTGAGTGATTATACCTTGTGGCACGTGCAATTATGGAATTTCTCCTGGGTAATTAACTCAATGTTTATTGCGATATCGGCTCACAAAAGTCATAGAAAAGCATGCAATTTTGAGTTGGGACCTTCACCTGCATTGACGTACATTATTAAGGAACAGATAATAACTAAGAAATATATTCCCTGTGTTATTTTTTCAACTTTATAAGGTTCCCTGTCAAAACTTCAAAAAGTTCTCAGATATTGTACTTGTGGAATATGATCTCTATGGATGTTAGCCATAGTAGAAATTCATGGCATGATCTAGAGTGGATAATGTGGAATAATCTCTAACTCCAAACCTTCTACCCACAACCGTGATATATTAGCATGCCGGAATAAATAGCAATCTTGTTGTTCCATAAGGACCATATAGAGTTTGTAGTTAAGTTTTTTAATGTTCATCTTGTTGTCAAGGTAACACAACAATGTGAGATTGATGCCTAATAGTGGGCTAATGGGTTTCCAACAGCAGAGTGGCTTGGTTTCGATTTAAGCGAAGCATAACTGTAGTAATATGCATATATCATGTCAAGCTGTGACCCTTTAGCAAGGCCAATAGTATAGTGATTGTTTGTTGAATCAAAACATGAAATAGGTCCTGCTGTTGAGTGAGTGCAAGTTCACGTGAAGGAATGTGGATGAGTATGCTTTCAATGCTGTGGTGAGTCACCTGTAAAATGGCAGCAAACAATTTATTCAGCATTTATCATCAGGTATTATAGATGCTAAATCCAAATTAAAGCTCGCAAATTACTATTTCCTTGGCTTCGGGGGTAAAAAATATTTGTTTCAAGTTGAGGAACTCACCCATCAGAGCTCAGAGTGATCAGATATCGATGTTTGAAATCTATTATTTTTCACCGCCGATAATTTTAAGTGGCCCAGTAAACAGTCGATGAGAAGACTGTCTCGGACCAAATTGTGGACGAAGATGGATAACTATAAAATCAAGTGGCTTTTTTTGTGTCAGATATATGACAATCCGGCAAAATTTTGTTGAACAAAATGTTGATATATAACAAGTTTAAAAAAAAAATTGTTGTTGGAATCTGATGATATGGGGACCATCAATTCGAATTGAGTACCTTTAAATAATGTAAATGTTTAAAAAAAAAAGGGCCTCATGAGATTAAATGGTCTCAAGGCCTTCGAATTGGGTGATGGGTACATACTAAATAACATAAACATCTGTAAAATCATTATTATCAAGAAGAACATGAAAAATTAGATACACATGAACTTTGTTCTTATTTTCATTGTCAACAAACCTTCAATAATGAGATGGCATGTGTTGAAACCATTGTTATGTAAACATTACTGTTGCATTACCGATCAAAGTCCAATAAAATACCAACATTCAATCAAAGTGTAATGACAAATATTGGAAACAGTCAAGGCATTGAAAAATATTCTGAACAACAGTATAAATTGATTCCAGTATCAAATCTTCTAATTATTTTGTGGGTACAAAATTTGGTCGCTGAATGCCAAACCCAACCACCGAATTGACCGATATTCTGCAAGTGTCAAAATAGTGTCAATTCGCTCAGAACACATGTACAGTCTGTAAAACAGTTACATTTACTCGTTACTCTTCAGAATGATTTTTACTTGACAGGGACCAGCCTAGAGGGCGACTTGGTAGATAACTTCTCCCAGGCCATAAAATGTGCGACTTCTCCCTATTTATCTCCTAAGGAGAAGTGACTTCTCTCTCATATACCAGTATGCATACATGTATGTCCCAATATCATATTGAAACTATATCTAATTATTATGTGTTCTTACTTACTATAATGGTCTATAAATGTGCTATTGTGTTGCATAATACTTATTGGATCACACAAGGGTGATGTTGGGGAGTAAATTGAACATCAGCTATTGTTTCTTCTCCCTGATAACAGTCCACTTCTCCCTAATAACAAAACAGGGAGAAGTGACTTCTCCCATTCAAAACCTCTAGTCTGGTCCCTGTAGGCTGTACTTGTGCATGATTGAAAACATTTTTATTATTATTTACATTCAGCAAGTCTCTGATCTCATCAGAAACAAGATTAAGGTATAAGATACATGTATAATTAGAACATAAATTTTCATATAATCATGTAACAGTTTAACAAACAACATGTTTCTAGTTTTTCTCTGTTCTTGGAATAAACCAATGAGAAGTTCTGATAATTGCAAGATCATAATCTTGACCAATGAAATCGATTAAAAATATGTAAGCTTGGATTGCCTTGGAAATAATATGTTCCAGGAATACTTTACCATTTCGATACACTAGCTTCTAGAGAGCAATTCAGATAGAGAAAGAGTTCTTTCACTTGCTATGCTTTGAACGTTTCCTCGAGCCGTAAATGTCCCAAATTGATTGTAAGTATTATACCAGAAAATCAATATTAATTGATAGAAGCGTTTCCGGATAGAGGTCTTTATTTCATATTTATTATTATATACCAGGAAACTACATGTATATTACACTTGTTATAGGAAGAGTTTTAAAATTTGGCAGTAAATTACAACCACCAGGACATGACACTGAGGTGTTGCATCCTCCTTGTCCTAACCCATTAGAAGCTGTCAGTGATATTTTAACCAGAACAGGATATGACTCTGAGGTGTTGCATCCTCCTTGTCCTAACCCATTAAAATCTAAGACTAATGTTTTAATCCTCCTTGTCCTCACCCCTTAAAAGCTAGTATTAATTTACAAACATCAGGACATGATGCTGAGGTGTTGCATCCTCCTGTCCTAACCCCTTAAAAGCTAGTATTCATTTACAAACATCAGCACATGATGCTGAGGTGTTGCATCCACCTTGTCCTCACCCCCTTAAAAGTTAGTATTAATTTACAAACATCAGGACATGATGCTGAGGTGTTGCATACTCCTGTCCTATTAACCCCTTAAAAGCTAGTATTAATTTACAAACATCAGGACATGATGCTGAGGTGTTGCATCCTCCTGTCCTAACCCCTTAAAAGCTAGTATTAATTTACAAACATAATGGGACATGATGCTGAGGTGTTGCATTCTCCTGGTCCTCACTCCTTAAAAGCTAGTATTAATTTACAAACATAATGGGACATGATGCTGAGGTGTTGCATTCTCCTGGTCCTCACCCAGGGTCCGCGCTGGACCGAAATTTACTTTTGCCAAATAATTTGCCAAATGAAAATATTTTTTGCCAAATTCTTTTAGAATTTGCCAAATATTATTCCCAATAGCATCATTTCTGCAACCTTGATTGAGTCTTATGTTTCGACACTCGCGGTTTGATATCGATAAATAAAGCAGTTAGTTAATAATTATACTCTCATCTCTATTGTGGTTTATCATACAACAATAAACCAATCACGGAACAATACAATGGATGATATCAGATTAACTGCATCTTAATGGAGGTGTTAACTTTTGCGAAACCATACAAAACACAACTAATATAATTCCATTGTAATAATTTCCTAAAATGAATGTAATTGATTGAGCGATATTTTTCAACTTTATTGAGGAATTAAAAAGTGACTTGCCAAAACTTTTGCCAAATGAAAATAATTTTTGCCAAATGTGAATTATTTTTGCCATTGGCAAATTTGGCAAGTGGCAGCGTGAAACCTGTCCTCACCCCTTAAAAGCTAGTATTAATTTACAAACATCAGGAGATGATGCTGAGGTGTTGCATCCACCTTGTCCTGACCCCTTAAAAGCTAGTATTATTTTTACAAACATCAGGACATGATGCTGAGGTGTTGCATCCTCCTTGTCCTCACCCCTTAAAAGCTAGTATTAATTTACAAACATAGGACATGATGCTGAGGTGTTGCATTCTCCTGGTCCTCACCCCTTAAAAGTTAGTATTAATTTACAAACATAATGGGACATGATGGTGAGTATGGATGTTCTTGCAACTATTGCAAGACATGACACTGAGGGTTGCATTATGTTGTCCTATCCCCTCAAAAGCTAGTAGTAAGTTACAACCATAATGGGAATTGATGCATCCTCCATAAGGGTAAAGGGAACTGCACATTGTAGTCCGACCATTCTGCCGGTCTTCAGCTGTAAACAACTCAACAACAACTCACTGAAATCTAGCTCCAAATTCAAGATATCATTAACACTTTCATGGTGGGAGCTTGCTGAAATTTTGTGAAAATGTGTCAATGCATTCTCTGATATGTATATATATGCGAGACTCCCTTTGGGAGACTTGCATATAAGAGAATACATTGGCCTAACAATAAGCTAGTGCATTCTCTTATATATGTGAGGCTCTCTATGGAAGACTTGCATATATAAGAGAATGCAGTGGCACAGGATCTTTAATGCTACACCAGCACAGCATTAACGATCCTGTGCCAAGGCAGTCTCTTATATATGCGAGTCTCCCAGGAAGTCTCGCATATATAAGAGAATGCACTGGCTTACAATGTCAATATTGTTAGGCCAATGCATTCCCTTATATATGCGAGGCACTCTATGGGCGACTCGCATATTTAAGAAAATGCATTGGCAAAGGGTTTTCGCAAAATTTCAGGAAGCTCCAGTCATGAAAGGGTTAACATTTTAGGGGCTTTTCTCATAGACCTTTTCCGATATCAAATAAATGTTTTAAATTAATTAACTTGGTACCAGTTATTGAAAGCCCCATAAACCCAAACTACATGTAGCATGACTATACATAAGTTGCCTGCATACTGTTGAGGATTGTGAATAGTCATAGAAATTTTACAGGTATGTTCCCATGGGCCACTGTGTATTTTTTTTAGAACGGTATACTTTGCCACACGATCACTCCCTGGTAATGGTTTCTAAGCAACTACCCGGAACGGAAAGTATAATGCAATTATAGCGTCGTATAATTCCGCGCTAAGAAACGCCATTTTATATGCAGTCAATACCCTATTGTGACACTGGAGATACATCAGGTCAGATGATTGAACCTACATGTAGTTTGTATTTAACGGTATCAATGGTTGCTGACGCTTGTCAGATACATTTGGAGTTTCTGGCACAGTCCTCTCCTGGTTCACTTCTTATCTAACTGGTCGGACGCAAACTGTGGTGATTGGTGACGCGTGTTCGAAATCGCGATCTATTCGATACGGTGTTCCACAGGGGTCAGTTCTGGGACCCGTTTTATATTCGGCATACACACAACCTCTCGGAAGCATAATAGCTGGTAACGGTATCAGCTACCACATGTATGCTGATGATACCCAGATGTTCATTTCTTTTAAGCAGTGCGATATAGACTTAAAACTCGCACATTTGCAGTCAGGGGTGACGCAAGTCAAACAGTGGATGGAGGTGAACAAACTTCACATCAACGAGAACAAAACTGAACTAATGTTTTGTGGTACGGATCAGCGTTTAAAAGCTATCAAGGTTACCTCCCTACGCATTGGCAGCGCCGACATCGAATTCTCAGATAACGCCAAAAATTTAGGAGTGATTTTAGACAAAGGACTGTCCATGAAGTCCCATATAAACACACTGTGCAAGTCCTTATTTCTGGAACTTCGGTGTATTTCTCATATGCGATCACATCTGTCGGTAGAATCCACGAAGACTTTGATCTCTTCATTTGTATTTTCACGACTGGATTATTCTAATGCTCTATTCGCTGGTCTGCCACAAGATCAATTGGCAAAGCTGCAGAGAATAATTAACATTTCGGCTCGCATTGCTCTATGAAAACATAAATTTGACCACGTCACACCTCTTCTCGCGAAACTACACTATCTTCCAATTGAAGCTCGAATTGATTATAAATGTGCCACTTTTTGTTATAATAAATTCTCAAATGACATCACAAAGCTTTGCCGGTTTATATTGACTCTATTTTCAATATGTACTCTCCGCCGCGCAAATTGCGATCAGAAGATCTAAATCTGATGGCCGTTCCTAGACGTGACTCGGAAAACTACGGAAGACGATCATTTGAATATCATGCTCCGTCCGTCTGGAATGGGCTACAGGATGACACAAAGAAAGCCGATACCATGGACACTTTTAAAACATTACTTAAATCGGAACTTTTCGAATTCTACTATGGAAACGTCGTCCCTGAGAGTGATGCCTCTTAGTTCTGCATATGTTTATTACGTGACCCACTTGTATATTGCATATTTGTGCGTGAACTTGTGTTGTGGCCGAGCGCTTTGGGCCTTTTGGGAAAAGCGCTATATAAATGTTCTCTATTATTATTATATAGCCCAAGTGATCGAATGACACCACTTCCCTGTGCATTCAATGGCATTACGTCCCGTTTTAGACATCGTCTATAGGGCACGGTGATGGTCATGTTCAAATGGTGCCACGAGTCTTAAACTTTACATAATTGCTCAATAATGCACGATTTGACCATGTGTTTGTAATGTGCACGCGCAAGTAGATCGGACTAGATGGTATTGTGACCATGCAACCCATTTCCACAGTACTACTCTGTTGCAATGTCAAAACATGCAGCTGTATAACGCAAATTTATGTACTATGGAGATCCTTGATGTGATTGTATCATTTCACAAAAATCCATACATTTATCATTTTATCATATGCGCATGCGCGAAACAAATCGACTCAAATAAGAAACTGCGTGCGCCTTCCTCACATATGACAGAACACTGATTATGTATGCAATACTAATTTAATGGTGTCTTTCTACAATCCTGCGAACCGCGCAACAATGTAGAGCTTTACCCGAATCGCTTCAAGTTATGTACGTTTGTTGAATTTTGCGCTGTGCACATGTTTTTCAACCCCAACTAGTCGGCAACAAACTCATACACTAGCACCCATGGCACTGCTGAAGTTCTTGGGATCATTTACATAGATATAAGTGGATATACCAATGGTTATAACATGTATACACATGCTACATAGGTATATGATGTCACTGAATGCTGCTGGCCGCTTTTGCGGCCAGTCGGGT
The DNA here is from genome assembly GCA_032622095.1 of Siphonodentalium dalli. Taxonomy (NCBI): domain Eukaryota; kingdom Metazoa; phylum Mollusca; class Scaphopoda; order Gadilida; family Siphonodentaliidae; genus Siphonodentalium; species Siphonodentalium dalli. The sequence continues at coordinate 157,891,257 of CP136065.1, forward strand.
GTATGAACGTTTTCTGGCTGGCCGCTTTTGCGGCCAGTCGGGTTCAAAGGGTTAAATATTAATAAGTACACATTCAACCACTACTCAATTGTTTCAGGGATTATTCACCTTATGTTTCAATTGGAAGATTCATCCAAGCGGTTTTGGGAGAAAAAGTAAGTAATAAGAATAATTATCTCTCAACTGGCTAATTACATACATGTAATTATCACCAAATCCTTACTTGACCTTGATTAAGTTAGTATGGCCGTAATTGAATAGTTCAATCAAATTATTCATCCATTACTAAGGACATACACAGTCAGGCCTCAAAATATGGTGCTGGATATTTGCAGAATGAGGTACCAGAGAATGGGCTAGCATCACCAAATTCATCATCTGGGGACCTCAATCTGCATGACCTCATCTGCTATGGTAGACCTAGACTCAGATTTAAGTTCCCAGATGATGTATATTGTGATGTGTATCCATTGGGCATCTTAATTATATATTGTGTCGTCTGCAAATTTGGGGATATAGAGAAACTAAACTAAAAAAGAAACTTTGTAAGGAAGTTTCTAAAGAAACTAAAAAACTTGATAAGAAAGATACTTTCCAGAGAAGATGAGGCCTAAGCAGAATGAGGTCCCCAGAGGACAAACTAATTATGCTAGCCCACTGTGCAGGGTAGTGTCACTAAATTTACTCTCTGTGGACCTCATTCTGCAAATGTCCAGCACCATATTCTCAGACCTGCTTCAGCTCAATCATATTATCATCCATTACTAAGGACATACATGTAATTCTAGAAACATTAGGTCGAATAATTAGAATTGTCCAAGCTAGTAAAGTATCACCTATATTATGTTGTATATACCGGTATGAATATACTATGGTAATAATCCAGTGCTGAATAATCAAGTCAATATACCTTCATGTACATGTATATATTCATGTTTGTATTTGAACTTAATATATGATGCATGACTTGTTATATACAAATAAAAATATGTCAGACGTAAGGCATCTCTCTTGAAGCTAACCATCTTCTTCTTCTGGTTTATAAATGTATAAAATTATCTGTACATACACTAAGGATGCATTCAGGGTTCCAAGCTAATTTGTTTAAGTCATGCTTTGCTTTTTATTCAGATATTAGTATACAAAATAATAAGTGCCACCTGATAGACACCTATTTTGTTTGATATTGAATGTTTCATCCTTTTATTTCATATAGTTTTGACATTCTAGAGCAGCAGCAATAATTATTTTGTGAAGTTTTCAATAAACAAGACAGTCAATGACTGTGGGTCGCCACCAGACTGTAAGGACTGAGAAGACAGGGACTCTGAAGACTAGACCAGTCAGTACTTGACAGAATCACTTAAGTTCTAAACATGGACATAGCTGGACGTTCTCAAATGAGCAGGCTCTTCACCTTGAAATTTCTAATTGCACATCACTGACAAATTTCCAACCTCTTACCTTTTAAAGAGGACAACCATACCACAGTACTAAGTTCACAAAAATCACTTTGTACATTCCTCTTAGGTTGAATTTTACGACTGGTACCAGTACTTCAAGCTTTCAAACGTTTGATAATTACCAACCTGACACCCCCATAAAGTTCAAATTTGTGACCAATTCGGTCCAACAGTTTAACCTGAAGTAGAAACATATGGACTGATGGTTTAAAAACATACATGTTAGAAAATCAAACCAAACTACGAGAACAGTTCTAACTTATTTTTGGTGTGAACATCTAATCTACAACTAATTTAGTATCGGGCATGAAATTTTTTACTTTTGATCAAAATAGGGGGTCAAATCTCCACCCCTCTACACTCCCTCCCCATTGCCCCCACCCAGGCTGTCTAGAAATCAATATTATTATACCAGTACCAAACAGCATAGAGGAGAGTTAAATCTCTTATCTCTGCCCATATTAGAACAAATGTGAATCCTCATCTATGAGATCCAATCATCTAGTAATATCAATATACCCCCCAATTTTCTTTTCCCCAAAAATCAGGGTATGATTTCACCTGGATAAGTGCTGGTTAAGAAACTAATATTGGAACAGCCGAGTCTGTATTTAGTGTCTGACCTTTGCAGGTGAATTTAATGACAATATTCCGCAAGGTGGACTAACATCACCGAATTCACCATCTGGGGACCTCATTTCCTAAAAATGACCCCATGAACAAATCTGAACCCCAGTCACCCAAGGCCCCTCCATACCAAATATAAGCTATATAGGCCTAATGGTTCTTGAGAAAAAACTGTTTTAAGACTTACTATGGAGGGAAAGAGTTATGGCCCTGGCTTGGCACCTACATGTATTTGATGTGATGAACTTAATTGAACAAATCTGATTGTGAGACACCTAGGGAACATGCACACTGAACTATATAAACTCATTCCGTCTTTAATATGGAGAAGAAATCAATTGTTGATAGATGGATGGATAGACATCTCAACAGGCAGACGGATGGAAGCCTGACAGATAGAAGACAAATTTAATCCAATATATAACCCCCCCCCCCCCCCCCATTTTTCTTTGAATATTAGTCGTATGATTTCATCTGGATAAGTGGTGATTTAAAAAATAATATGAAATGGCCAAACGTGAATTTAGTATGTCTGACATTTGCAGAATTAGGTCCCAAAAATGTGGATTTAATGACAATATTCTGTAAGGCAGGCTAGAATCACCAAATTCATCCTCAATCTGATTAGGCCTCAATGGCCAATAAAACCAAGGAACAGATTGAAGTCCTACAGTTGAAGTTGGTGATACACACCCATTGAGCACCTCAATTATGCATTTTATCTTCTGCAAATTAGGGGGACATTGAAACTGAACAGGTGGAAAAAAGTGACTAAATCAATGAAGTCCCACAGTTGAAGTTGGTGATACACACCCATTGAGCACCTCAATTATGCATTTTATCTTCTGCAAATTAGGGGGACATTGAAACTGAACAGGTGGAAAAAGTGACTAAATCAAACTGTCAATATGATACTTAGAATACTTCCCAGAAGATGAGGACTAAGCAGAATTAGGTCCCTGGCGGGTGTATTTGGTGATGCTAGCATGCTGTATGTGGTAGCAACACTAAATTCACCATCTGGGGACCTCACTATGTAAATGTCAGACACACTATTTCCAGACTTGAAGAAATCAAAGCCATTCACAGTATCATTGAATGTCAGTCATCACCTAACCATGGGAGCACCAGTTTGTTGTTAAATTGCTACAGATATGTTTAGATTAGAATAATACATGTGATCTGGCCAGTTTATATAATTAATGACCTGTACCTTTACAGATATATATGCCTCTGTGGTGAGAAGAGGTATTAAATTGAGAGGTGATATGGCTTGGAATGGATGTTGGTTGATGGCAGGGTTGGGCCTGGGCCATGTGGGAGGGGGTGGGTGGGGGAGGGTGGAATGTTTCCATAATTTCATTAAAGAGTAAAGTTTCATAACTCTGCAGATGTTATAATGGTGTCACTTTTTTTAAATTTTAAAACCTTTTTTTTTTTAAATTGTCCCAGAAGATGAGGCCTAAGCAGAATAAGGTAATTGAGGGTGTATTTGGTGATGCTAGCCTGCTGTATGGGGTAGCAACACTAAATTCACCATCTGGGGACTTCATTCTGCAAATGTCAGACACACTATGTCCAGGCTTGGAGAAATGAACAATGGACTATTCCTATTTATTCTTGTAGACTGGTAGAATAGTTGTTTAGCTAATGTCATGTCTTGTAATGACAGATGGTAAACTGGTCTGAAGCAAGCAGTCTTCAGCAAGAGTATCAGGTGACCACACTATGATAAATTGGCTTTTTCAATAATACAGGCTTCAGTGTTCTCTTAAAAATTAATAGTGCATAGCAAAGAGGTGTGAATTATAAAGGGCCAATAACTCTGTTAAAATATATCGGATCAAACCCATATTTTAACTTGATCTGTATATAAGTATCAAAAATTCATATACCAAATTTGGTGTTGACCAGATGAAAAATGTTTGAGTAATCCTGTCTTGGATGAATTCTATATCAAAACAAGAGTGGAAGGGGTTAAATAAACAATACCAAAATCCATACAGATGAAGAACATGCTAAGAAAAATCTAGGTAAGAAATATGAGGCTGTGATGTGTCCTAAACAAAAATTAAAGGTCAAAATGCAAAAATTAAATTTGTTGTTTTTAAAGTTATGTCCCTAGCTCTGCCCCTATTTGACCCAGTGACCCCATTTGAACAAATCTGAACCACAGTCACCCAAGGTCTCTTTGTACCAAATATAAGTTAAATCGGCCAAATATTTTTTTAGAAGAAGTCATTGTAAGAATTACTATGAGTTATGGCTCTGGTTTCTCAACTAATTGACCGGGTGACCTCATTTGAACAAATCTGAACACCAGTCACCCAAGGACCCTCCATACCAAATATTAGCTAAATCGGCCCAATGGTTCTGAACAAGAAGTCGTTGTAAGAATTACTATGGAGGAATAGAGTTATGGCCCTGGCTTCGCAACTATTTGACCCAGTGACCTCATTTGACCAAATCTGAATGAGAGTCACCTAGGGAACATCCACACCAAATATGAACCAATTTGGTCTTCCGGTTTCAGAGGAGAAGATGTTCAAAGAATTGTTAACGGACGGACGGACGACGGACGAGGAGTGATGACTATAGCTCCACCGGAGACTTCGTCTCAGGTGAGCTAAAAAATTGAGAGGTAAATTTGGTTTTCAATTTTGTTCAGCAAATCTAACGAATAAATCAATCTTTTAACAACTGGATGTCTGGAACCTTGAATATATTGTTAATTTCTAGAATTATTGGAAAAAAATTGAGATAAAAAGATCCACTCCCTCATAAAATTTTCTAATACGACAAGAGAAATTTGTTAATATCTCTATTCAAATATTCCCATGCTATTATGACTGATAGAACGGTTTGGTGAGAAAAACCTTTTTTTTAATATTTGTTTGTTTGCATTTTGTTGCCTAAAAGTAAATAAATTTTAAGTGATGGCCTACCGGTATATAATATACAGATGCCTATATTTTACGCAATCTACACATATATAGTCTACATGTAGACAGTGTAAAATAAGACAATCTGATTTGATTTTGACTTACATCATGGAAAACTGAGTGATTCATGATATAATACTCATTGCCTAACTCCAACCATGACCTTTGGTTTATGAAATCTCGGTTCCTGAGAGGCGTAGGACAGTGTACTGAAATAGAGAACAAAAATAATAATTACTTGGTAAAAAAAAACAGCATGGGAGAATACTATGGCCAGTTTCATTTACAACTGGAGGTTTGACAAATTCAAGAACTTCACAGAATGTTTCAAGCATCGATCTATATTTACAATATACGTTGATGTTTCAACGATCCCTCATCCGTTTTCAAGGACAGCATTAAACAAAATATACAACAGAGAAATTAGGTTAAAAAAATAATTCTAAAGACATACCTTTTTTAATGTTTTACATCATGAACTGTCAATTGAATTCATCATGTATGGTAGATGGTGATAATTGGAAACTTATCTTAAGCAACAGTGTATGTGTTGGAAACATTTTTAATTAACATAACAGATATGAATTAACCCTTTCTATACTAAATGGACTCTCCCACTATTTAAGTAAACATTGGAATGGTCTAATATTCATCTGGAGATATTTTCAGGAAAATTAAGCAGACCAGAGATACAATGTAATACAAGCACTGAAGGATGCATATTATTTAGTAGGAATGTTCACAAACATGGTCGTTTAGTTGAACTTATATCTGGACATTTCCTAAGGGAGCTACTACACAACAAATATGAATTTACTGTATAACAAGAACATTTTCAAATAACCGTATGGTCTTGGTAAATAAACAGGCCATGAAAATGCAGTCAAATTCTAAGTCGTAAAATGGCTGTAACTCATGTGAAAATAATTGGACAGAACCCATACTCGAACTTGGCCTGTAGTTTTAGCTGGGAAATACACATACCAGCATTGGTTCAAATCAAATAATTCAAACAGGAGTTATCGATCAGAAACCGAAATGTTATGAAATCGGTCAAATTCCAAGTCAAAAAAGTGCTGTAACTCATGTAAAAATAATTGGACGGAACTCAAACTTGGCCTCTATCATTTGCTGGGAAATAACCATATCAACTTTGGTTCAGATCAAATAATCCAAACAGGAGTTATCGATTGGAAACCAAAAATGTTAACGGACAGGATGGACTGATGGACGGATTACATACCGGTACATAATAATACAACCATTTTTCAAATTTTCAAAAGGGCGTATAAAACATCATTTTTCGAATTAGATATTGTTGTGAAAGATACATATTCCAAATATTAATGGAATCAGTTGACATTTGTCCAATAAATCGCGCTGACATCCTTCAAATTTCTAAAATATATACAAACTAAAGGCCATAACTCAGGTAAACAAAATTGGACAAACCCAGTTTTAGAACTTGATCTAGATATTATTGTGAAAGATCCATATACTGGATATGAATGGAATCAGTTGACATTTGTTCAAGTTATCGCGCATACAACAATAAAATTGCTATAAATAGAATGAGGACCATAAGTGGTGCAGGCCCAATTGTTTGTGTGCAGCTACCGTACCACACATAGAGATAAATTAAAGAGGATTAGGACCACCCGCCTGGATGCCCACCTGGTAGTGATGTTCCGATAATGAAAAAGCTTATCGGACCGATTTCCGATAACTGGAGGCACAATCGGCCGATTTCCGATTCCGATGTTTATATATATTGTGCGTTTGTTCCTATAATGGACTTGTATACACCCAATGCACTCCATATCCCGCATAGTTTCAAAGCCAAATACATCAAAGAAATATATACACACTGTCGTGACAGTATTTCTGCCGACGTTGGTTGTGTGCTTCCTTTGATGTATACCGGTAGTTGTTTTGACAAAGAGATCAAAGGTGCCGACTCAGAGTAACGTTATGACCATGTGTGGAACACTTGCATGCGGAGTAAAAGTCTTGATTGAATACTTGTAAGTTGCAACAATGCATGGAATGGCGATGATTATTAACTAAATTTTGATTGATGGATAATAATTTCTGTCATATTTGTCTGAGATTTCCCAAGTTTCCATTGGTCACACCTTTTATCTTTTAACAACTCGGAAGCTTTTATAGTTCCGCCTGCTCAATTTTTGTTTCGCAAGTTCAACGTGGAGCTAAGCGTATTTCATAGCATACGTTGTACAGACGAAAAAGCTAATTATGCCCCTACTAACGTTGATCGTTATTGAAGACAGTTCTGATAACAACTGTATTAATTCATTCATTGTGTGCTTCAAGTTATTTACATAGCATGTGACGTCACATGACACGTGCTCTAGAGGAAGCCTCACTGTAATCAGGTCAGCTTTTTAATTAAAGCTTTCTTTGAATCTATTTCGTGTCAACGCGATTGAACCAATAACTTCATATTACACGGGATGTCGGGCATGTGTATTGCCATTCTTATAATATATCATCATATCAGACTGCTTTGATGATGCCAATGGCTTCTTTTTAGGCTGTTACAACTGCGTTTTTACATTCAATACTACAGTTGTATTGCATATGTTTATTAAAGCGTGCACATTGCGCTTAGATACTAGAACGTTTTTATTTATTTTGACAATCGGTAAAAGCCGATGTTCAACTGCGAGGTACGATTAATTTCCGATGGGCTATTATCGGCCGATGGCCGATTCCGATTCCGATTATCGGAACATCACTACCACCTGGCCACCCGCTACTTTTCAAATCATACTAGTAAGTCAAATTATTGAAAACATTGACAGAATAATAGCAAGACATTTTCAAATACATAGGGTACAGTAATGCCCTAAATAATCAACTCCTTAACCACAGGAGAATTATAGTAACTTTTCAAGATTTAGTTGGAAATATGGCTTGTTGCCATTCATCAGAAAGCTCTCACTGAGAAAATATGGCTTGTTGTCAGTCATCACTGAGTGCTTTCCGATGAATGGCAACAAGCCATATTTCCAACTAAATCCTGAAAAGTTACCCAAAATTCTGCTGTGGTTAATGAGTTGATTATTTAGGGCATTACTGTACCTAGAGTAGTTAATAAACTCACATGCATAATATCCTATGTCATTGTTGGGATTCACAGTGCATATTTCATAGCCTTCCAACATAGACTTGTCCCAGATTTTTCTGTAAACTGGATCGTGGAGCACATCATATAAAACTGAAGACGCTATGTCTGTGAAGATATTTCTAACCTAAAATAGAATAGTGTGTCAGAATATGTTGTTATTTCAGTATTTTGATGGGGCAATTGTCCTTACATAAATACTGTACGTGGAGTGGATGCCAAGTCTGTATATATGGTGTCTGTCATTTGTAGAATGGGGTCCCCAGAGGGTGAATTTATTGATGCTGTCCCACACAGTGGGCTAGCATCAACAAATTCACCTTCTGAGGACCCCATTCTGCTTTGGTCTCATCTTCTGGGAAGTATCTATAGTCTCAAATTAACATTGTTTTAGTTACTTTTTCCCTTATATTCAGTTCATATATCCCCTAATTTGCAGAAGCTAAAATGCATAATCATGAGGACTATTGGGTGAACATCACCAACTTCAACAGGGGAACTTCAATCTGATCCTAGGTCTCCCACAGCAGTTGAGGACTAAGCAGAATGAGGTTCCCAGAGTGAATTTTGTGATGCTAGCCCACCATGCAGGGTAGCATCATTAAATTCACCCTCTGGGGACCTCATTCCATATTGTAAACATATTGCATATGTAGACATACATGTACATGTAATACAGCACCCATCTTAATCGAAAATCTGTTATCAAATGTGGTTTACACAGCTCAAGGATATAATTCACAAGTTCTGTAATTATTCCACACACTTATATCAGGTACAGTAATGCCCTAAATAATTGACTCCTTAACCACAGCAGAATTATGGGTAATTTTTCAGGATTTAGTCGGAAATATGGCTTGTTGCCATTCATCGGAAAGCTCTCAGGGAGTCGATTATTTAGGGCATTACTGTATGCACAATACTTTACTTTCAGTGACACCATAATAATCAGAGTTACAAATCAAAACTGATAGAACAAGAGGCGCTGCACCGAGAGGCTGGAATGACCGTATGTACATGTACACCCATGGTTCCAAATTGAAACATTTATAGGAGGGGCTCGAGAGTAGTGTTTTGACTTGGTTGACTCTCCAGTTTTGAATTTGAATTCACATTTGATTTCTAGCTTAGACTGTAAACTTTATGGTGTCAGGGAGATGAGAATTTTTTTTGAAAAATTTAAATAAATAAAAGGTCAGCCGACCAGTGTCCCCCGAAAACGTGGCAAATCGATGCCGCTTTGTTAAAGAAATTTTTAAAATGTTGAAATCGCATATGAAACCTTAGTGTGTCTGAAGAATATGCACCTGAAATGAGACGTCATCGACAAATTGGAGAGAATTCAAAAGAAAGCAAGTAGATTCATAACTGGGGACTATACATGTACATCACAAGAGGAAGGAACCATTACCAACATGCTGCAACATCTACACCTGCAACTCCTAGACGATTGAAGGTAAGACCACCGACTCCAGTTGTTTGGCAATGTAGCGGACAGGCTGGTCACGGCTATTGACACCAAAGACCTGTTCAGACTGTGTTTCAAGGGTTAGATATCAAATAACTTTGTTTCTACACAAGAGTGTAACAACTCAAAACCATACAAACAAATTGAAACGAACACTCCAGAATTAAAAAAACTCATTCTTTCCTAAAATACTCAAGGTATGGAATCTTTTCAAATGAGACTGGACGGAGAACCAGCATGAATCAACAAATTGTCCTAACAGTAACATCCCATCTCACATGCTTTCACATCCGAAGGATCCCACATGGATACTAATAGTAATACAGATACTAGTATATGCTCTGTCACTAACTCGCGGCCATATTGGATCCACCAGGTCCGGTTCCATGGTTTCACTTAGCTTTCCATATATGGAAGTCATGAATAATTTAAAAGCTCCATATATGGAAATGCTACTCCAAAACTTTGACCTGTAGCACTAAAACCAAGGAACTGGGGCTGAATGAATCTATAAAACCACGGAACTGGACCTGGTGGATCCAATATGGCCGCGAGTTAGTGACAGGGTGTAGATTCTAGACTTTTCATATATCGGTATATGTATTAAATAGATAAATATTTTTATTTATTAATTAGGGCCCTGCGAATATTCAAAATTTCAAATCGTCCCTGCGATTCGATTTTATTTCGAATCTTGTTGACGTTGTTTTCGAATTGAATATCTCGTGGCATTCTCGCCGACGGTTGAGTCAAATGATGTCGTTTACGGTCAGCGTTTTTACCTGTTTCCTGTCGCACACACACGATTTGTCGGCTCGCCCGTTGACGGAATAACACTAATGTGCCATCACATGGGGTCTATAATGCTAGAAACAAGGTGATGACTCTGAGCACCTTTAGATAACGATGGTATTGTTGAATCAATTTATTTTCTGCCCCACAGATCGGCATACTAGTCTCTGAGCTATTAAATATGCTTCCCACTATCAAGATTTGAATTGATATCACCATTTGATTATAATTTTATGCTCACAGCATGACTGTTCCTTGAAGATTTTAGTCAGACACAAAAGTTGTGATATCAATTATAACATAGATATTATATAGCTACAACAACCACCACCAGCGGTGCAAATGACTCATTCCGATGTGTCATTCCCGATTTTGAAAATTTGAGTAAACCCAACTTATTTCCGTATTACATCATCCATATTCGAGGATCCGGGCCCACTCGCCCCAGGCAGTTTTTGGGGCGAGCTGGCCCAGCTTTCAGGGGCGAGTTGGCCCGGGTGTTACATTTGTATTAAAGTTCTAAATAAGTTAATATATATATTGATATATTAATTTTTTAAGTTCATATTATGATATATTTCAGAGTTATGTCCATAAATTTCGACATTTAGATTACTTTAGGCACGTTTGTTAGCAAAGATAATAGCCGGTATATCACACTAGTTGGTTTGAACGACGAACCAGCGAATTCATAAATAACAAAAATGAACTGTTTTCATATTATTGATATTAAAGTTTCTCTTATTCTCTGAGTTCATCTCACTATCTCTGGAGTTAGGGAAACCCTTAGCCGTTATTGTCCCCATTTTTATCCTATCAAAACAATAGAAGCAGGTTGTTTACACAGTAACCAGCCATTAGCGTCGGCTCCCGATCCGACGGTGTGCCAAGTGTAGTGTCATCCCTGGTCGTGACATTATGAGAGGAGCAGAGGTACGAAGTTAGTCCAGTACGCATTTTTTCACATTTTGTCTGAGACTCTTTGGTTTCTGGAATCTTTCTCAGATCACTGATCGTGGCATCGATGATTGATTTGTGATGCCCTTGGTACTGGGAATGCAGATGGCGACACAAAGTCCGACCGATATTTTGTCGGATTTGAACCCTCGACCGTGTCGAAGGTGTAGCTCAGAGGTCGGCCCACAAACCAACTGAGCTATCCGCTCCTCTCAGTCAGTTTTAAGAAGGACTGGCACTGTGACATACATCTTCCAGGTATATAATATTATAACACATACATTAAGTATATTGATGCCTGAATTAATACTGTAGACTATAGCGTAGGATAAGAGTAACACCCTCGCCCCATGTAGGCTAATACACCACGTCACTAGGACTATTCAATTTGAATAATATTGACAACAAACTGAACAATCGAAAATAGGTGAAATGTCTGTACCTTAACAACTTTGAAATCGGACAATTCGTTGTTTTTCGACCAAACAGAAACATTCTGCTTGCAATATTCTTGTTTCCAGCCATCATTTAATTCACATAATTCCCTCAGTTTCTTGAAATCACCATCATCTGGGATCCGAACTTCGCCTACGTTCATTTTATCGATGTCAACAAATGCCGAAAAACAAATTAGTGCGAAGGCGGGATGTCGCTGTCACACCCACATTTTGTTTACTCTGAATAAGTATGGGTAGTTTTATATTATTTGTAAATTTTTATCATTCAATAATCCCCAAACCCTATTTTCTACTTCTATATCAACTGTCATTCAAACAAATTTCATTATTAATTTACGACAACAACAGGTGCCCGTGATGCACAGTCCGTCATGTTATTTTACCGGTTCTATGCAACGGCATGAAAAAAACTCGTCCGTTGAATGTGAAGTCTATGAACTATATACCAGGGTTCAGGAAACATTTTTTTTCTTCATGAAATGTGTTTGTTGTGGTGCTGAAGGGTACACAGGGTTTTAAATCTTATTCTAAATGACATTACGTTTCGCATCTGCCAAGATTTCTGTTAGAGAATAATTGTTTACGTTCCAATGAAAATTAAAATGAACTGAAAACAAACTGCTGATGGGTGCCAGACCTTCAGGAACACAGTTGAAATGGCTGCGTTAGTGCAGCACAGTCCGTCATGTTATTTTACCGGTTCTATGCAACGGCATGAAAAAAAAACTCGTCCGTTGAATGTGAAGTCTATGAACTATATGAGGGCCCCTTCCCCCCCCCCCCACCTTTTCGTACGCCGGATTCGACCCATTTTGGACCCGTACGCCGGATTCAAGACACAAATTAAGCTGGATTCCGGATTCATGTATTTATATAAACGGATTCCATTTCGGGTGAAATATTGCGATTTGGTTCCTCATTTGGTCATAATAGATCATAATATCATGAATTTTATATGGGATCCAATCTGATGCACACTCTTATAGGACTTAGTCCGTATATATTCGTTTGTATACGGTGCTATTTATCTTTCCGGTCATTATATGCGGCAACATATATCTCAAAAATTGCCCCAAAGACATAGCAAAACAATTTGGATGATGGACTGCCAATTATATTTCCGTGAAAATGCGCTGTGGGCATAAACTTAACCCACAATTCAAAAATATGTATGTTATATTGGGCTACCATCAACATATAAACAACGGTACCTCAGATGGCTAGTTAAAACAATATAACCTTGCCAGGATAGTGTGTGGATTTCAACCATGCTATATGTAAAACTGTTTACTCTCCGACACTTAGCTATATCACCAAACACATTAATTCAAATGGCGTTTGTTTGGCGGTTTACATGCGAATGTGTTAAGCATGATTGTTAATATTATTATCTGGGACCCAAGCGGCCATATACACGCATGCAAATACATGGATGTGTATTGTTTGACTATACCAGTGGATATATACATATTATCGGGAGCTCCAACTCCCGTGCTACATGCATATATTTATATATCAAAATCAATATGTAATCATCGATTAATCCCCAATTTTCTAGTGGAGCGTGCGCATTATGTTATTGATCTGTCCGACCGTCTGTCCATCCATCATTCGGTATTGGTTTATGTGTGGTGGCTTAAGATACGTATCAACTTTCTAAACTTAATTTAGTATTTGGTTTTTCTAACACAGAGTGCAGGCCGAGACCACGTGTTCGGTGACCGCCGGCCAATTTCCGCTATAGAATAGGGTCCCCTTTTTTTGTTGGGATTTCGTTCCATGTGCGTCCCCATGTGAGGGCATTGGTATTAAGTCCAAACTGATTTTACTGGGATTACTGATCCGGTGCAGGTTGGATTTGAGTTTGGAGTCCACCCGAGGGTTTTACATGTGTTATCACATCGGGGTATTAATTCTGGGTCAATATATCACGCCCATATAAAGAGCGTTTAATTTATTAGTTTTTACACGGGAATGTGATAAAGACCGGTTAATCCAAGGAAGTCTAGACACATATTCTATACCTTTGTTACTCTTATCCTAACATTGTGTAAACTGTCGCAAGGTAGACTGCTCTGGACCTCATTGGTGAAGTTCCCACTACCGAGGTTCAAGACGGGGGTGCCTTTATATGTGGGACCTGCTCATATATTATGGGTATCACAAAACTAATCTATAATATCATGTAAACTGGACCGTGAAATCGGTATTTGTTTCTTAAACTGGATTCCGGATTCCAGGGTCAATTTGAAGCTGGATTCCGGATTCCAGCGTCATTTTAAAACTGGATTCCGGACTCAAGGGGAGAGGGGGAAGGGGCCCTCCTATATACCAGGGTTCAGGAAACATTTTTTTTCTTCATGAAATGTGTTTGTTGTGGTACACAGGTTTTGAAAATGTGCTGAAGGGTACACAGGTTTTTAAATCTTATTCTAAATGACATTAAGTTTCGCATCTGCCAAGATTTCTGTTAGAGAATAATTGTTTACGGTCCAATGAAAATTAAAATGAACTGAAAACAAACTGCTGATGGGTGCCAGACATTCAGGAACACAGTTGAAATGGCTGCGTCAACTAGTGCCGATATTAAACCCCGTGTACCAATCAGTACATTTTCAAAACATGTGTATCCATCAGCATTGTTTTGGAGAGAGTGACCCCAAACCCTAATGAATACTTCATATCAAAGTACCATATCAACATGTAATGGTGGGTAGAAATCGCGAAACAATACGCCCATCGTAAGAAAGTAAAGGAATGTAGCCGTGTTTTCTAATTTCGGTCGCCATTTTGGCCGCCATCTTCGATTTGGAAAACCATTTCTTGCATGAGATGTAAGGTAATTACTTCACCTCAGATTCAATTGTAAGCACGGGTAGAGTTGTCTCGACAATAATCCCCAATGATGTGAATATGAGGGAATTTCGGTGATTTTTCAAAATCTGTCCACCATTGTGGGTGCCATTTTGGATTTGGGGAACTTTTATTTGGATACGGTACAAGGAAAAGTTCTTCGCCTAAGTGTTCCCGACTCACCATAATAAGCAGGTGTGGAGTTGTCATGACAATATATAATGCTCACTGATGTTAAAATCGGCTATTTTTCTATTTCTGGTGGCCATTTGGCCGCCATCTTGGATTTGGGTAAATATTCCTCAACTCAGGTATAAGAGGAATCCTAGCTCGAGTATCTCCTGAACATATATATGCATGGGTGTTGTTATGCTAGCAATAACATTCATTGATTCGAAAGTAAACGAAACATTACATGATGTAATTTACATCGCGTTATTAGTGTGGATTCGGCTTTGACCAATTATACCGGCATTTGGGAAAACGTGATATCGGACAAAAATATCCCACAATGAATATATATTATGATCATCATGTGTTCGCCAATGACTCTTCGATACGATAAATGTATAACATCACGCCAAGATGCCAATATTTTCCCACATAGACAAACGAAAGGTGATGACATGTCAGTAAAATAGCATATTTTCACATCCGCCAAATTGGATTCTGGTGTCGGATTTTCGGCTAATTTGTAAGGGCTGTATATTAGCATAACGAATCGAGCGGAAAACAAGACCGCATGTGATATCATCTTTACTATAACGGCGATCAAAGAGACCTGGTGCATATAAAACAAAATGGCCGCCACGATGGACGCCATCTTGTCTGGAGTCTCTGCGGCCACTTTTTTTTCTTAACAACCGAAAAAAAATTAGAGGAGACATTAAGAAAGAAAATTTTAGTGGGGTGAAGTTGAGGCCTGGGGGTGTAGAGGTCGACCAATATCTCCTGGACTATTCAGTCTGATGCAGGTTGTCCAAAATAATGTAAACATCCCTTGTTTTATTTTATTCAGGATGGAAGTCAGTGCGACGGATGGAACCTTTCTATCCCTTGAGGATTCATTGCTGTTGACTTGGCTGTTGTTCAGATTTCATCACTGCTTACTTCAAACATGTGTGCTGTGGGGGAAAAAAACAAGTGTCACACATTTAATAAAGTACCTCAAGATATAGGAAAATAAAAAAAACATCGCATCAAAATCAACACCAGGGACGTATAAGATGCCAAATCAGCATAGGACAAATTACCATCACAGTAGAACGACCGTGGAGCCAGAAAAATGAAGCAATTAAAGGTACTCAATCCGATAAAACTCCTCTCAATTACTATTTCAATGGCTTCGGGGTCAACAATATTTGATTCGAGTCGAGGAAGTCACCCATCAAAGCTCAGATTTGTTACATATCGATTTTAGAAATCAATTATTTTTCATTATCGGGAATTCTTTCTGGCCCAGAAGACAGTCAAAATTTCGTTATTATTACCACTTGATTATAGAGTTATCCATCCTTGTCTGTTTGAATAGAGTTTTGGCGTAAAATCTCGAGCAGGTTACCAAATTGACGGCAGTTATTAGTACTCATCTCGAGCAATTAACAAATTTCAAAAATCAATATCTAATAACTCTGAGCTTTGTTTGATGGGTTCCTCGACTCGAATCAAATATTTTTTACCCCCAAAGCCAAAGAAATAGTAATATAGGACCCTCTGATCGGATTGTTGTTGTTGGAATCTGTTGAGATGGGGACCCTCTTTACGGATTGAGTACCTTTAATTGAATTACGGTAAACAGTTTTATGTTCTACAGATCCTACTGTCAACCCAAGGCCGCATAACCCGGGATAGTAATAGGGGCTGCTCTAATGGTTTGCTACGTTCAATGACTAAACTAGTTGGTCAGATTCAATATAGAGCTGTTTATTGATAAAACAACCAAAAATGTATATATATAGTCATGAAGGTGGAGGGCAAAAAACGCCATCATCCACATAAGAAAAATAAAATTATCAATATATATTGACATAACATAAAATTATCAATATATAATGACATAACAATTATAAAATGTAAAGGAAACAATTTCCAAAATGCTCCCCCGGGCCTCACGGGGTGAGCAGTGATAGACAAAGGAGATAGAATTAAAGGGTGGGTGGGTTGGTGTAAATTAAATCTTCTACATTCTTCTAATTATTTCTATTGAGAAGATTTTTTCCGATCTTGGAAATGTTGAAATGGCGTCTCAAAGATTTGTGTGCGCATGCGCAAAACTGGAAATTAACACCTCGTGTTCCAATACCGTCATACCCAAATAGTACAGCGGCCAAACGCCAAAAGTGGTCGGGTACCCCTACCCACGGTAGAACAAGTTAAAACCAACTTTTTTGGAAGGAGAAATATATACTGTAGACGAAAATGATAGTGAAAAATAACGGAATTGGTGTTGGCTATTCTCAAATCGACGATGAACGATACCCACCAGTGACTTTTCCCAGAAATTAACGATTTTGGTAAAGTCAGCACTGCGGCTATCTCCTAAGTTATTAGCCAACATTATAGGCGTCAAAATGACTACATCATACCATATATATACCTGATATGCAAGAAGTGTTGGTTAATTTTGATTTTCGTGCCGTTTGGAGCCGAAACATTTATTTTTTGTTGAAAAATCTCTCTTTTTCAAAAAAATTATATTTTTCGAACATTATCATTCAAACGGATATTGCAATAATATTGAAATATTTAGTCCATATGGTGTAGTAGTTATCTGTCAAGCATATGAAGAAAGAAGTTAACAACAATTTTGAACGTTTTGCGAGATATTGGATTTTAGCTACCCCTCCCCCAAACACGTTTTTGGTCGAAAAAAATACATATTTTTGATAATGACATTACAAACATTTTCGAATTGATCTGAATGGGACCCAATATGAATCTTGTACTGAAAGTGTTGTCCAGAGATGCCGTTTAATCGATTACAGATGTATTCAGGCTTTCAGACCCCCAGTTACAACAACAACAATTATTTTATTGATAACAGTTAATTTTGCATGCATTAACATCAATATTAAGTACTAAAACCTTTGTTATAAACAATACGTGACCAACATATAATTCATATGGCTCAGTAGTTATCTGGACATCACAAGTAGAAAGAATTTGACAGAAATTGTCAACGGTTTTCAAGATATTGGAATTAGGTACCGCTCCCCCGGACGCGATTTGGTAGAAAAACTACATATTTGTGATAACAAGACAAACCTTTCTAAATTATTCTAATGAGCATCTAATCATTATTCGTGTGATGAAAACCTGATCCGTAGACACCGCGAGCCTGGTTTTAGATTATCTCAGGTTTCCAATTAAACCCCCATTTACAACAACAACAACACAATATTTTATTTATGACATGTAATTTTATATTGACACATATCGATTTGAGCAACTGAAGTATTTGTTCTAAACGACACAAAATATAGACTAACATAATCATACAGAACAAAATCATTGTTGCTCCCCGCCCTATTAGACGTCCTGAACACACCACGAACTGAACAAAATATGATCTCAGTATTAAGAATCATGCAATTATAAAGGACAATTACATAAGGAAATATACAATGTTTATGGATGGGTTTGTTCCCGAAACAGTGTGGCACTTTGCTATATTTTTCAAGAACACTCTACCCAATTTAAAGACTTCAACGCAATAAGAAATTAAGCTATATGATCTCTAATTCTCTATATTAACCGAGAGTGTGACGGGAATGTAGTTCTATCAGAGAATTTGTATGGATGGGTTGTGCATGTGTCGCTTTACACAAAGTGGCTGATAAATAAGAAAGACGAATTTGCTGTTTTAGGCCCCCCTACACAATTGAAGTGTTAAAGTTGAACAACTCACGAACTGAAATGATTGCTGTAAATATTAACTGAGGATGTGGGCAAAAATAGTAATATTGGGGCGCATACATGGTGTTGATGGATGGGTTGGTTGGATCCCGAAAACCTTTAGCACTTTACTAAAATCGGATGGCAAACTCCAAAGGCGACTATTTTTTGTTTTGTGGGACCCCTTTATATGCCCATTTAAACGCTTGAACAAACCATGCGCCGAATATTCATGCTTTTATTATTAAATCACAGTGTGAACGAAAGTTAGTGCTATCAGGGAATATACATGTTATATGGGTAGTTTGGTTCCCAGAATCCTAGGGTACTTTACAAAAGGCGGCTGGCAAAAACCAAAGCTGAATATTTTCTTTGAGCATCCTACCCCATTTAAAGTCTTAAACACACTAATGGATGGACATGTTCTCAATATTAACAGGGGTGTGGACAAATGGTATGTAATTCAGGAAATATACCTCTTGGTTGCACCATGGGTGGGTTGGCTGGTTTCCCAATGTCTGGGGCACTTTACAAAAAGTGGCTAGCAAAGAGAAGGTGAAATCTCACTGTTTCGGGAACCCATAACCCTTCTAAGCTCTTTAGCACACACTGAACCGAATCTATATGCTATCATGTATTATTTACAATTTGTATGGGTGGTTTTGTTCTCGAAATCCTGGAACACTTTACAAAAGGCGGCTGGCAAATACGAAATGTAATGTGTTTGGCCACACTACCTCATTTGCAGTCTTGGGAAACACAATGAACCGAAAGGATGTGCTCCCATTATTAACTGCGTGTGTAGAGAAATGGACGCTATATAAAGAGTATAGTCTTGAATGTCTGGGTCACTTTACAAAAAGTTGTTGATGAAAGAGAAAGGCGAATACTCACTGTTTTTGGGGGACCCCATTAACCCATATAATATCTTGATCAGAGCATGAACTGAAGTTATATTCTCTCACTTAGCTGAGTGTGTGATCGAAAGGTATTGCTGTCATGGAATTATTAATTGATATATGGGTGATTTGGTTCCCTCGAAATCCTGGAACACTTTACAAAAAGCGGCTGGCAAACAAGAAGGCGAATTTTCTATGTCTTGAGGACCCCACTATCCAACTTGAAGTCTTAACAAAATGATATGCTCTCAATGTTAACTGAAGTTGTGGACAAATGGGATTATTATCTGGCAATACGAATCTGTTATGGATGAGATGGTTCCCGATAGCCTATGGCACTTTACAACAAATGGTCAGCAAATGAAAGGGCTAAATTTTACACTCAGGGGACTCCATCCCTATCTGAAGTCTTGAACATAACACTAGCTCAAGGAATAAGCTATCCATATTACCCGAGATTGTGGCCGAATGGCAATGGTTTCGCGAGCCCGCCGTTCGCGAGAACACCGTGGCACCTTACACAAAGCAGATGGCAAACGATGAAGGCGAATTTTAAGGGACCCCTACCCTATGTAAACAATTGAACCTACCACGAACTGAATGGATGTGCCCTCGTGGCCAAACGACGATATGGACAAATGGCTATTCTATAAAGAAATACACAATTGTTATAGATGGGTTAATACCCGACAGTCAGGGACACTTTACAAAAAGCGACTGAAAAATAAATAATGCGATTTTTCAATGTTTGTATTACCCCCTTCCCAATTTGAAGACTAGAACACACCACGGATTGGAACGATATCATCATTGACTTCGTGTATGGACAATGGCGAGTTAATTGTACAAGGACGTAAACAATGTAAATAGATGGATTTGGGTTCTGAAAGAATGAGCACTTAACGAAAAGTGACTGGAAAATATGAAAGGCAAATTTTTGAGGACCCCAACTTTATTTGAAGTCTTGGAAGACACCACATGGTGAAATGATATGACCCCAATATTAATTGAGGGCTTGACCAAAGGTTAGTTTTTATCAGAATATACATATGTGTTGGTTCCCGAAAGTCTGCATCATGTGGCACTCCACAACAAACGGCTGGCAAATGTTCACTATTGTAGGTACCCCTACCCTGTTTGAGGTCTTGAACACATCATGTACTGAAGGGATTATGAATTCATTATCAACATATATTGTGGCCGAAACTATGCGATATATAAGTATGTGGTAGTTCTATCCGGAGGTAAACAATTTATCTGGGAGGGAGATTGTATTGGGAAAATTAGGATGTAATCCAGTTGGAACTGATTGGATACAATGATATACACAAAGTTTCGTTAGAGCTGATTGGACGCAATGCTACACATATAATGTTGTTTTCGTCATTGATACGCCCGTTGCCGTGAGATTGCAGACGATCTGGAGGTGGTAAATTTCGCGCTCAGCAGGGTTTCAATGCTTTTCACGAAGTTTTAACAATGGCAGCATTATGGAAATCGCTTTGTTTTCGAGATAAATGTCTGAACCCCGTCAACTATTTTAATATTTTCGCGCTGACTGAGTTGCTGTATATAAAAAGAGTATTTCTGATAACATTACATTCAGTATGGCGCATAGAAGTTCTGTCTTAGGACCACTGTATTCCAAAAAGTAATGATATGCTTTTTATATTGCCACAATGACAGGGAGGGGACGTTTTAATGTGATTACTCAATTGGCCATAGTTCAAACTACTGCATTTTAATCTTAAACGCGAATGGAGTACTTGTGCATCTATACGTCGGACATGCTGGGTTCTCCAGCTGTCCAATTATTGTAATCTCTGTATACCATTATTTGGTTTTTTCTTAGAATAAACTATTGATTGGTTGATTGATATGCGACACTTATTGTATGTAATAGCAAATAAAATGCGTTGTTGTTGTAATTTGGGGTGTGGAAGCCTGAACACGTCTTTAATCACTTAAGCAATGTCCCGGGGCTCAATTTTCAGCAAAAGAATTATGTTGGGTCCAAGTATGATCAATTGGGAAGTTTGGTAAAGTTCTGAACAAAAATATGTAATATTTCGACCAAAAACGTGTTTGGGGAGGTGTAGCTAAAATCCATTATTTCGCAAATTGTTCTAAATTTCTGTTAACTTATTTCTGCATATGCTTTGAAAATAACTGCATCACCATAAGAATTAAATATTTGCGCATTATAACAATATCCATTTGAATGAAAATGTTCGAAAAATAATATTTTTGTGAAAAAGTGCGATTTTTCAGCAAAAAATAAATATTTTGGCTCCAAATGGCAGGAAAATCTAAATTAACCAACATTTTTTTTCATATCAGGTAGAAGTATGGTATGATGTAGTAATTTTAACCCCAACAATATGGGCAAATAGGCTAGGACATAGCCACAGGGCTCGCTTTACCAAAATCGTTAATTTCTGGAAAAAGTCACTGGAGGGTATCGCTCATCGTCGATTTGACAATAGCCACCACCTATTCCGTTATTTTTCAATTTCTGTCAAATTCTTTCTACTTGTGTTGTCCAGATAACTACTGAGCCATATGTTATATAGTTGGTCACGTTGTTTACAACAATGGTTTTAGTACTTAACATCGATGTTAATGCATGCAAAATTAACTGTTATCAATAAAATAATTGTTGTTGTTGTAACTGGGGGTATGAAAGCCTGAACACATCTGTAATCGATTAAACGGCATCTCCGGACAACACCTTCAGTACCATATTCATATTGGGTCCCATTCAGATCAATTCAAAAATGTTTGTAATGACATTATCAAAAATATGTATTTTTTTCGACCAAAAACGTGTTTGGGGGAGGGGTAGCTAAAATCCAATATCTCGCAAATCGTTCAAAATTGTTGTTAACTTCTTTCTTTATATGCTTGTTAGATAATTACTACACTATATGACCTAAATATTTCAATATTATTGCAATATCCGTTTGAATGATAATGTTCGAAAAATATAAAAAAAATTAAAAAGAGCGATTTTTCAACAAAAAATAAATGTTTCGGCTCCAAATGGCACGAAAATCCAAATTAACCAACACTTCTTGCATATCAGGTACAAATATGGTATGCTGTAGTCATTTTAACACCAACAATGTGGGCAAATAACTTAGGACATAGCCGCAGGGCTCACTTTACCAAAATCATTAATTTCTGGGAAAAGTCACTGGTGGGTATCGTTCATCGTCAATTTGAGAATAGCCACCACCAATTCCGTTATTTTTCACTATCATTTTCGTAAAGAGTATATATTTCTCCTTTAAAAAAAGGTAGTTTTAACTTGTTCTACCGTGGGTAGGGGTATCTCGAAAACTAGAGCTCTTTTTCGATTTGGCCGCTGCACTAAAACGTAATGGTTTATTTGACTACTGTAGAGACGGATCGCTCGAAAATAAATGCGATTATTTCGTAATCGTGTATATACATGTCAGGAATCGGAACGCTGAAAATGTGCGTGTCGTGAATCGGAACACCTCGAAAACAGAATAGGAGCGTATGGTAGTGTTACATTGAAGGCATTATGTCAGGTCAAAATCGCGTATTTTGATCAACTGTCTCTTTAAAGTAACGATGGGGTGTTTGCGGACACACATAAGCTATTTGTTCTTCACAACATTATTTCTTTGCTTCGAAATTCACATTTTTCGCAATATATATTTTCTTTGTGTGTGGATTTAAGTGAGCAAACCCTTGTAATTTGATTCAGCGTGCTATATATGGGACTAAAGAATAAGTAAGTGAAGAGTAAAATACATCAGAAAGAAGTCCTCTCATTCGAATCTGCAATCCAGTGAGCTGCTTCACCGATATACACGAATTTGTAAACATAGTCGTAGAAAATCGAGCAAAACTTTCACGGAATGGGAACATATATACCGCTCGGAATCGGAATTTTGCTCGGGCGGAATGAAAATTCGAGGAGCATATCAGCCACAGTGCTGTTTATGGAGGTTTTTGACGGAGCTAAATATTATAACAGCATACCCACCACCAACGCCGCCCGTATAAGCCTATCTTTAAACATTGATGGCATGAATTAACCAGCGTTTCAATATTAATGTTGGAAGCAACTAGAAGAATAGCCGCCTCGTTAGAGCCACATCTAAAAATAGAATCTTTGGGTCTAAAATTGGTTGTACTAAAATATTCCCAAAACTTCCAAAATATCAAAACCCAAAAAAAAATTCAAAAATTCCTAAATTTATTTTTTCCAAAAAATTTCAAAACCCTAAAATTAATTTTTTCCACAAAAAAATTCAAAACCCCCAAATTTCAAAAAAAGAAAAAATTTCAAAACCCTCAAAATTATTTCTCTAAAAAAAAGTTTAAATAAAAAATTTATAACGAGTTTTTCGGTTTCTGATAATCTCGATATTAAAAAATATCGAATGTTAAATTATTTGCGCGTAATATCTTTCGTTATTTTTTTGTTCAACCAATGTTTCAATGTATTTATTAATCGATGTTTAGAAATATCTTTATACCAATTATATGTGTATGGACAGTCGCTGTAATGTTGGACATTGTGACCAACGGTATGAATGCATACATTCCAGTGTTTAACGGACGCAGTTCATATAATTGTCATACCTGAAAATAGACACCATTACTTTTACATAAATAATAAAGAGCGTTTATTCTTTACTTATCTCTATATGAAGTTATTGAGTATATGACAGGCGTGTATTTTCGTGAATTATTGGAAGTATTGAAATGTACTATGTTGAATCACTAACGGTCGAAAATGGTAAGGCGAAATTACAACCCCCCAGAATGAACTGTCATATTGAATGAATGATGATTTAATCTCAGCCATTTTTACATGGAACATGAGCGATGTACACGCAATCACACACGCCACATTGGTGTTAACAATGTGTCTTTCACACCTTTGCTTTACCAAATGAATTCTATTATTTCCCCGGTCACAGCTATATGGTATTCAGAAAACATATCGATTTGAGCAGAAATAGTTGTTTAACGGGTTAGTATCAATTAAGGTTGATAAACTGTGTCATTCACACGATAATTAGTTATCCAAAACATGCATACGTCCAGGACACTCAATTATAGAAATTGCTTTGATGACATTGTTATAACAACATTACGTAATAACCCCTTATCACTCCATTCACACTTACGACCATTTTGTATGCCGAAAACTCCAGGTAGCACCGATGATGTAACATTATATCACTGCTATTGTACCAATGATAGGTTCAGACATGTTCTATGTTTAGAAATAGATAATAACAATTGTTAAATGTGCAGGTGTTCTCAGCGGGGGGGGGAACACAGGGTTACGTAATAATAACCAGTTAAACAACTAATGTTGCCTCGTCCGTAAAAAAACAATTATCGGTCTATTCATACATTACGTTCATATGTAATCTTATGTAATGTTACGTCATCCGTGCTTACATATGTTCGGGGATTTTATGGTATAAAAATATAGATTACTAAGCTGTATTCCATATAGTGAATAGACACCGTTGTAATCACTTCTCGAAAATGGCTGAAGAAATAATGACACCTCTGACAGTGGATGAAATTTATGAAATAGAATGTATTCTGCAAGACATCGAAGAATACGACAAGGCTATCGTAGCTTATCAACTGGATGAAGATATAATTGAAGCATCTACGCTTTGTTCAGGAGATGATCCATGGCCGAACCAAATCGGATACGGAGAAGATGATGCGCCTAAAAATGATGTTAACAACTCACAACCCGGTACAGCTGGACCATCAGGATTACAAAACCGAGAAGACGAACATACACCTCATCAAGATGAAGAAGGAGCCGTAAAATCAGACAATCAAACAGCCGACAGTTCTGATAATCAAATAACTGGATATAGCATTCGCAAAAGGAGTGAACGAATCTTCGGAAACAATTTGGCAACACAGAGAACATATGAGATCAAATTAGATGAAATTTACAAAGAGAAAAAGTTAATCGACATATACAGGAATCTACATTCAATGTTCGATGACACTATTCAAAGAGCTCGTGGAAAGTTGGCTGACAATGATCTTGGCAGAGTTATCATTCACCATGAGAGTTTGGACAACCCTATAGTAGTTCCGTTACAAACGTTGCAAACGTTAAATGCTAACACTGTGATTGACAGAATTGAACTCGTTTTGAACAGCAATCAAACACTGACTGTTAATCAAAGTTTCCGTATAGATATAGGCACCATCGAGTTACCTAAAGGCGGAGCACGGAGGAAGATAACGGCTTTACATGATGAAAGTGACAATCTAAGAAATAAAACATCGATCGTTACGATTGAAAATACCGACAATATGTGTATGGCTCGGGCTATCGCCGCATGTTGGTGTAAATTAAATATTTGCAGTCCTGATGAATGGCTAGAAATAACACAGAATAGAGGAACCAGAAATAATTTACAACTCATCATGGAATACAGAAAAGTACCGAGCAATTATTACAAACATATGACGAACAAAAAACGTACTGAACAAGGAAAATTAGCCAAAGCAATTAGTGACATCGCAGGTGTATCCACAGACAGACCGGCCAGTTTAGCAGATCTAAAAGCATTCGAGGAAACTCTGAATTTGACAATACTAGTCATCAGTGCTAGACTGGGTAATAAATTCATTACCAGCGCGCCTACAGACGGTATAGAACGACCCGTGATATATTTATATCTCACTGCTAATGAACATTTCCACGCTATACAATCCATAACGGGATTCTTTAGCGCACAATATTTCTGTGTGCATTGTTTAAAACATTATTCACACAAAGGAAAGCATTATTGTGAACACACCTGTTTCGTGTGTAAAAGTGATAAATGTGGACAAAGTGAAAACAAAGAACATTGTTCAGATTGTAATATGACGTGTATGTCTCATCAATGTTTCGTGCGTCATAAAGCAAAACCTATTAATCAAGCTTCGGGAGAAACGACAGCTCCTTGTCAAAAATGGTGGAAATGCTTGGACTGTACAAAAGTCATGGAGAGACGGAAAAGACGTCCGAATCAACACGTGTGCGGAGAAACATTTTGTAGATCGTGTGACAAATACACAATGGGACCACACGAATGCTATGTAAGGGCCATACCTCCCGTTACTGATGATGAAAGAGCTAAATTCTGTTTCTTCGACTTCGAAACCATTCAACATGATATATTGGAATGTTCTGAAGGATATGCACCTTTACATACAAAGGATTGCCAGGACTGTAAAGAGGATCATATATGCAAGAAATGTGCTAAGTGTCAGGTGAGTCTTAACCTAATTGTAATATATATATATATATATGTAACACATTACAGTCGAAATCACGATAACGTAACGCTCTTTATTAAAGACGCGCATAAGTAGAGACGCTCTTGCATTTTTAAAAATTATATTAGATTATCGCTGAACGCTCTTTTAGCTGTTACCTCGCGTGTTATATTACCATATAACAATTACATACTTGAATTCGACCAAAGTTAACGGGTCTCAATATTAAAATTCAACTGAGTCACAGATGTTAAACCGAGTAATTAACTTTTTTAATTCTTGACACATTGAAAATGTGTAGCATATTTTTTTGTGAAAAGAGATTTGTAATTGTTATATAGTAAACTAACGTAATATATAATTGTTTTAACTTTATTGAACTTGATAGCTGCGTGCTTGAATCGACAATTATACAGGCTATATGTCGATGGTCGGATCATGATATACATTTTTAATATTGACACGTAGATTGGAACGAGTAATTTTTTAGGATCAACCAACGAACAATAGTAATACGTCAACGCTCTTTATTAACGTTGAACCTATACCAAAACCTTTTTTTTTATTTATTTTTTTTAAAATAATTATCTAAACAAAGTGTAGACGTTTTATTTTGTTTTTTATTATCGATAAAGCTAGAGGTTAAAACGTTCAATTATTACTTTTCAGAACTGTTTAAAAACATGGTGCGGAAAAGTCCAGCATACACCGAACTTCCTCGTCGCCCAAACAGCTTGCTACGAATGCATGCATGAATCGTTGGAAGTGAAACCGAACTGTAGAAATTGCGGACCTCTATGTGATGCGTGTATCGACAGTGATGCGAAGAAGAAGAAGAAGAAGAGTGACCGAAATTTATGTTCGGATACATGCGGACTCCGAGAGGTTATATTTAGCGGTCCTGATACCGGTGAAAAGTTTGGAAAATGGTTATTCTCGGAACAACACAAGGGATTCATAGCACTGGCTCACAACTTCAAGGGTTACGATGGATATTTTCTCATGGAATATCTCATTGATCAATCATTGAGACCCAAAGTTATATATAATGGATCCAAATTGATGTACCTATACGTGGAAAAAGATCTTCATATCAAAGTACTGGACAGTCTCAGCTTTCTACCAATGAAGTTGGCACTGTTACCGAAAACTTTCGGTCTGGATGGCGAGAAAAAAGGATGGTTCCCGCACTTTTTCAATAAATCAGCCAACCAGAATTATGAAGGACCCTATCCGGATGCCAAATATTACGGCGCTGATTATATGAGTGTGACTGAACGAAAAGACTTCACGAAATGGCATGCTGCTCAAACAAATGCAGTTTTCATCTTCAAGAAAGAATTATCGGATTATTGTCGTAGTGATGTCAATATTTTGAGACAAGCTTGCATAAAATTCAGAACCCACATCATGAATGCGACTGGAAATATACAACCCGTAATTGACGAGTTTTCTGGCGATATGAAGTTCAAACTGGTTGGTGCGGTTGATCCATTCCAATACGTTACAATCGCATCGGTATGTATGGGTATATTCAGAACGAAATTCGTCGACGAGGAATGGAGAGTGCGTCTAAGTACCGAAGGGAAAACGTGGCTTCCTGCTAAATGTAAAGATGGAACTTTGTCTATTTTATACAAAGGTGAATGGGTTCAAGACACAAAACTTCAAGATGAACGCGGCGTCCAAATTCGTGAGAAAGAATTTCTCAAATCCCAGATAGCTCGAATCCCCAAGACATCGTATAAAGATCAATACAGCAAAAGTTCTATTCAATGGCTGGAATGGATGATGTTCAAAGACAAAGTTCACATAACTCACGCATTGAACGGCCGTGAAAAGAAACTCGATGATGCAAAGTACAGATTGGATGGCTATTGCGAAGAATTAAACACGGCATTCGAATTTCACGGATGTCAATTCCATGGATGTGAACTTTGTCTGAGTCACGATAGAGACGTAGTCAAGAATCCGATAACCAACCAGACACCTAATGAATTATACGGACTCACACAGAAAAAGAAGAAGTTTATAGAAAGTCGAGGCATGAAATATGTGTGCATTTGGGAACACGAGTTCGTCGCTGCTCGAAAGACTAATCCGGAGCTTCGTGACTTCATCGCTAGCTTAGACATTGTTGACCGGCTAGAGCCTAGAGACAGTTTCTTCGGCGGCAGAACGAATGCAACTAAATTACACTACAAAACTGCCGTTGGTGAGAAAATACACTATTTTGATTTCACGTCGCTGTATCCAAGTGTGCTCAAATACGCTCGCTACCCGATTGGACACCCTAAAATCATTTTGGGCGATGACATTACCGAGCTTAAGGATTACTTCGGAATAGCGCAAGTCAAGATTTTACCACCTAATGGACTCTATCACCCCGTATTACCGTATCGATCCGAAGGTAAACTGAAGTTTCCACTGTGCAGGACTTGTGCTGATAATGAAAATCAACGACCTTGCACGTGTACGTGCCAACAGAGAGCTATTACCGGTGTTTGGTGTATTCCTGAACTGGAGACAGCTGTCAAAGTGGGATACAAGATTCTCAAAATATATGAAATATACCATTGGACCGAAACGTCAGACTATAGCCAACAAAATGGATTATTCACGGAATATATAAACACCTTCTTAAAGTTCAAGCAGCAGGCTAGCGGTCCTCCGGATTGGATAAAATCTAACGAAGACATGGATAAATACATCACAGCGTATAAAGACAACGAAGGTATATTACTGGACAGAGAAAGCATCGAAAAGAATCCAGGACTGAGGCAAATCAGTAAGCTCATGCTCAACTCATTTTGGGGGAAGCTAGGCCAAAACCAGAATTTCAAACAGACCGAGTATTTCCATGAATCGGAACAAGATAATCTATTCCAGCTCATTTCAAATCCAATGAAACAAATGGAAAATTTTCATGTCATAACTGATGACATTCTTCAAATGGAGTGGACCTATCGAAAAGACTGTGTGCCTTGTGGAGCAGCGAATAACATATATTTGGCCACATTCACGACGTGTCACGCTCGATTAATGCTATATGAAGTTATTCATTCCTTGGACAGAAGAGTATTATATTACGACACGGATAGTTGTGTATTTAGCAGCACTGAGGATCAAATTAATCCCCCACTGGGCGACTATTTGGGCCAACTCACCAGCGAGCTAGATCCGGATGAATACATCGAAGAATTTGTTTCTGGAGGCCCCAAGAATTACGCTTATCGAACAAATAAAGCTAAAGAGACGTGTAAAGTTCGGGGGTTCTCTTTGAACTTTGAAAATTCACAGTTCATCAATTTCCAGACGATTAAAGAGCTGTTAGAATCTGGAAGCACAGTGCCCATCACCACAACCAATCCAAGGAAAATATGCAGATCGAAAGGAAAAAGAAAGATATATAACAGATCTGAGGACAAACAGTACCGAGTTGTTTATACCAAACGCAGACGATTGGATAACATGGATACACTGCCATATGGATATTGAACGAGGTACGTAATATATATATATAATTTAATCGTCTATATTTGATCAAGGTTGTAATGAGAGTGTAAACATTCGATCGATGGTAGTTATCGGATTATACTAAGACTTGTTCAAACACGTTCGATGTTAGATAACATCGAGCGTGTATGAACACGTATTACTATAAACGTATGGCCGTCATTGGTCAATTTATCCAAGGTGTCCATTTTTTCGATCTATAAAATGCTACCCGATCCAGTTCACAATTACAAATTCGGTAGTCCTATGCTGTGCGTGTGAAATATTCTATACAGGTTAGTTATGAATTAGTTGTTTTTTTTTCTATCATTACATTTTTACCTCCAGTACAATCTCATTTTGGTTTATACTTAAACCAAAAACAACTATGTTTTTTTTTTTTTTATTTTCTCAACGAAGAGTCACCATAATTCCAGATTATTCCGAATGACCAGATTAATTCATTCTCTAATTCTGAAATATATTTCGATTTACTTGTAGAAATGTAATCCAAAATCACGCCGCTGTTAAGTATTTGTTCAATCGTGAACAGTGTACACGGTTCACGGAGAATGATATATCCATGAATTATTGTCACTTCTTCAAAACTTCTCTGATTGAAAACCCAGTCTCGGTATTCTGCAAATCTCACAAAGTTATCTCCAATAAGTTCACGAATGTCATGTATTTTGTTTTTAGGAACGCCTCTAAATACCCAGCGATTTGAATACATTTGATTCAATATATCCTGTAAGAAATCAGTTTCAAATTCAGACCTAGCAATCAAAGATTTCAATCGTTGTACAGGAAAATATCCTTCATCTATATTCTTCAGTATTATTTTAATTTCTCTTATAAACCAATTGTGTAGTAGTTGTTTTTTTATTTCTGGATTTATAGTTGACATTTCAATTAGCTGATTGTATATTTTCTCCAGTATTTCTGCGGGTAGTATTCTCTCCATAATGAACTGACTGAATGACTCAATTTTCTTATTCTTATTGAGTATGCGGGCGGGGCGGGCTTCCCCCTCCCCCCAGGGCGACAGGGCGGGGCGGGGCTCCCCTCCCCAGGGCGGGCGGGCGGGCGGGCGGGCCTCCCCTCCCCAGGGCGGGCGGGGGCGGGGCTCCCCCCATCCCCAGGGCGGGCGGGGCGGGCGGGGGCGGGCCTCCCCCACACCCAACATCCACCAAACGCATGAGCGGACTCCTTTCGGACTTTTGTATTCTCGATGTGTAACTGATAAGTAATGTTTTGTTTTCTTATTTTCCAGGTTCAAAATAAAAAAACAATGACTGATCAACCCGATGTTGAAGGAAACCAACGGACTGAAACCAACGAGAGGGCGTTCCATCCACAATGCTTGGCCCCGTTAGGAAATGACATTTTCCTATTTGACGGCCGATTCCAGGGAAATCTGTATATACACATACGAGAGTGCGGTGAAAGTTCTGCGGGCAAATTTCCGACAAAATCTGGAATAACATTAAATCTAAGGAGATTCAAAGAGTTGAAATCTTACTTAGCAGATATACATCAAGAAGTGGTCAGTTATCGTACCGGTGAAGACGATGTATTCATGAGACGTCATATCGGAGGGAATTTCTTCATTACGATAAAGAGCGGCATCCCGCGTGTTGACATTCGCAGGTATTGGCTGCCTGAACATTCAGATGATTTGTGTGCAACCAAATACGGAATATCTCTGACATTCGACCAATTTGAAGAACTAGTTGGAGCTATATTCGTCCTGTGTGCTAATATTCCTGAAATTGATCAGACTGTGCAGTGCTATTTGACCGACGATCACCAAAACCAGGAAGGATCTTTAAGATGTATGGAATGCTGCCCCAACGGCGATAGAACGTGTTTGATTAACCGGATGCAGACATTGATCTAAACATTACTCCTATGATGCTACGAATAACTAATGTCGTATGTTCTGCAGATTTGAACTGTTCTATTAATCTAAGGGATTTGACACTCGGCTGTTCGAACATTGAATACAATTCCAAAAAGTTTAGCGGAGTTGTATGGAAACATTCTAAATTCGGTGGATGTTGCCTCGTGTTTAACACGGGTAAAATCGTTGTTAACGGGCTTTCTGATAGTGTCAAACAGACACGAGTTCGATTGCGTCGGTACGCTCGACATATTCAAAAATGTGGTTGGCGAGTGAGATTAAATTCCATAAAAATTTTGACAATGTCTGCATTTTGTCAGTTAAATGGAAAACTTGACTTAAACATTTTAGTGAAACTTATGGAATGTTCTTACGAATTAGAGCTGTTCCCTGCGGCAATGTTCAGACGTGAGAAAATACATTTTACATGCTTTCATAATGGAAAAATTGTGATTACGGGCATTAAAAGTGAAAAGCAGATGTTAAATATTGTATATCCTACCATATGTGAACTTGAATTACTTTCAGAATAAATATATATATGTATCGATTATCTATTTTTTTCATTCGGGGGGATGGCTCACATACCTTTGTTTTTTAGGCTTTTGACGAAACAAACAAAAACAATAGATTTTTTTGTTTGTTTTGACAACAGACTTAATACCACCTCACCGGACTCTCTCCACAGACCCCCCACCCCCCACCCTCTCAACCCAGTCATATACATATATATATATATATATATATTTTCCCATTCATACATATGATAATATAAGAACGATAAATGATTGTATTTACAATATTTTATTTATATACATAATATAATTTAAAGAGTGTTTCTCTCGTTGTCGCTAATGAAGAGCGTTTACAGAATATATTTCAACATAAAATCCTTAATAATTAAATCATTATACATATAATTATTGGCACTGAAACGTCTCATTATATTTTCTAGACTGTATCCACACAGTTTATAGAATGCAAAGTATATGCAATAGGGGCCACATATATTAGAACCCTGTAATCTGTAAGCATTGCACTCGTAACGAGGTCCATTCAATAACAACACGTGTTTAAATCGTCCGTTGTAACACTCGGGTTTTAATCCCATAGGGTCGAAGAACTCTGATACGTTATGTTCCTGGAATGTCATCAATATCCAGTGGCGTCCAGGTTGGCTACTCTCGTCTGTGTTAACTATATACATCCGGGGATATTGGATATAAAGAGGTAATTTGTCTATGGGACAAACATCTATCTCATTATGGTTTGTGAAACTATTTATCGCCCTCATGAGTCCGCGTGTATTCATTATTCAATGCAAACTTTACGACTCTCGTCAACTTTGAGAACGGCAGGAAATTTTGCGTATACGATTACAGTACAATTGTCTTTCAAAGCCGATGAGAATTTAATCTCGAGGCGTGTGTGACCTTTGTGTGGTATGACCCTGTCGTGATTAATTCCTTGCGGGTTTATCCGATATATGCAATAACCTTTTGCATAATCCTCATAAGTAATATGAACGGCTTTTCGTTTCGCATCTTTTATTATCGTATTGTAAGCTTCTACATATTCCTTACTGGTAAAGTTCGGTTGGAGTGCTTGGGCGGGCATAGACTGCCCGTTGACGTAAAATCCGACGAAGTTGCATCCAAAAGTCGCAAAGTTGAACGGGTTCTTATCGCGTGAACCGCTTTCAGCCTTTGATGATACTAAGCCAATAATACAGCTACTGGGTACGTTTCCTTGAAATAGATTATCTTCTCCCAAACTGAATGCACCTTTTGACACTGTATACGTCTTTATGATAGATTTTGAAAAAGGATAACACGCGTTCTTTTTCTTGAGTGACTCAGTATGACTGAGTAATACACCGGGGTTAACTTTCACAGTGGCTAGTCTCAAATTAGCTTCCTGTATTTTCAACTTGTATGTCTCAGTGGTTCCCGCATACATCAGTCTAAAAACATCTCTCGTCTGCCAGAATTTTAACGTGAGCGGGAGACCATTTAGTAGTAATTTGTCCTGTTGGAAGAAGTCAAGCTGAATTGATCCCATAATATCCATTATTTGACTAGTACGGGTTGTTTTGGACCTGTAATACAGGCCAGAGTTCCCGCTTTTCGAATCTGCCAGGTCCATACCACCTGCCGTGTCCTTTTCGAACGCTTGTCCATGTAGCTGTTCCTTACGTTCAGTTTCTAAGAGTACATCGAAATATGCTTTGTATGGATAATTCGGACCGACTTGACTCACGGGAACTTGCTGTATATTCAAATCGACCTGCGAAAATATTGAATGTAGGGGTGCATTTATCAGACCCACATCGTCATTAACGGTTAGAGCCGAACCATCTTGCTTGGTTATTTTGAGTTTGAGAAGTAGCAATGTCCGTTTGAGGTCCATGTAGGTTGTGGCCATGGCGGGAATATTGAACTCTAAAGCTGCAGTGTCTGTCAGCTGATTCACGGGTCTGTAGTTTATCCATTCTGTCGCTTGTATTCCGCTGTCAACCGTGGGCGATTCAAATAATGCCAATTTAGAGGTATGGTACTCTCTGTATTCATTCATGGTTTATCGAACCAGGTGGTGGTTTTCACTTTCTTAGGGTTATGAGCCAAATCGTTAGGTAACACCCTCTTATTGTTTTTTTTTTACGTCTTACGTGCTTGTGTCAACTTATTTTCTGCAACTTCTGCTTTGGCCATTTCAATCGCTTGCGCTATGGGTGTCACTACGTTAATATGTGGTTTTAGAACGTCTTCTTCTTCACTATCGCTATTTTGAGTTTTGTCAATAAAGTAGCGACCCTCATTATCTGGCGTTAACTTCCCATTAATCATGTCCCTGAAATGTTTTCTCCACTTTTCAATATCTGCGGGAATATACGTGATCGACATGTTTCTTCAGATGTAGTGTACAGGTCACTCTTTTTTCTGCATTTATTTTAGAAAGTTTATCGCCTCTTATAAAAATCCTGAGACGCTGAAGTTTATCCTGTCTTACGTTTATGTAGAATGAGTCCTCAAAACTCCGCCAATGACCCGTATCACGTGTGTCTCTCTTTATAACCCGGAGGATGGGGTATGATGTGTCGCAGGCTATTGATTCTCCACATATGTCCGAACAAATATATAATAAATCCGTGTCTATATGGTCAGTTATGTTTATGTCTTTCAAACAACATAACCACGCCCCCTCCAATATTAATACACCAGGTAACTCTATTGTGAAGTCGAGAGGACGATTATCTGGATATTTATCTATGGAATCGTCGCTAGTCAGGTACAGATAATAATTATCCATATGACTAGTTTCTATTTTGTTTCAAATGAGAATCAATGTTCATCTCTTCTCTTATAGTTTTATCAACATCACTGAATATATACTTGAAGGCAGACCACTGGTTATACGGAATACTTATAATCGCGGGAGTGTTATTCACAACTCGCCTAATGCGTGTATAAATGCGCCCTTGATTATTACATAATGTAACAGTAATGTTTGATCGTATTGTCCACTTTTTCACGAACCCACAGGGGTGTTGTTCGTAATCATGGGGGCGTGACTCATTCGTATGACGTAATTCATAGTCCCCCGTCTGACGTGGTATCTTCTTTGGAACTATTATAACCGGTAGTGACAGAGTTATTACCATAATCGTAATTCCTATCCATTTAAGGAGATTCATATGTAGACGACCGCGTTCTGTTTGAAACATATTCGTCAAGGTATCTGTTCTATTATTCATGATTGTAATGGTTTCCCCCTCGGATAGCTTGCTCTTATTAATTTTGATATCTGTCGACATCAGACTCTAAAATTCATGAATTAAATTTGTCAGGCCATGAATGCCAGTGCACCAGGACTTCAGTTTGACCCTTTCGTTTCCTCTTTTTGACAATTTTATCTATTCTGTAAACTGTTTCGTCATCAACGCGCACCCCTTGAAGTTCTGACTCGTAGAAAGCACCCTCAATGTTTTCATCCAAGAAATCTGTCAATGTATACAAGGGTATGTTCTGCCTGTAAAACCTCTTAGTCACTTTGAACAACTCTCCAGTCCATTTCTGAGAATATTCTCGGTCAAAAACTGCTTTGGTGTGTGATATTCTAACGATATCATTTACATTGTATTTGAACTTTTTCTTCAATTTACTTTTAACACCTCCCTTCTGTCTTATTAACCACTGATCGAGACGAGACTCATCTTCATTCTCAACAGTTATGGAGTCAGGGGTGGTGCCTAACGAACGATGTATTGTATGGTTATAACTTTTCACAATATCTTGTAGAATGTCGATATATCTAGCATTATTATGCTTTATCATATAACGCGAAATCTTCTGCTTTATAGTTTTTATGACCCGTTCCGAATAATTGGCTTTCATTTCGTTTTGCGTAAAAATTTGAGATATATGAAGACCCTTAAGGTAACTTTTGACCCGTTTGTTTGTGAACTCCGAACCGCGATCCGTTCGGAGGACGCGCGGGGTTCTTCCACCTTCAAATATATGTTTCATAGCATTGATCGCATTAATTGCAGTTTTCCTCTTTATAGCTTCACACCATAACTTCCTAGAAAAAATGTCAATCATTACTAACACGTAGGTGTAATTGTCGTTGTCTTTGGAAACATCATTCATATCCATGAGGTCTCCATCCCATTGACTGTCAGAAGCGTTTACAATAACACGAGACCTCGGGAATTTTCGTCTAACACTTTTTGTCAGGGAATAACTTTCATGATTTTGTAGCCACGTCACAATCTCGCGCTTGGAAATGTTGTACTTATTTTCAGATTTTACAGTCTGATGCAACTTTGTAGCTCCTGAGTACGATGCGGGGTGACCCGGATTAAAATAAATTGAACTCAAATAATCTTTCCAATCGGCCATATTGTTCACAGTGATAGCCAACGTTTCTTCTTTATCTTGGTCAGCTTACCGGCGATTATACCAGGAGGTCTAGATATTTCACGCTTAACCCCTCTTATTTTCTTTTTTCTTTGCTTGGTACGTGTCTTTTTCGATGTGTTAACTTCTGATTTTTGGATTGCATCCTGAGGTTCAGTCGTTTGAACTGTATTAACAATCTGATTATTCATCGGGTCCATTTCTTTATCCATTTCATCGGAATGGCTACTATTGTTTGCCGAGATGTCGCTGTGTTCAATGTTAGACTCCGATGAAACTTTTTTGTGTTCACTTTTTTCAGTGTACCTCATATATCTTTCATACGGGATCAAAACAGTTTTCTTCACAGACTCCATCACAAAAACTGTTTCAATTTAGGTTCAACGATGTTCAACATCAAAGTAATGGCGGTTGAGTGATTATTCACACTTTTTCTTTTCCTCAACAAACTCACAGATTTATCACCCAAGAATATATAAAATGATTTATATCGCCGTAATTTAGCTTTTTGTTGAACTGTAACTGTTAAACTATCATGTAGTAAATTGATCGTAATTTCAACCAGAACTTTCAACTGATTATTAGTTATCGATGTCAATAATGCGTTTCGTTGAGATCTTGATTGGGTTGATGTCAATAGTCTGACAAAATTCAACTCATTACGTAATAATCGACTCATTTTATCGTCGCGACTCAGCTCCGATACTGTCCCCTTCTTATTACGTAGTAGGTACGTAAATTATAGGGTCTTGGTTGGGAAACACGTCTGTTCGTAGCCTGTATTTATCCTCAGTGTGAGGGGACATATCTATTATAAGATACGCAAATGGTTTCTTCATACAATCCTTGTATGCCTCAATGAGTACTTTAGATTTACCGGGATACAATTGTCTACCCAATGTGGAAATTTGTGATCCATCCCTCAAATTTTTGAATAAAATTAGATATCCTGTGTTTAAGGCTATAGTTCTCGCAGCCTTGCCTTGTGCGTATAAATTTTGTGAAATAAACAGCACCGAAAGACAGCGATGATGAGTTTGCTGCGTAAATAGTGTTTCAATCTCTTTTTGGTCAATAATGCGATGCATCAAGTCGTCTAATATTAACATATTATGTTTACCGTCAGCAAATTCTTCGATTTCTGTTTGGGTAGGTAATCCTTGATGCATGACCAAATTTTCGATTGATGATTCAATTTCATCATAGAAATTTTGATAAATACCGTAACAGTACATTATTTTCTTAGGTGGATCTCTAGAATACATTCCATTAAGATTTTGCAGGAATCTGTAGACCCATCTCGTCTTACCAGAACCAGTTGGTCCGGTGATGCAAATACTAGAACAAGGTTCAAATGGTATGGAGCTATGGTTAATTGGACCCATTTTTTTTTGTGTTCACTGTGTCCTATTTATTAGGAGCTATACAGTTCTTATATACATCATAAGTAAACATTTGTTATGGCTGTTGTAAATGAATTACCAGGATGTCACTGCAAGCTATAATATTATAAAAACCTACAGTTCTTATAACATCATTGGTTTTGGTAAGTGATGTGAAGGTGTTTGGTGGATGTTGGGGGTTGGGTGTGGGCTGGTATTATCACGTTGGTCTGTGATTGAGTGTACAAAATCTCTTGTCAAGTGAACACCTGCAGATTATCTATTTTTCTAAACATAGAACATGTCTGAACCTATCATTGGTACAATAGCAGTGATATAATGTTACATCATCGGTGCTACCTGGAGTTTTCGGCATACAAAATGGTCGTAAGTGTGAATGGAGTGATAAGGGGTTATTACGTAATGTTGTTATAACAATGTCATCAAAGCAATTTCTATAATTGAGTGTCCTGGACGTATGCATGTTTTGGATAACTAATTATCGTGTGAATGACACAGTTTATCAACCTTAATTGATACTAACCCGTTAAACAACTATTTCTGCTCAAATCGATATGTTTTCTGAATACCATATAGCTGTGACCGGGGAAATAATAGAATTCATTTGGTAAAGCAAAGGTGTGAAAGACACATTGCTACCACCAATGTGGCGTGTGTGATTGCGTGTACATCGCTCATGTTCCATGTAAAAATGGCTGAGATTAAATCATCATTCATTCAATATGACAGTTCATTCTGGGGGGTTGTAATTTCGCCTTACCATTTTCGACCGTTAGTGATTCAACATAGTACATTTCAATACTTCCAATAATTCACGAAAATACACGCCTGTCATATACTCAATAACTTCATATAGAGATAAGTAAAGAATAAACGCTCTTTATTATTTATGTAAAAGTAATGGTGTCTATTTTCAGGTATGACAATTATATGAACTGCGTCCGTTAAACACTGGAATGTATGCATTCATACCGTTGGTCACAATGTCCAACATTACAGCGACTGTCCATACACATATAATTGGTATAAAGATATTTCTAAACATCGATTAATAAATACATTGAAACATTGGTTGAACAAAAAAATAACGAAAGATATTACGCGCAAATAATTTAACATTCGATATTTTTTAATATCGAGATTATCAGAAACCGAAAAACTCGTTATAAATTTTTTATTTAAACTTTTTTTTAGAGAAATAATTTTGAGGGTTTTGAAATTTGTTCTTTTTTTGAAATTTGGGGGTTTTGAATTTTTTTGTGGAAAAAATTAATTTTAGGGTTTTGAAATTTTTTGGAAAAAATAAATTTTTGAATTTTTGAATTTTTTTTTGGGTTTTGATATTTTGGAAGTTTTGGGAATATTTTAGTACAACCAATTTTAGACCCAAAGATTCTATTTTTAGATGTGGCTCTAACGAGGCGGCTATTCTTCTGCAACTTTTTTTAACTGATATTGATTTTAATATATATAGAACTAAATTCATATTTATCACGCAACATATTCAGATATTCAAACAATTTTAGTCTGTATGATTATATAAAACTAGCTGGTGGACCCGACTTCGTCCAGGCTGTTTCTTGCGCGATTTGACCTTGAATTGACCATTTTGAAGGTCAAGGTCAGGTCGGGGTCACGATTTGAGCCGTCCAAAACACTCCTGGGACAAAACTATCTCTAGGTATTAAATTTCGTCGAAATCCATCCAGTTTTACCCGATTTGACCTTGAATTGACCATTTTGAAGGTCAAGGTCACGTCGGAGTCACGATTTGACCCGTCCAAAACACTCCCTGGACAAAAGTAACCCTATGTATCAAATTTCGTCAAAATCCGTCTGGCAGTTTTCCCGGCCATGGCTAACACACAGACAGACAGACAGACAGACAGAAGTCCCAAAAATATATATTAGATATATGTGTACTCACTATATATGCTATCCTATTCTCAGAAATCGTCTTTTCTAATGTCTAAGTTCGTAATAATGTCAACAGGTGAGTTTTGATTTTGATACTTTTCGCGAGTGTTCACTCCCATATGGCCAATGATTGCTTTACTACATTTTGTAATAATTATATAGTAGAATTGGGTTGAAAATACAATACAATCATATATATGACCAAAACAATATCCAAAAACTGGTAGAAGTGCTGCATGCATGGCATGATACTAATGAAGTGTCCAGTATGGGCGGCCATTCGGTCGGAAATTACATGAAATAAAAGTTAATGGTGGTTTGTGAAAACAATAGTCTCTATTTCCAAACCAATAATCGTTCTTGGATTCAATAAGAGACAGTTCCGTTTTAATAGATATAGATTCATAATCAATGTTGACCGGTGCAAAATTAATGTTCTATTTTAAGTTATTAGTATTCACTGTTTAACTAATATATAATAACAAACAATTATAGTAAGATTCGCACATATTCAATAAACGTACATTCCGTTTCAATAGCCATATTTTTTAATCAATAAACATATTTCAAACCAACAGACGATTTCCCACGAGCAATGATTATCGTTATCAAACTAATAGACCTTATTGTCATTCTTATATTTAAAAGATATAAATTATCACCAATGCAAAATTAATGACGTTCTTTCAATTCAATAGGTTTCGTATTCCAACCAATATCTAATTGCGCAATCTACTATTTCCGGTCAAACCAATGATTAGGAATTCGAAATCAATGATTAAAACGTGAACCAACGCTAGGGGTCTCTGGTGGCGATGTCTGAAGAAACTTTATTCATGTGACGTCATAAATATATCAATAAACATGGGAATTCCCAATGTCATGTCGGTGTGACGATTTGCAGCAGTTTCAAACGACGATAAATATTAACTATGGTCCACTATAACACAGTGGAGTAGATTAAATACAAATTTCAAGACAATTATTAAAATTGTCTGACTAAAGCATGAAACTTTGCACATATGTACATATTTACATACGTATTGGTATTAGATATGGAGCCACGCTGGAATTTCACTTTAACCCCCCTTTTAAGGGGTTTTCCAAATTTAAAGAGTGTTTCGTGGTTATATAATTTACTAAATGTCGCAAGTAATCTTACCATGAAATATACGATTTAAAATTAGGCATATTCAGTACGTATGACATTGAGAGATATAATGCCACATTTTTAGGGTAAAATTGGAACTCCCCGCCCAAGATGGTCGTCAAAATGACAGCTGAAAGAGGGAATTTGACGTTTTTTCGCTAATATCTTCTAGATCAGGTTCTGCTGTATGCAACTGGTTCGGAGATGTGACTTCATTGTGTATTGCTCATGTTAATAGATAATTGGAGCAATGAATATATGTCATTCGTATGATCCAAGTCCCTCCCGATCCCTCAATAATTATATTATACATAAGTTAACATAACTCGGTATGAAATTTAACCAAATATCACCGTTATGAATCTAGTCATATTTTAACAAGAATTTGACAGAACTATGCAAATTATGACATACAATTACTTATGAATTTTTGCGCTTAATTGCAAATAATTTACGTTTAATCACAAATCATTTGCGCTTAAGTGCAAATAGAAATTTATGCATTGATCTCCCTGAATTAATTTTAAATGGCATAGGCCTAACACATCACTCAAACAAGCCTGCAAATAGCGTGTCTGTCATTTGCAGAATGAGGTCCACAGAGGGTAAATTTAGTGATGCTACCCTGCATAGTGGGCTAGCATAACTAAATTCTCCCTCTGGGGACCCCATTCTGCTTAGGCCTCATCTTCTGTGAAGTAACTATGATATCAAATTAACATTGTTTTTAGTTACGTTTTCCCATCTGGGAAGTTTCTATATCCCCTAATTTGCAGAAGATAAAATCCATAATCGAGGCTCCAAATGGGTGAACATCACCAACTTCAACTGGGGAGCTTCAATCTGATCCTAGGTCTGCCATAGCAGTTGATGGCCTAAGCAGAATGAGGTCCCCAGAGGGTGAATTTAGTGATGCTAGCCCACTATGCGGGGTAGCGTCACTAAATTCACCCTCTGGGGACCTCATTCTGCAAATGACAGACACGCTATTTGCAGGCTTGCACTCAAGTCTATATAGGCCCATCATATGAGGGAAACAATCCCCAGTGATCACTAGATACCTTTTATGACCATGGAAATGGTATAGATTTGTGCAGGATATGTCTCTTTTATAAAATGTACTAGATCTCTGGGATGGAGACACAAATTCTTAGGGACAGGGATGCTGATAATATGAAGATATGTTTTCCCCCTATTTCAATTCGATAAGTACACCACGAGGGTAGCAAGCCCCCAGTAACCCCTAATTCACCTTCTATGACCATGGACATGGCATATATTTGTGCAGGAGATGCCCCTTTAATAAAATATACCAGAGCTCTGGGAGTGAGGCACCAATTTTTGGGACACCAGAGACAGAGATGCTTTTGACTTTTCAACTTTCGAGTCTGTATGGGCTACTACTATGGGCCCAGAATAATATACTATGAGATGGACTCCATCATTCACAATCAGAGGGAAATAAGGGAGTGTTAGGTATTTGCGCTTAAGCGTAAATCATTTACACTTAAGCGCAAATGATTTTTGCTTACACGCAAATAAATTGATAGACACATATTTGTGCTTAAGCGAAAAGGACATTCGCTTAAGCCCAAATGATTTATGCTTAAGCGCAAATATTTGCGCTTAATATTTGTGCTTGAGCGCAATTAAATAATAAATGTGAAAAGGGCCTCCATGGTAAGAGGGGACCTCTAAATTTCTTGAACATTGAAATTCCCTTTGTTCGAGAATTTGTACATGTTTATATTGAATATTCTCAGTAAATAATTATTCTGTGTGTTTCAAAAGAAATCAGAATAAATTGTTTTTAAGTATTGGTTATAGATAACAGTTAATTAGATTGACTCCCCTCTTCCCAGATGCATCCTTATTGTGGAAGACCGATCGCCCGGCGATTCACCCAGGTCTGTTGGATGGCTCAAACGACTTTTCCTACTATGGCCAGTTTGTACCCTTGATTTGAATGACACATTTAATTGTTTCGTACCATGTTTTTGGTCATTTCACACCATATATTGGTATATATCGTTGATTCCCAAAAATGATGATTGGTCATTCGTATGTGAAAAATTATTTTAATTGTGTTAACTTAATGAAAGCGAACATGTTCATGATTTAACATTCGTGATGATGACAACCCGACATTT
This sequence comes from Siphonodentalium dalli, assembly GCA_032622095.1. Taxonomy (NCBI): domain Eukaryota; kingdom Metazoa; phylum Mollusca; class Scaphopoda; order Gadilida; family Siphonodentaliidae; genus Siphonodentalium; species Siphonodentalium dalli. The sequence continues at coordinate 157,934,991 of CP136065.1, forward strand.
ACATGTTAACATATTTCTTTCTTTTTTTTGCGAAACAAAATGAACAAATTTAAATTGTCGCGACAAAGTTAAAGATGCAAAATCCGAATTAACGCTTGAATATTACTATTTCCTTGGCTTCGGGGTAAAACATATTTGATTTGAGTTGAGGAAACCACCCATCAAAGCTGAGAGTGATCAGATATAGATTTTTGAAATCTATTATTTTTCACCATCGATAATTTATGTGGCCCAGTAAAAAGTCAACGAGAAGACGGTCTAGGACCAAATTGCGGACGAAGATGGATAACTCTAAAAGCAAGTGGCCTTGTGTCAGATATTTGACAAACCGCCAAAATTTCGTTGAACAAAATGTTGATAAATAACAGGTTTTGGGCAATTGTATACATGTACTATATTTGACTGGTTAGCATTATTTTTGGGCCATTAATCGATTCTGGTAAACGAAGTGGCATTTCAAAAAATGTTGTTGTTGTTGAAATCTGATGACATGGGAACCATCGAATCGGACTGAGTACCTTCAATGTTTTTGTTTTTTTTAAATAATACCAGTATACTCAATGGTACGAATTGTCGAAATGATACAGAAACTGGTATGAAATATCCAGAACCCTGGTGCGAAACATCTCTATGTCAAACTTCCATGGTATGAAATGCCAGCAACCTATTGGCTATTCATTCCATTGCACATTATAATTTATTTCCAATGGGCATGGATAGAGAGTCTCCCATTGGGGAGGGGGTCCACCTTGATACATGTATGTTCCGACAGCACCCCATTGGAAGAAAGTTTCCTACAGATGGCTACAGGGTACATGTATATCGGTCCAATTTTTTTTTTAAATTATTAATTAGATATGACATTTTTGCACGGTATGGCTTGTTATCAAACTCCATTTGTACTTAGGTGAATATCACTTCAATTTGCCTTCAATCGAGTAATCGAATAATATGATTTTATGACATCACGGATCCGAGTAATACACGATATGGATTTATGACATGGTGTAATTCTATTTCACTGTTAGATAAGGCATAGATACCAATTTGTTGTGATGCCACTCACTTGAAAGAGTTGTCAATATTACACTGTTACTAAGAGGCGAACTACCGTAATTAATAGATAGAGAGAGAGAGAGAGTGATATCAGGGTGATATAGGGCCTAATATCAAACCAACGATGTTGGCGCTGCTAGTCTACATGTTCACTGTCTGGTTGTTACCCTTGCCGAGGAGATATAAATGGGTACAGGACGTTTTGTATCGTCTTAAGTAATTTCGTACAACATTTTTGGTAGTTTCGTCAGGGGGGGGGGGGGGGGGGGGGGGCGTAAAAAAGTTGCGAGACGTGGGGGTGTTTTTTTTTACATTGCCATTTATTTTACACCCACCCACCTTTTCTTGCATTTTTTTTCATAAAATTTTAGACACCCACCCCAAAACCCGAAAGCTTTATGTTGGTCCCCTCTGTAAAAACGACCAACCGCTCTATATTGGTCCCTTCTTTGAAAGACCAAATTAAATGTTACTTCCTGTTTACAAACATGTGCAAGACAAATATTTTCTTGGCTGATAATTGTGCGATAATCAGCAGTAATCAGCGATAATCTCAACTAAATTGAACTCTAAGCAATCAACAAAGGTAGAATATAATGTGATTATATTGGTAAATCTATAACCCAGCGTAGTCATCTGTGTGAGTAGATGAAAAATATGTTGAATCCCCTGGAATGACAACACAAAATAACTAGGGCCAGTGTTAGGGCCTATAATAGAATAAAAAAATTACACAAAATTAAATTTATCTTTTTGTCTGACATCAACCAGCCTCAACTAGTAGGCCTAGAGCCTATAGTAATACCAAAAAGGAAAATGTGCATATGAACCAGTGTACGAATTAGCTTTTATGTATGCCTGCATGACCACTGACCCGACCTCGCATTACGACTTAGGACTAGGTCTAGAATAGTGTTTAACCCTTTGAGTTTGAACGCGGATAGTCAATTTAGTGCCAAATCCATATACACGGATGTGCACTTTAGTGACATGTGACCGTGTAGACGAGGTCACAGTAAAGCGTAACGTCATTGTGTTGGTGTAGGGAAGATAACTCCAATTTGGTCTTCTGTTTACAGTATACCGGCTGTACTCTTGATTTACTATTTTATGTCTACCTGTGTCTACTATATATTATTAACTATATATTATTCTGATACATTATGAGAATAATCAATTTTAGTATACAAACACTGATACAAATACTTATTTCATACATTACACTCATGCATCAACTAACTGTATGAGTAAAGAGACTGTCATGAAGTATAAGAATTATTGTAATATTCTGTCATGAGTTGTTAGCTGATATTGTCAGACTGCATTAAGTTCACCCTACCCTAGAGCTATCTGAAGTATTTTTGTATTGAACTACACCGTGAACTAGACAATTTTCAATATAAAAACTGCCAAGCAAGCTGAAACAGACACACACACAAAATTTGCGCGCAAAAAAAATCAATGAAAATTTTGGGACCCACCCCCACAATATTCACTATTTTTCCATTTGATATAAACTTATGGGGGTTATTATAACAATATTGAATGTACTAGTGTTTCTCATATTGCAACAAGCCACAACATATAAACAAATATGTTAAAACAGTTGAAAATATGTCAATGAAAAAAAAAGTGGTCAAAAACTGTTTCCGGCCTCGGGTACCCACCCACCCCCCCCCCCCCCCCCCCCCCACCTCACGTCTCGTAAAAAAAATTTGGCCCCCCCCTGGTTCCGTACCATCTTTTTGGTAGTTTCGTACCTTATTGTTTGGTCGTTTCGTACCATGTAGGAAATCATTGGTCATTTTGTACCATGTTACTATATGTATGCCACATCATATGGAAACAAATAAATGATTTTCTACAAAGTACGAAATAAAAAAAAATAACCAAACAACCCAACATATGGTATGGAACGACCATGGTTATGGTATCGAATACTGAAATAATGAAGAAGTCACTGTAGTTGTATATCATTTATGTGGTCACAATATATACATGTATAATGCAACCTGTAAGTTGACATGACCTCTGTTCTAGTTGGCTTATGATTGAGTTCTGAGATTGAGCACTGTCAGGTGTACTCGATCAATACTCCAGCAATGTTCAGAATCCTATCCCACGACACTCGTATGAAACGTCTATAAAATAGAGTCCATATTTCTTCTTCTTCTGGTTACAGCCGTCGGTCATTTGCTGACCATTATTAGCCGTTGAGTGGAATTTTTTTGGGGTATTTTTATACTATTAATAAAAGGGTAGTTTTCGTATTAAAAACAGTTAAAACTATGTACAATCTCAGTTGCTTACTTGTTGGTGTGGTCTAGGAGGATAAGAGGCTTCAAGGCATCGTGCGATAGCGTCGACTTGAAGCCCCCTACATCCTCAGAAGATACAGAGTCTTGTGTTAAATTATTCCATTGAGTGACAGTTCGGGGGTAAAAAGAGTATTTGTAATTGTCTGATGTTGTGCCTATCTTGATGAAATTTGCTTTGTTAACAGAGGATCGTGTGGTTTTGGATTTTGGGATGAGTACATTATTTGAATCAGAAAAGACAAGATTGTTATTAATTTTGTAAAGCATTATGAGTCTGGATTTAAGTCGTCTCCCTTGTAGGCTTTGCCAGTGAAGGTTGTCAAGCATCTCGGTGACTGAACTGATGTTATGAAATCTGTTTGAGACATATCTGGCTGAGCGGCGTTGTACTTTTTCTAATTTGTCTATTTGTCCTTTGTGATGTGGGTCCCATATTGTAGCGCTATATTCAAGTTTGGGCCTAACGAGTGCTTGATATGCTCTATTCTTGATATCTATAGATGCTACCTTAAGGTTTCTCTTTAAAAATCCAAGTGCTCTATTGCCATTTGATGTTATCTGATCAATATGCTGATCCCAATGTAAGTTATTTTGGATAGTAAGTCCGAGGTATTTTACAGATTTGACTGCTTTAAGTGTGTGGCCTTTGAGAGAGTATGTAGCAGTTATAGGAGATTTTTGCCTAGAGATGCTGAGGAGATTACACTTATCTGGGTGAAAGGACATGAGCCAGTATTTCTCCCATTGACTAGCTGCATTTAAGTCATTTTGTAGTTTAGCTGCATCATTGTGATTTTTGATAGAACGGTATATGATGCTGTCATCAGCAAATAGTCTTAGAGTACTGTGTTTCATATAATCGTGAAAGTCATTTATGTATAGCAAGAATAATATGGGCCCCAGGATAGAGCCTTGAGGTACGCCAGATTTAACAGAGATTGAATCAGAACTTTGGCCTTCAAGAACTACTGTCTGTGTGCGGATTGAGAGAAAGTTAGAAACCCATGAGGAAGTTTGCAGATCAATGCCATAGTAACTCAATTTGTGTATAAGTCTGGAGTGAGGGACCTTATCGAATGCTTTTGCGAAGTCCATGGCAATAATATATGTTTGTAATCCCTTGTTGAAGTTGTGATATAGCTCTTGGGTGAAATAAATCCTTCAGACATTCAGTGTTACCGATCGCCTGAATCAACATCTGATTGTTCAAGGCGGTTACACTCAATGGTTGTTTTTAAGAAGAATTCGTCGTACTGTACAGTGCTAGTAGGCAGTAGATCGAACAATTATCTTACGGTGTTAGAGATGTTGTTGTTGTTGTTGTTGACATAATCATATTCATACTGTTGTTGTTGTTGTTAGTACTTGTCACACACATCCTAAGTTCTCCACCGGATTTTGACAGACAATCCCTGCAACACGGTGAACAGTGACAATCACAGTGACACTGACAGTGAATGAGTGATAGCTACTGGCTGACAGTGATACAGTCCTCAAATTCGGTTGCTATATTTTCCTTCTTTTTTTTAGAATTAGATTCTTCATTTGTAGAATAAGTTGAATAACAATAAGTTATTATGACAATCGTCGTCAACAATGAATGACATTGATAATTTGATAGTTGTCTGGATGTATAATTTGATCGATTCAATGATTGTTGGCACTGAATTTCTGTCTAGCTGTCTTCGTGACTATCTTCAGATATTCGTCGGCATTCTGCTTCATGTAATATGGGTCAATATTTAAAAACAACCTCTCAAATGCATCTTCGGTATCTGCTACAGACGCAGAATATAGTCCACAATCCGTATATCATCGAAATTTTCATGTTTTTGACGAGAAAATGTGCGAAAAATAGATTTTTTTTATCGCGGGGTATACCCCACTGTGACGTCACGGATTTTGCGGTCCATCATGTGACTCATCAAAATTGGTGGCCAGCGCCCCTAGCGTTAATTCAGGAATTGTTCATTGGTTTGTAACCGGAAGCTATTAATTCTGTAGACTTGTCCATTAATTCTGCATTTTTAGTCATTTGTTTGACCGGAAATAGTTGAGTCCACTATTAAATATTGATTCGAATACGAAATCTATTGAATTTAAATAGAACGTTATTAATTGTGCATTGGTGATAATTTATATCTATTAAATATAAGAATGACAAGGTCTATTAGTTTTATAACGATAATCATTGCTCGTGGGAAATCGTCTATTGGTTTGAAATATCTTTATTGATTAAGAAATATGGCTATTGAAACGGAGTGTACGTTTATTGAATATGCGCGAATCTTACTAATTGTGTGTTATTAGATATTAGTTGAACAGTGAATACTATTAAATTAAAATAGAACATTAATTTTGCATCGGTCAACATTGATTATTGTTACCCAATAGTAGAGTTTTACTTCGTAAATCATTGGGATTTAGAATTAACTGGTTAACCCCAAATTCGCGTTCGTAACGCCACAACGAACTGTTGCCCGCCCTGAATGAACTGTTGCCCGGTTTGCAATCACGGTCAGATTTCGTGACGTCACGACTGAACTGTTGCCCGACCCGAGCGAACTGTTGACTGGCTCCGAGCGAACTGTTGACTGGCCAATGTATTGGGTAACAAATCTATATCTATTAAAACGGAACTGTCTCTTATTGAATCCAAGAACGATTATTGGTTTGGAAATGGAGTCTATTGGTTTGAAATAGATCGCCATTGATTAAGAAAATATGGTTATTGAAACGGAACTGTCTCTTATTGAATCCAAGAACGACTATTCAGTGGTTTGAAAATAGAGACTATTGTTTTCACAAACCACCATTAACTTTTATTTCATGTAATTTCCGACCGAATGGCCGCCCATAGTCCAGCGCCATGCGCATTCAACTTAAGGACAGTGGTTTATAACCATGATGACTCAAACACTTCACTTTTCATCTGGTCGGGGTGTCAAGATCACACTCAACAGAATGGGAATCGGAAGTGACCGTGGTGTGATGTTATGTACACTGAGACATGCATTATAATCATCGCTGCTCTTGGATGTGAATGCATTTGCTGATATGCATTGCATGTGACTGCTTATATCCCACAACATCTATAGGACACACATATAGTGATATTCTTAACGGTGAGTGATTGATTATTATATTGAGAGTAATAAATTGGTTTCGATAATTAAGTTAAATAATTCACGAGAGGCGAGAGACGTTTGTTAGAAACGAGTGCGCGTTAACATGTTATCTAGCGCACGCAGAGGCGGATGGCCGATCGTGAGACCGGGAAATTTCCCGATGGGCCGGAGGCCGGAAAAATTCTGATTCCACGTGATTTTCTATCAAGCGAGAATCCGAGGGGTTTTTTTTACGGTTTGGGGGGGGGGGGGTATATGTGGTTGGGCCGCCCAACCACAACTTGGGCCGCAAATGAAACCGACGTGGGCCGCCACATGTGTTGTTTAACCAGCCGTGTATCCAATAAGATGGTACTCTTCTCACATAAATTCATGAGGACAGAGGCGGACTGCATGGCCGATCGGGAGACCGGGAAAATTCCGGACGTGGGCCGCCACATGTGTTGTTTAACCAGCCGAATTGGCTAATCGTAATTTTGACATTAAATGAACTTGTCGGCATCATATAACACCACGTAAAGACCCCATTAATCTCGAGATTTTAACGGTAACTCCCAGCTGTAAATCCAAAAAAAAATCTTACGCACCCCTTCCCCCAATTGAAATTTACAAGAAAATAGGAACGCTTCAGTTGATGCCAGTCTAGTTTATCGGATTCGAGATTTTCTTGTATAGTTTCAAAATGTTCTCACCCCGGGCCGAACAACCATGAACAGCCGGTGTGTCCTGGTCTCTTGTCCGCAGCCGCAGGGGCGCCGGAAGAGGGGGGGGGCAGAGGGGGCAGCTGACCCCCATGCCCTTGACCAAGGGGGGCCAGCGGGGGCAGGACTTGCCCTTTTTCTGGAGACAGAAAATTGTTTTTTTTGTGTTTAATCTCGTCTTTTTGGTCCAAATACCACCAATTTCACAAGGAATATTAATTTTTTGTCAATTTTATCACAAAACGGCCATAAAAACCGACAAATGCCATTAAAATAGGGATTTTTTCCACAATGAATTTATGGTTATTTTCCCGAGTTTGCGGAGAAAATGCCCTTTTTTGCGGAAAAGTGCCCTTTTTGTAGGCTCTGCCCCCCTTGCCGTTGGATGCTTCCGGCGCCCCTGCGCAGCCGCGTGCATTTGTCTGGAGTTATAGACCGCTAGATGTTAGATTTTATGCAATTTTTCAGGTAAAAATATCTGAATGGTCTCATACCGGGAATATATAGAACCATGGTTTATGAATATATATGATATTAGACCAGAGGTGCAAATGGAATTATGCAAAAACATGTATTTGGTCTGCATCTGATTCAAGGGGGGGGGGGGGTGCAAATGGAATTATGCAAAAATATGTATTTGGTCTGATTCTGATTCAAGGGGGGGGGGGGGTGCAGTTGGAATTTTCCAAGGTGGACTGTGGACGCCCCCCCCCCCCAACAGATGGGCCGGTATTATAATTTCCCGGGCCGGTTTCTTGGCCCAGTCCGCCTCTGAGCGCACGAGTTTCTTATACCTATACGTCTCTCGCCTCGAGTGAATTATTAACATAATTCTCGGAACTAATTGATTACTCTATTTATTACACTTCTGCATCAATTCGGCTCGTCAGATATGATTAAAACACCAATAATTAAAGGCCCACTTCATTTTCGAGTCTCCGATTATTTTTTTATAGTTACTTGATATACTGTTTTAATTACAACATATGCCATAAAATATGATTAAAATACTATAATTCATCACTATTTGAAACATCTGTGTTTCAGAAATGCCCACAGAGAAATAGAAAACTGCTGAGGACTTCCCCCCTCTGGCACCCAGAATGCAACAGAATTCAAACTTTTTCATTGAAAGGGGAAGAACTCTGTCTTTAATATATAGTGTTATTTCACCTGCATTGAAAATAATACTGATTTTTACTTCAATCTTGATGAAAAAACGCATTGGCAACTCAACTAAAACAACAGTCCACAGTTTATTACACCGGATAAGTTGATAATACAATGTTTTGGAGCTTCCTCTTTCAAAAGGTATATAATATGGCATATATTTTATATAAAGTAATCTGCGGGTTCGAAAATTAAGTTGGCACGAGAAATGACATAATTCACTAATGACATTACCAGTTTTATTTAACGGCGTTTCCAATGGAAATCGCACATCTAGGAGTGTAATAAACAAAGTTTGTATCACTTCTAATTCCATATTCTCTTGGCCATTCTTTTTAAATCTCAAGTCCCACTAGAGTTTTGAGCCATATTATTTCTTATACGATTTCGAAGTGATTTGGAACAAGGAATATCGAATAATCTTGCATACCCATCAGTATACCCAAATTTTTTTTTCTTAAAGGGGTACTCTACACAGAGATATGCAATTTTTTTATTTACTCCCATTGACATAACTTTCAAGTTAGATTGTGTTCGTGTTATACGAGTTTCGTATAAACCTAATTTAGCGACGAAAATATTGATCTTGGAAATAAAAATATTACGATTTCAAACTACGCGCCATGTTTTTGACCTTCACCGGAGAAGACGCATGTTGCAGGATGAACCGGAAGTTCAATTGATGCCTGCAATCTCTTCCATCGAACGATCTCACCCCCTATCAAAATACTTGACGCTTTATGAATCTTGTTTCTTCTCTTTTTTTCCAAATTGGTTATAGCGGGACTTCCTTTTGTATGTAACATGTTTTGTTCGCAACTCAATAATGTTCGTCGTAAACGACCGTCGATAAAAGACACCCAACATGTGAGATTTCAAGAACGGTAACTCGTAATGGCATAATTCGCCATTTTATGACTCCAGCCATAAATTCATTGTTATTAAACTAGCCGATGAGCCCGACGTTGTCCGGGCTATTCAAAAAACAAATTTCAAGTCGATAGCCCTACCCGTTTCCGAGATCTGGTCTGCGCATGCGCGAAGCTGGCGTCGCACGGGCTCGGCGACCCGATAAAATTCGTATCCGGGGCAAGATACATTCACATACCAAATTTCCGAGATCTCGTCGTAAGAGTACTATGGCCCGTATATCTCTCTGCAGATGCTAATAACGTTGAATTGTGAACAAACGCTCTTTATAGCGATGCGTCAAAATAAACGCTCATTAAATTATCACTTGATTAACCACCGCAGTGCCGTTTTTTGTGACTGAGAGTGGAGAATGGGTGCTCTGGGCTTCTCCAAAATGCGACGTCGACTATTCCCGTGGGATTTTACCTTTGGATGGGAAGTTTGGTCTCGATCGGTCAACCCGTTTTCGATTCTATATTTAAAGGACATACAGACAGACAAACAGAGGTTGTCAAAATATATATGAGATATGTACACTGTACTGTACACATCAATAGCAAAGACGAAAAAGGCTAACAATCTATATATAATATTACAACACCTATTATATAACTAATAACATATCACAACTATAATTATGCATGGGAATCTAGTTATCAGTAACAAACTTGAACTCATGGGCCAAATGGGGACATATATATGTCATAAATCGATTGTATGTTCCATACAACACAGCATAGACTAATGAACATTTTGCTTTTATACACTGTATGGTTTTTCTTGTTTTCCAGGTTACTCTCAAGATGTTCCAGCTTATGTTAGCTCTGACATTGCTCAGCAGTTTGTCGAGAGAGTCGAATGCAAATGATGAAATGATATGCCCAGTAAACTGTTTTTGCAGGGGCACTGGCATAATTTGTGCAGCATTGAAGAAATTTCCAACATCATTTCCAAAACAAGCCTCGGAAATCACCATATATAGCAGCACCTTTGACAACATACCACCAGGCGCATTTGCTAGTCTTCAAGATATTGCCCAGATCATAATTTATGAAGTCACTATTGGAAGAATATCTTGCTCAGCATTTAGGGAGTTGGAGGGAATGAATAGTATCACAATATATAATGCCGATATCGGATCCATCGAACCAGGTGCCTTCATGAACATCAATAATGTCAAGTCCATAGCGATTTACTCGTCAAATATAACTGCCATAAAGGAAATGGCTTTCTCTGACATTTCTGATGTTTCAAGCTTCAGCTTGTTCGAGAACAATATAACCACAATCCATCAACACGCCTTTCATAATTTCCAAAACATAGAGTATTTTACTCTATATAAATTACAAGTTGGAATCATTCAATCGTTAGCTTTCGAACAATTGGATCAGGTACAGTTTTCTCTATACAGCTCCTCGGTGGATGAAATTGCAACGCCAATGATTTTAGAATCGAATGAAATTTCTGTTAATTTGTATAGTTTGAAGCTCCCGGAGGTCGGGTCAGAAGAAGGGAATGGGCTGTTATATAATGTAACCAACCTTAAGAGAATGTCTATTTATATCTCAAAGATCAAGATGCTCCACTGCGGATTATTTGAAGATTACGGAAATGATGAAAGACCAGACGTCATTTACCGCAATAACAAAATCTGGTGCAACTGCAACAATTCGTGGATAATGGAAGCAAATGTCACATCATGGGGAAATAAGTGTTATGGACCAGATCAAAATGATGGTAAAGCAATTAAAGATATGACAATCAATGATTTTTGCCCAGATTCCTCGAAAATACCAGGAGAATGTCCGGTACCGAAAACTGTGTACAAACCAGGTAAACTGATAGCATGTGGAAAACCTGTAAATGCTGCGACAACATCAGCGGTTAGAGACGGTTGGAGCAAAGAGGTGATGATGATTGTTATCTTAGTTATTTCAAACACAATCAAGTATGGGTGATAAATGATTGAACATCTGTGGGGAAATTGAGTTACATTGAACAAATCCGATCAACTGGACCTTCCAATTCTGACATTTCTGGATCCTACTAATCATGTTGGTAGAACGAAGTGACATTGTTAACCTTTTCTTTACTAATTGGATTATCCTGTCAGTTATAAAAGTGCACACTGCACAATCTAAATAGTGGAGATGCAATATTGCTCCCCGAGGTGCACTATTTAACCACCCCTTCAAAAGGCTAACTTGCCTCTCCATTGGAGGGTTAGCAGCCGAAAAACAATTTGTCCCTTAACGGGTGTCAAGTGCATCCCTGTCGAAGAACAATTTGTCACTATCTCAGATGGGGTTAAGTACCTCCCCATCCAAGAACAATTTGTCCCTCACATGAGTCAAGTGTATCCCTGTTGAAGAACAATTTGTCACTCAGTGGGGGGTCAAGTTCCTCCTGTCAAAGAAAAATTTGCCCCTCCACGGGAGTCAAGTGCATCCCTGTCAAAGAACAATTTGTCCCTCAACGAGAGTCAAGTGCTTCCCTGTGGAAGAATAATTTGTCACTCAGCGGGAGATACACATTATCACCCAGGATGGGCAAAGACGACCCTCCAATGGGGCGGTTATAATTTACCCTTGTCCTATCAGTTATAAAAGTATACACTGGAATGGTCTATCATTTAAGGGAGACCGGTGTGACTAAACACCGCCCGGACCAGCCCGGACCCCCATATGGACTATATGAGTGATTTTAAGGGCAATATAAGTGCAGGGGTGTCATGGAAACCCACTCAGGGTCGCTATTAACCCTCAAAATGCCGACATCGGCGAAACCTTTCGCCGCGAAATGAAGCTAACAGCCCGGACCGCCCCTGCTGCGTCCAGGTGTGATTTTAGTATTCATATCTGCGAGGGTGTTAATGAAACCCAAATACGCACGGAGAGTGGTCAAGGTCAAACGGAAGTGCCGCTTATTAACCCCTAAACTTCCCAGATTCAGCCAGAATTACAAAATTGCGCCCCCAATAAACAAACTCACAGCCCGGACCCCCTTAATGTCCTCGTACTTCTAATAACCCCTTACATATGAGTTGTGTAACTACCCTCGACTACACTCATGAAGATACAAGGGCGAGTCGCCCACGAATGCCTGGCAATTAACCCCCAAAATGCCGCCATCGCCGATTATGTTTACCGATAACGACGCTGACAGCCCGGACCATCCCCCATGATGATCCCGGTCCACCCCGGACCCCCCATATGGACTATATGAGTGATTTTAAGGCCAATATAAGTGCAGGGGTGTCATGGAAACCCACTCAGGGTAGCTATTAACCCTCAAAATGCCGGCATCGGCGAAACTTTTCACCGCGAAATGAAGCTAACAGCCCGGATCGCCCCTGCTGCGTCCAGGTGTGATTTTAGTATTCATATCTGTGCGAGGGTGTTAATGAAACCCAAATACGCACGGAGAGTGGTCAAGGTCAAACGGAAGTGCCGCTTATTAACCCCTAAACTTCCCAGATTCAGCCAGAATTACAAAATTGCGCCCCCAATAAACAAACTCACAGCCCGGACCCCCTTAATGTCCTCGTACTTCTAATAACCCCTTACATATGTGTTGTGGAACTACCCTCGACTACACTCACGAAGATACAAGGGCGAGTCGCCCACGAATGCCTGGCAATTAACCCCCAAAATGCCGCCATCGCCGATTATGTTTACCGATAACGACGCTGACAACCCGGACCATCCCGGTCCCCCATATGGACTATATGAGTGATTGTAAGGCCAATATAAGTGCAGGGGTGTCATGGAAACACACTCAGGGTCGCTATTAACCCTCAAAATGCCGGCATCGGCGAAACTTTTCACCGCGAAATGAAGCTAACAGCCCGGACCGCCCCTGCTGCGTCCAGGTGTGATTTTAGTATTCATATCTGTCCGAGGGTGTTAATGAAACCCAAATACGCACGGAGAGTGGTCAAGGTCAAACGGAAGTGCCGCTTATTAACCCCTAAACTTCCCAGAATTGAATACTAAAATCATACCTGCACACAGCAGGGGCGGTCCGGGCTGTTAGCTTCATTTCGCGGCGAACATTTTCGCCGATGCCGGCATTTTGAGGGTTAATAGCGACCCTGAGTGTGTTTCCATGACACCCTGAACTTATATTGGCCTTAAAATCACTCATATAGTCCATATGGGGGGGTCCGGGCTGTCAGCGTCGTTATGGGTAAACATAATAGTCGATGGCAGCATTTTGGGGGTTAATTGCCAGGCATTTGTGGGCGACTCGCCCTTGTATCTTCGTGAGTATAGTCGAGGGTAGTTCCACAACACATATGTAAGGAGTTATTAGAAGTACGAGGACATTAAGGGGGTCCGGGCTGTGAGTTTGTTTATTGGGGGCGCAATTTTGTAATTCTGGATGAATCTGGGAAGTTTAGGGGTTAATAAGCGGCACTTCCGTTTGACCTTGACCACTCTCCGTGCGTATTTTGGTTTCATTAACACCCTCGCACAAATATGGATACTAAAATCATACCTGGGCGCAGCAGGGGCCGTCCGGGCTGTTAGCTTCATTTCGCGGCGAACATTTTCGCCAATGCCGGCATTTTGAGGGTTAATAGCGACCTTGAGTGTGTTTCCATGATACCCCTGCACTTACATTGGCCTTATAATCACTCATATAGTCCATATGGGGGGTCCGGGATGGTCCGGGCTGTCAGCGTCGTTATGGGTGAACATAATAGTCGATGGCGGCATTTTGGGGGTTAATTGCCAGGCATTTGTGGGCAACTCGCCCTTGTATCTTCGTGAGTGTAGTCGAGGGTAGTTCCACAACACATATGTAAGGAGTTATTAGAAGTACGAGGACATTAAGGGGGTCCGGGCTGTGAGTTTGTTTATTGGGGGCGCAATTTTGTAATTCTGGCTGAATCTGGGAAGTATAGGGGTTAATAAGCGGCACTTCCATTTGACCCTGACCACTCTCCATGCGTATTTGGGTTTCATTAACACCCTCGCACAGATATGAATACTAAAATCACACCTGGACGCAGCAGGGGCGGTCCGGGCTGTTAGCTTCATTTCGCGGCGAACATTTTCGCCGGCATTTTGAGGGTTAATAGCGACCCTGAGTGGGTTCCATGACACCCCTGCACTTATATTGCCCTTAAAATCACTCATATAGTCCATATGGGGGGTCCGGGCTTGTCTGGGCGGTGTTTAGTCACACCCAGGGAGACTGTATGCCAATTACAATATCGATAACATATAAAAATAATAATTAATTTGAGTCGAAGATGTCTTCTGTAAACGTTCAGGTTAACATGTTATCTTAAAATCAAATTTAATAATGTAATATAAATTTACTTTATGGTGCTAGCCATACACTAAATTACGAATTTCCATGTATAAGACGTAATCAAATTAATTGATTGATAGTGGTAAAACATGTTGATACGGGGTGTGAACTCAAGCCACTCACTGACCATACAATAAAATTAATGAGTATCTGGGACTATTTATAATGTATATAATATAACATTTATTTGATACATTTGCATGAAAACTGTACATAAATATCTCTGTGGTCGTGAAGAGTGTTCTATTTTTGCAGTATGGCTTATCTGCCATTTGTAACATTACTTTGTACTCAGCAGACGGTCAAATAATGGAAATCTTGTTACCTTAATTTATGAAGCAGAGACTATCGAAATCAACAACAACATTTGAGTAAGTACCCCTTTAATTTGGAGAGGTTGATGGGTGTTCAGGTAAGAAAGTAGACAACAGACAGATGAAAAGCTAATACAAGTGCAGAAGGCTTTAAAGTCCTTGGTGGGAAATGTTCAGATAATAAGTTCAATAAACGACTTAAGGGAACTACTCGTCCATGAGTGTTTAGTTTGTCACTTGTCACTTTTGCAGTCGTTGGCTGATTCAAATGAGTCAAGATGAAGCCATTGTAGTGAATAGTAAATAAATATTTAACAATATTTTAGCAATGGGTTTGTTGTAAATCCACCAGAACAGATAAATAGCTAAAGGGTCTTTGTTGAAAGAGAGGGGGCTGTCAAGCGTTCCCTATGGTAGTAAGTATAACTAATGCCAATTCATTAAACAAAATTGTCACTATAGCTCAACTAGGAGAGGGGACCATTTATGGGTCCATCTCCTTTATACTCAACAGAATATGTATGCAACAAATGAATGAATCTGAGCCATGTATTGCATTTTCATTATAATTACCATGTTGTTTGCATCGTTCAATGGGCAGACAAGTGTATTTTGCACTAAGCCATTGGCTCAAATTCATTCATTTGTTGAATTTATTATGTTGAGTATAAAAGGAGATGGTCCCACAAATTGTCGGATTTAGTGTACAGTACCACTTTATATATGCAAACAAGGGCAATGCCAATTCCCCTGACTGTATGCTCAATATTGGTTATATTTAGAGAGAAAATGAAGTAATAGTGTGGCATTTCTCTGTTTAACCCTGGGTCATAACTCTGGCAAAGGGCCATAACTCTGGGAAAAAAGTGCAGACAAAACAAACGCCGTCATATTTCTAGCAAATGGCCTGCACTATGGACGGATGGACGAAGGTCTCCACTATCTACCCCTGAATCCTCCATTCACAAATTTCCAAGTCAAACAAGGGCCATAAATCTGGTAAAAAATAATGGATGAAACTCGTAGTATGTGGATATCCTTCCCCCCAACCTATGTTATCACCATGCCGAAGGACAACGAAGTCCAATAATAAAGACATCCACAGCATAATGTTTGTTATGGACGCATTTTACACTAAGTTCTGAAAAGGGCCATAACTCTGGAAAAAAAGTGAGGACAAAACCTGCACTATGTGGAGATCCTCCAACAATGCTGGTCTACCGGTATACCAAAGGACATCCAAATTTGACTATCGATAATTGAGCTGTGTTGTGAAATGTTTGTTACGGACGTCTCCACTATATACCCCTGAATCATCCTTCGGAGGGTCGGGGAGCATAATAATATGACAACTATAAATCAATTGGGTTTTCATTGTATTCCACATTCTTACAAGTCCCCCAAAAGTTTCATAGGGTTCACCCCCAGGTGTAGATATAATATTACTATTCAATAACTCACAAAGATTCCATTTCCAAATTTAATAAATTCAGCTTCAATGATCAAACAACCTCAACCAATGCGTGCAAAAATCAGGTCTATGTTGGGGAGATATAGTCTGCTAGTCCACTCATATGTAAGAATTATATGCAGCGAATCTTGTTGGCTCTATTCCATAAAATAACACATTTAGGACGAGAAAAGACAACTGAAAGACGTCTTCTTGTTGATAATGAATTTTCTGCTCATTTATTCCATATTGTTTTGATATTTTATAGAAACAAAAATATTATTTTAATTAATTTTTCAATAATAAAATGACATCTTTGGTATTTATCTGTCTTGTTAATATGTTGCATTTGGTTTCAAATTTGTTTTTTAATGGAACAAATCAAAAACAATGTTGAATTATATTTTGTTTATTGTTGTTGTTGTAACTGGAGGTCTGGAACTATGAATACATCTTTAACTTAAGCTACCTTGCTGAACTCATTTCCCTGTTGAAAATTATATAGCTTTCTGTCACTCATTCATATTATAGAATAAATAAACATGAATAAATATGGACTTTAGGTTACAGTGAAGTAATTATTTCCCATAGGCCTCAGTGTTAACATATAATGGCCTGCAGCCCTGACTATCCAAAAATTGTGATAAATGAGTACACGGTCACCGGAATTGGCATCTGCGCAAAGTTTCTGCATGAAAAAAATCATATCGTCGAGCATGGAATGTACCTTTAAATTTGGGATTTATAATCGAGAGTCAGAATTGCATGAAAAACATATTGACATTTTTTACCTCACACCAAAAAAATTCAATCTAGGAACCACGTGCTTTACAATGTGCCAATGTTTTGTTTGGAGTCTGAAATTTCAAGAGGAGTGATTGCATGTATTTTATATGTTTAAATATCGAAACTACTATTAACCAACCAGAGCCCAGAATTTTTTTAATTCTCTCCTGCATCTTGGTCCAAAATCCGTTGGAGGGCGCTACCAATCGAATTACTTCACTGTAACCTATACAGTGGCCAGATTCCGGTAGCCTGTGTATTTTGCACATGGTTCTATGTGACATATATACTCAAGCAAAACACTATCTTTTTGTATAGACAAGCCATGCGCTGTGAATTCTAAACTCGTGTTTTTGGACGATCAGTCATCATATTCTGTATCAGTTAGACAACACAATTATTGCCTCATATACAGTAATGCCCTAAATAATCGACTCCTTAATCACAGCAGAATTATGGGTAATTTTTCAGGATTTAGTCGGAAATATGGCTTGTTGCCATTCATCGGAAAGCTCTCACTGAGAGCTTTTCTCACTGAGAGCTTTCCGATAAATGGCAACAATCCATATTTCCGACTTAATCCTGAAAAGATACCCATAATTCTGCTGTGGTTAAGGAGTTGATTATTTAGGGCATTAATGGAGGGTTGCATAATATTATCAGCACCAGAGCAATTATAATTAATGTAGGGTCCATATAGCTGCCACTGAAGTAAATAGTTTATTCTCCAATCCAAATGTTGTGCAAATTCTATTATAAAAAGTGTGTCTATTTCAGACAGTTTTAAACATAAAATCTAACCTGAACAGCAACATCGACCCAACAAGACATACAAACTCTAATCCAATTGTCAATCTAACATCCCAATACATGATTTACCCTTTCAAACAATAACACCCGACAGACTGTTTTGTGTACAGTTATATTTTGTGAATACACACATGTATAGAATAAATGGTCTACAAGAATCTCACCGCTATAGTCTAATCCTGTATTCATGAGAGTTTATTCATTTTATAATTTCCAATATTGGTCTATTTTTGCAAACTAGTAGACTATATCTCTTTGAATGGTAGTAATAAACTGATTCATTAATGAAACATGTAACAAAATTTATAATATTCCTGATACAAATAAAATGTATCGGGACTCAGGAGTGATTCTTAACAAAAATGCACATTCATGAATGATTACAGTAATGCTCTAATTAATTGACTCCTTAACTAGCTTTCCGATGAATGGCAACAAGCCATATTTCCGACTAAATCCTGAAAAGTTACCCATAATTCTGCTGTGGTTAAGGAGTCAATTAATTAGAGCATTACTGTATATAATGCGCAGGCCTGAGAATATGGTGCCGGACATTTGCAGAATGAGGTCCCCAGAGGGTAATATAGTGACTCTAAATTCACACTCTCAGGACCTCATTCCTCAAATGTCCAGCACCGTATTTTGAGGCCTGTTAGTGAATCTACGGCCGAGCATCAAATGAACCCAGTAGTATAACCCACATGAATCAGGACATTTGGCATGTGCACCCAAATCTTTATGACATTATGCAAATGATTTGTTCCATTATTGCAGGGACAAGCCTAGAGGGCGACTTGTGAGACATCTCCCTAAAATGTGCCACTACTCCCTATTTTCGTCCTAGGGAGAAGTGACTTCTCTCTCATATACCAGTATGCATATTTCCCAAAAGCATTTTAAAGCATATTTATTGATTATAACGGTGTTCTGAATCATTATAATGGTTCCATAAATGGGCTCTTGTGATGCATAATACTTATTTGATCATCATAGAAGGGTGATCTTGGGGTGTAAATTGATCTTCAGCCATTGTAACTTGTCCCTGATAACAGTCCATTTCTCCCTAATAATCAAACATGGGTAAAAACTGCTAATCCAATTGCCAATCTAAGAACCCCAGTAGAACATGATATATCCTTTCAAACAATAATACCCTACAGACCTTTTTCAATTTTGAGAATACACACATGTATAGAATAAATGGTCTACCAGAATCTCGCTGATATAGTCTAATCCTGTATTCATGAGAGTTTATTAATTTTATAATTTATAATATTGGTCTTTTTTTGCAAACTAGTGGACTATATCTTTTTGAATGGTAGTAATAAACTGATTCATTAATGAAACATGTAACAAAATTTCTAATATTCCTGATAAAATAAAATGTATCGGAACTCAGGAGTTGTTCTTAAAAAAAATGAATGAGGTCCATAGAGGGTAATATAGTGACGCTAAATTCACTCTCAGGACCTCATTCCTCAAATGTCCAGCACCGTATTTTGAGGCCTGTTAGTGAATCTACGACCGGGCATCAAATGAACCCAGTAGTATAACCCACATGAATCAGGATGTTCTGCATGTGCACCCAAATCTTTATGACATTATGTAAATGATTTGTTCCATTAGTGCAGGGACAAGCCTAGAGGGCGACTTGTGAGACATTTCCCTAAAATGTGCCACTACTCCCTATTTTCGTCCCAGGGAGAATTGACAAATGGGGTCTAGTGATGCATAATACTGATTTGATCATCATAGAAGGGTGATGTTGGGGTGTAAATTGAACTTCAGCCATTGTAACTTCTCCCTGATAACAGTCCACTTCTCCCTAATAATCAAACAGGGGTAAGTGAATTCTCCCAATTTGAAACATCTAGGCTGGTCCCTGCATTTAATAGCATACAGTAATGTCCTAAATAATCAACCCCTTAACCATAGCAGAATTATGGGAAATTTTTCAGATTTAGTCGGAAATATGGCTTGCTGCCATTCATCGGAAAGCTCTGTCATATTTCTGACTAAATCTTGAAAATTTTTCCCATAATTCTGCTGTGGTTAAAGGGTCATAAACTTCGGGCATTACTGTACATTCACAGGCTGGCAAATTTGCTTGGTAATCTTGCAGGCAATTCGTTGTTGATGGTTGTAGTGTGTTAGGCTATAAACCTCAACTACTTGTAAAGTGCATACAGTAATGCCCTAAATAATCGACTTCTAATAGTTCTTCAGTTCTTATGATACTTGTTTAACCCTTCCATGACTGGAGCTTCCTGACATTTTGCGAAAACCCTGTGCCAATGCATTCTCTTATATGCGAGTCTCCCATAGGGAGCCTCGTATATATAAGAGAATACATTAAGGAGTCGATTATTTAGGGCATTACTGTACATCCCACTGTTGACTGCATGCACAGAGATTTATGTAATTCCTTAAACATTCCATGACTGGAGTTTTCTGAAAGTTTGCGATATGCGAATGCTCTGGTACATGATCTTTAATGCTGCACCAGCACAGCTCCATTCATGAAAGGATTAAGTTATTGTTCAAATGACATTTGCCGAATGTTAGCCTTCAATTATCTGGCAACAATCAATTATGCAATAATATATATATGCGATAAAACAATCAAAGATACAAATTGGGTAATTCCAAAATTTACCACTCGAAAGTGTGCAATAGACAGTCATCTATGAAGAAAATATTCCAAGCGATTTTTCCAGCTGTGTAAACGTAGCCATAATAGGTTATCATCGACATTAACCCTCTCATGACGGGAGCTGCGCTGGTGCATCATTAAAGATCCTGTGCCAGTGCATTCTCTTATATATGCAAGTCTCTAATAGGAAGACTCGAATATATAAGAGAATGCACTGGTTACTAGATCAAGGTAAATATTGTTAGGCCAATGCATTCTCTTATATATGCGAGGCTCCGTATGTGAGACTCGCACATATAAGAGAATGCATTGGCACAGGGTCTTTCCTAAATTTCAGGAAGCTCCAGTCATGGAAGGGTTAAGAGTATGAATCAATTGGATTTCCATAATTATGCAAATGAAGTCATTTATCGATGAATGAATCCACACAAGACTGCTAACCAATTGGCAACAAGAAAATTTTGTGAAGAGCGATGCAACTACTCTAGTGTCAGTAGGGGATCATAAAGACATATTATCACTACAGTGGAGTGACTGGTATTCATATCATGAGTTGAGAAGGCGAGCATGGGACATGTTTTAAACCAGATCACTCAATTGTAATGATAGGTTTATTATTATACAGCCAATACACAAATAAAGATACCCGTCCGATTTGACAGCCCTAAATTAATATTTCTTCAGCTTCAGGAGTTAAATAACACCTTCCAAAATTCAGCACTATCCTATCCCGATTTTCTACAATCTAGTTATTTTATCCACCTCAAATTTCTGTCAGGCGAGAAAAAACTCCACTGTATTCTTTCTAGAAATATATATGGACATATGCGGATGCCATCATCAGATTTTAAGAGGTTATCAAGGCTTTGGTGATTGGAAATGAGACGAAAATTTGCACCAGAAACTAATTCACAGTTTCTTGTAACAGGTTGGGTGCGGATAATTATATAAATATTCCCGATCAGTAAGCATGCTTTATTCATGAAAATGAAGAAGAAATAACACCACTCCAATTACAAGTGCAGTTAGATGTTTGTTTCCCAAAATGTGTTTCTTGCAACACATTTTGGGAAAAAAACGTTAGCATATGACTTTTTTGAAATTATGACGCTGTACCTGCTATTGGGGGTATTTATTGGTAATAAACTAAATTTTATCACTAAAGCGGCTTTTGGTGAGATGGTTTTGTTGTTGTAACTGGATTAATATAATAATAATAAGGCTTGTATGGAGTTCATCTCTCTACTATAATGGGACCCAAAGCGCTTCACATTCTTACCCAGTTTTGAGCAATGCCGAGTCTTATGCCTGTTGCCATTTTACAGGCGCTTCACTTGAGCGGCTTACGCTTACCCAACAGACCAGGGACCTATTTCTAATCTAGGTACGACAAAGTGAGCACAGTAAAAATCACCTTGCCCAAGCGTCACAACTTGGCACGAGAATTGAACAGTGTATGAACAGAGAGCCACACATCTCTTAATCTGACCAAGCCACTGATGTGGGATATTTAATAGTCCACCGGCGGGCTGAGAACTCATCCTGATGTGTTGACAGCGAAGACAAGTCAGACAAGCTAACCACTAAACCACCAAGCTCCTTATATGGGGACCCTTGAGTCAGACATTGTATCTCTAAATGATAGCCACCAATAATGACCATCCCTTTTTAAAAATCATGTCTATTGGCTGTATAGTTATCCATGGTTCATACAACCTATTCAGAATCTATTAACGGTAGATGGGACATCAGTTAATGAAAGATAGAAGCATTCTCAGTACCACATTATTATAGCAAAATATCTTAAATAACCCATAATTTTGTGGATGAAAAAGCAATGACAATATTGATACAACTATACAATTGTACAACTGCACCGTACTAGTTGATCTAATAATAAAAAAAAAGAAAGATAAAAAAAGATAAAAGAAGAGAATCAAACAGTTGCGATTGAAATACAAAACTCTGTCAGTCTTAGAAGGCTACCTATAAACATATGCAAGGACGGCTACATTACCAATCAATCGATGGGGTTTCCAGTGTATATAGTCTTATTATAGAATATATATCTAGTGCCATTACTTGAATCATTTATGCCCAAGAGAGGAATTTCAGCACCTATTGGCTGAGGCACTGCCAGTCAAATAGATGCTGTATCCCCAGAGCGGACATGAACAGTTTAAGAGTCAGCATTTATAATAGCTACATAATTTATTTATCCATCACAAAATACTTGTACTTTGCATAGGAAAAGTGTCATTTTCCAAAGTGGTTCATTCATTTCTTTGATAAATCCCATTAATTTGTGAGTCCAAGGGAGCTAAATAGTAGTCATGAAGTGGACAAACTGGAATTCAGAAGAAAAATAAATAGTTCTTCAGTTCTTATGATGCTTGTTTAACCATTTCATGACTGGAGCTTCCTTACATTTTGCGAAAACCCTGTGCCAATGCATTCTCTTATATATGCGAGTCTCCCATAGGGAGCCTCGCATATATAAAAGAATAATTGGCCTAACAATATTTACATTGACCTTGTAAGCCAGTGCATTTTCTTATAAATGTGAGGCTCCCTATGGGAGACTCGCATATATAAGTGAAAGCACTGGTACAGGATCTTTAATGCTGCACCAGCACAGCTCCCGTCATAAAATGGCTAAAACATTCTTTGTTATAATAGTTTACAAATGTATCAATAGGACAAAAAAATTTCCTGTTGTTCACGTTTTGTATCAATTGTAGTGAACCAGGGACATGAAAATGTTCACAATCATGAATGATGTTATTTATGCCAGTTGACATTGTCCAAATTGGCACAATGTTCATATATAATTACGTCGTGAAAGTAATTCTTAAATAATCAAACTATGTTGAATTAATAAACCTACATTGGAAACGTTTACCAAGCAGGATTTATGAAGGCAATGAAGGTCGTGAGCGGTGGATAAATAGAAATAAGAATTGACTGGAGAGCCAACATAGATCTGAGAAATTAACAATGGCTTTTAAATGAGACAGGAGATGTACCATAGCAACAATTATTGAAGATTAACCCTTTCAGTGCCAGGTCCGATTTTTGTATCGACCCATATACCCTGTGCCAATGCATTCTCTTATATATGCGAGTTGACTATAGGTCGCTTCGCATATATAAGAGAATGCATTGGCCTAACAATTTTTCATCATTTGTTATTATTTTTTACAATTTTTTACAATTTTAACAGACTTATTTTGTAGGTTTAGTGCCAGGGAATCTTACGTTTTTCATGGGCATCAAAATTATTACTATGAATACTTGGTGATAGTTTTGAGTTATAACATGCCCCTAAGGTTTTATCCAGTTTGTTTTTAAATTCGCTATAGCATGCTTAAGCATACCCAACAAAAATTCAACCTAAAATTTTTATTTTTTTTTAGGGCCGATTTTACAGACTGTAAATTAGGGCCGATGAGATCGGCCCCTGGCAGTGAAAGGGTTAAAACAGACAAGCAACTTACTGGGAAGAGCTTTTTCATGATCAAAGAAATGATTGCATCTGCTAATAAGCTCCAGTAAATATTAACAACATGAGAGAGAATTGTCATCAGCTATGTTCATATAAATAACACCAAGATACACAAAAAGCATCATTTAATGATTAAATAGGCCATGAGACATCAATTTTTTGCTTGAGTGAATATGGTCAAATATGATTTTGAAGGACAACTCAGACCTGACCGCTATAAATGGTCACCTTTCGATGAATTAAATCATACGAATGTTGACATACAGTAATGCCCGAAATAATTGACTCCTTAACCACAGCAGAATTATGGGTAATTTTTCAGGATTTAGTCGGAAATATGGCTTGTTGCCATTCATCGGAAAGCTCTCACTGATGTTTGTTCTTACACGGCCATAATTATTTCAAGCAGAACTATTCTTGCAAGCGGTTCGTTCATTTGAAATCCATGAAGTCCCTTTGTTACTTCTTATAATATTATCACTTATCAGCCTTTCCATCATTAGGAATGTAAGCTAATCTAGGGGATTGTTAAATTTGTTAATAATAATAGTAGTGACTTCATATACCACTTGTATTGAATTTGGCAACATCACACATGAGTTTCACAATAGGCTAATAGCACATGCCATGTAAAGAGTCAGCCGTTTCTTCAAATTCTGCATTTTCACAGAATTCCTGTCTCGGGTTGCCACGACTATGAGTTTTCATAATCGACTAATCGACCGTTATAATCGACGGTTAGTCGATTAATCGTTCATATATGTGGCCCATATTACACCCAGGTAAATTACGTGATAACTGCTAACTTACAATTACTACTTTACATCCAGACTGAACACAGTTATAAACTGTCAGTCAGCAGGCTTGTCATTCTGAGGCCCCCGCCCGTCATCGGCCACCTAAACTCAAGCCTGCAAACAACGGGTTGGACACGGTCATTGACCGACGCAAAACACCTAAATGTCCGGTACAAACCAATTTGCGCCTGTCATGTTTTAAAAATTGTTTATGTTTTTTAAAAAACATAGTAACCCACGTGTGTTAATTTATTTTAGTAATTAAATTTAGCGAGTAGCAACTGCGCATCCCCAACTGCTCGTTTTAAGGCTAAAACAAAAACCGTCTCTGTTTCGGGTACCCAGTCTGGCTGAGATTTTTTTGTCCAACAGCAGAACTAAACACCCATCGCACACACAACTGACGCATCTGTGTCACCAACCAAAGACGTACGGGTCACACGAATCAACTCAGTGTAACTATCTACGGCATGCTCTTTGATGTTACCGACCAAGTAGCAAATACCAGTATGATAGAAACAACTCAGGCTGTATGCAAATATTAAGCACACATTTCTGATCATCTGATGTGCATACATGTAATGTAAGGAATATGTGATAACTTGCTGTTAATTGCACTGAAAGTTAGCAGGTAATCAAATATTCTGCTAATTAAAACTTTCCGGGATTGAAACGAAATAGGTCGGAAATATATATGAGACTTTAAACCACAATACAATATAGTGATTTGGTAATATGGACAAGTTGTCACTGAAAAATAATGATCATCTATGAAGAGAAATATGAGGGAATGAACATACAATAGGTTTGATTGATAGGGCAAGTATATATTCCATATAAACAATCTCTCTTTCAACACTAACACCTGGAAATTGCATAGGCAGAAATGAATAGAATGGCATAAAATGTGTAACCTTTGGCCCAACCGGCATCAGAGAGATATTCTATGCAAGAGGAATAACTCTAAACCCATGGCCATAGCCTAATACATTGAATCTTCACACTGGGACACATTCTAGTAGCCAATATATACATTGAAAGTTGTGTCTGAAACTTTATTGAAACAAGCTTGTGAACTGATATACATGTACACCTGCTTCAATGAGAATGACATGCCTCACTAAGTATGTGATATTAAAAACTCTTTAATACATGTTAAAGGGGTAAAACCATAACATAATGCAACACTACTTACATTATACTGGGTACAGGGGTTTTGAAAGTGTAAATGAAGCTCGGTTTACATTTAAAATCCATGACAGGTACTGAACTTGATATGACAGGCACCAATCAGTTGGTGCCTGCCATAGTGACAGGCACGCTCCGAGAAATTTTAAGAAATTATTTGCTCAAATTTGCGCGGCAGGTAAACATCCTCCTCATCGCTATTCCCGCGGACGAGAATTTTTTTAAATATCTGTCCAGTCAATCAATGTTCACGGTGAACATGCATCGTGGTGCCATTGAAAGCGTGTGGAATTGTCGCATACTTTTTGAAAATGGACTATAGTTAGTTTTGAAGAGAATCCCATTGTGTATCGATTGCATCACCTGACATATATATAGCACTTAACTTGATTTCGCGGGCTTAGGTGTCTGCTGTACTTTTAGTTTTGTTATTCAAAGTGCGTGCAGGTGGTTACCACTTTGGAGAATGTAATGCATGTAGCACTAATAAGTGACGACACAAACTTGTTACTGATAACTGTCCAGTAACTTTGAACATTCCATGTCCCGCGAACACTTCGTGACTTTGTCAATAATGGTGAACATTTTACAGTATGAAAAATTAAATATAGATGCATTCCGTTGCACGTTGTTCATTATGGATATAATGATCGCTAATTACCAATCCATAGGAACACAAATTCACAGTTAAACATAATTTATTAACAATGACATGGCATAAAAGCAAAGGATGCTGCTGCCCCGCCACTGACTGTGAGAACATGTCACACACGGAACTCTTTGAAGATGACCGCCAAACTTCGGCTGTGACATCAAAGGATCAAAAGGAAGTCGCATCAGAAGTGACGAGAGAACAGGCTGTTGGGTGGTAAATTGTGCTACATACACTGTTAACTTTTACTTCCAGGCATGGCATTTGCGCATAGTACTGCTTAAATAAACAACCATACCCACAACCCCCCGGGCAATTAGTCGACAAATGTAAATAACCGTCGACTACCACACCTGTCGAAGGTTAGTCGATTAATCGAATAATCGTGGCAAGCCTATTCCTGTCTAAAACATTGATGTCTCATGGTCTGAACAATAAATCAACAATCTCAAAAGCATCCTTCTTTCCAACTTTCATCGGCAGCATGTAGAGTTGTTTTAGACGAAGGGATCACAGTCCTGAAAAAGAACAAATTTAAATTTCTGTTGTTAGAATTTCCTGAAATATGCCAATTTTCAAGCATATAAGGCATTTGTAAGAGCTGTAATGAAACTTTTTCAGTCCTTCCCATGAGGAAAACACAGTGAGAGCACTTATTTGCTCTCACAATTCAGAAGACGGGTGTAATTGCACCCATAATATAATTGTAAGTTGGGTTTTTCTCAAACAAAATATCATTTTGGGATAGACCAATGTCCAGTTAAACTTTCACATGCCCATAATTTAACTGAGATGGGAAAGGTTCTAGATATACCTTCAAAAAGTTCAATATTGAATCAACTATTAAGTGACCATGAACATTTTGACAAAGGGGGACAAGTGCAAATTTTAGCACCTGTGAATTAAAAATTGCGAGTGCATACGGGTGCGAGAGCAATCACCTGGTAAGGACTGCTTTTTGATAAACAAATATGAACAATACCGGTAAGACCTTAATGAAACTAGACCCACCAGAGTGGCTGAGACACTCATCTGATTAAAAGGAAAATCAAGATTGAATTCTAATACGCAATATGCTATTCAAGATCTGAATTAAATGTTTGGAGTTTATTGACATAAGAGAAAATATTCTATGTTGCACATGTTGCTGAGTGCTATGAAGAAATAAGAAATTCTGGTTGGTACCGAAGATATAAGATGACTTGAAATCAGGAGAGTCTTTCCCCCTAAGTGATCACATATATACATGTATTTCTTAAAGGAGAGTTCAAAATAGGGTGCATTGGCATGTATATTAAAATTTGACAAGGAAACTGTTTGTACAATTTATCGAAATGTTAGTGACGGATGTGCAGATTTGGGTTTCAGAAACCCACTATATAGTAGCCCAGTTTTTATCTATACATCAAAGAATACCCCACTAAAAAGCTTGTCTTTTCTAATGGTCACATAAATGAAAGTGTCAATAACACTATAGCTTAACTTAGAAAGGGGATAGTGTCATACATTACAGTTAAAGGTACTCAATCCAAACAGACGGTCCCCATATATCAAGATACAACAACAACAACATTTCTTCAAAATACGCTTTATTTATCAGAATCGATTAATTACAACAAAATTATGCTAACTGCTGTCAACTACCGTAAATTGCAGTGTATAAGTCACATCTTTTTTATCTGAATACTTAGCCCAGAATATTGTTGCACCTTATACAATGGTAACTCAAAATGGGGTTGAAATTTTGACTCATTTTCGGGGAGGTTGAGCCACAGCCGGTAAGTACACACGTGTTGCGACGACGGAGATATTCACAGCAAATATCGGCGGAGAATCAGGCACAAAAACTCTCCATAAAGAAGGATAATATTCATTGAATTAAAATATTGAACACAGTTATCTTGCTCTTCACTATTATTAACTTTTATTTCCAAAATCCCAGAAAGAAAGTGTGATATAACCGGATATGTGAAAAACTGAAAGTACAAATTCGGAATAAACCAACAAAATGAACTCGTCTTACGGTTTAACCTCGAAAAGAAATGGACATGTTACACCATATATTAAAAATTTAAGAAGCAAAAAACTTCAGGTCAAACTAAGTAAAAATGCACCTGAAGAACAACAGATATGAGCGAAACCAAAAGTACAAAATGGACTCTCTTACGATTTTACCAGCAAAAGAAATGGACACATTCCGCTAGTTTAATTTGGCATGTGCTTTGTGTTGTCCGACTTAGTGTTAACAGCTGTGTGATTATATATATTTAATTAGGCCCATTGAAATAAAGTAAACATGATTGCAATTTTGTTTTGACAAACTATTAGAGTGAATACCCATCGACGTGTCAATAGTAAGGTAGCATGACACGCACTAAAATAACAGTATGGCTATAATTCGCACATTGTTAGATTGGACATTGGCGTTTTCTGTTTCTGTTATGACACGTTAAGTAAATTGTGCTCAGTCTTTTTTATGAGCAGAGGTACTTAGTATGATGCTTAGTATAAAAACACCAATGCTAAATATTAGGGGGGGGGGGGGGGTCAAACTTAAGTTTATTAGACATAAATTTATTTTAATAATAATAATACAATGTTGGTAGTCTTTACCACCCAAGAGGAATAACTCTACCTTCCCATTTATATGAATCAAGAGAACACGCTCAGTTGAACAAGAGGAATATAACTCTACTTTTCCGAAATCTGGATTCCCCAAATCGAATACATATTCAGTGTAGTATTCACCTATATTTTGCCCCTATATAATAAAATGCATTGGCCTAACAATTTTTACCTTTTCAACAACTAAATCATCCATAAATAACTAATCTTCAAAATAGTGGATTCATTGAAAAGCTAGAGAACTTAACCCTTTCATGATGGGAGCTGCGCTTGTGCAGCATTAAAGATCCTGTGCCAGTGCATTCTCTTATATGCGAGAGGCTCTATACATATATAGAACGCATTGGTCAGGGTTTTTTAATGCGGCACCAGCGCAGCTGGTCATGAAAGACTTAAAACTTGTCTATTATTTTTCAAAACATCAATCAGGACAAGCCTTATAAGCAGTTTTAGGCAACATAATATTACAATTGTTATTTATAAATGGGACAGAGACCTCCTCATGTACATGCTAATTCTTTGGGAGTCCATCTGTGGATACTTTGTTATCAGGCAAATGGTATTCCCCCCTGCCCACCAATCACCTGCAATAAATACCAGAAAGCACATACAGAACCCATGATAGAAATGGAACTCACCTCCTTGGGGCAGGTAATCCTGATTTTCCAGGTGTACCCGGTCGAGGGATTCTTCTTGCACTGGGCTGAGGAAGACCTGATCGTTGTGGTGAGGCTCCCCTCTGTCCTGCACTGGGTTGACGAAGATGACTGACTGAAGGAGACGCAGCACGTGCAACATTCTGTGGGCCCCGAGCCGGTCGGGTCTCTGGAGCTAAATGTTCATCACTCCCAGCAGAATGTCTATCTAAACTAGAGTCACTAGAATTCAAATTATTTCCCTGGTGGGCTAGTCTAGGCATAATATTAGGCAGACTGTGTCTCATGCTTGAAGAATCTGAAAAGTTTGGAAAAATAAACTAAGTTCAAGGGGCAAGTGAGAACAAAATCCAGTTGTAAATTTTCGGATGTGATTGAGCTTTTGACTAAATTTGATTACATAAGCCAACATGCTATTTGAAATGTGTGGCAAATGATGAACAAACCCGTGCAATAATCACAAGATACTCTACAGAAAATAGAGTTACTACCCATGTAGTATTTCCCAAAATAGGTCCACTATTATTTCAGTTGGCAAAATATTTTATGAGGCACATTTTTTGAGGGGTTTTTCAACTAAAATCAGCAAATTTTTATAGCTCCCATCTAGTGGTCACCCTGAAGATCCATCAAATAATCAATCAATAAATGTGGCCTGCAGGGTGTGGCGATGGATTGAAATTTGAATTTAACGAAGGCTGCTGGTGGCCATGTTTTTTTTCACGAATTTCGGATGAAATTGATGGCTCCCATTTAGAGGTGACACCCCAAAGATCCATATTAAGTTTGATGGTGATCAAATGAGAAATGTGATCTGTCGGGGGTGCTAAAGGAAATTGTTGACGGACGGACGCACAAGCTAAAATTGGACCACCACAAAAAATATGTACTTAAATTACAGTAGGTCAGAATCCAATATTGAACCATTCTGGCAAAGGCACAGACCTCATCATGGAATAGTCATCCATGGGAATAGGCAGCAATAATTTCACCAATGACAACAGTACTGACTGCATAAGCTTTTAACTATAGTAGCACCATGATGTATATCAGGGGTGATCGAAAAAATGTACTTATATAATGGTAAACACAAGGACTGTTCAATAGATTATTGCAGTCAAAACTATTGTTACTGTTTTTCGCACTTACCATGTGACTGACTTAAGTTACTTATATACTGGTTAGCACGAGGACTGTTTGGCGGACTATCAGAGTCCAAACTATTGTTACTACTTCGTCGGAGATTACTTTCACCTGAAAATAAAAACACAGATTTAACGCTTTCTACATGTAATGCCATAAATAATCGACTCCTTAACCACAGCAGAATTATGGGTAACTTTTCAGGATTTAGTCGGAAATATGGCTTGTTGCCATTCATCGGAAAGCTCTCGGGGAGAGCTTTCCGATGAATGGTAACAAGCCATATTTCCGACTAAATCCTGAAAAGTTACCCATAATTCTGCTGTGGTTAAGGAGTCAATTACTTAGGGCATTACTGTATACTATCCGACCTCCGTAACTGGTTTCTAAGACTAACGTCAAAAGGTTATAGACTTTAATGTCAAACTTCTAACGTGTTTCATCGATTGTCATATCACTTGATAAAGGCTTCACAGAAGGCCGAAAGCTTGTGTGCATTATACACTAATGAGTTTATAAATGTGTTATCATTCAATTCCTGTCATCTTATACTGGATTAAGACTCATAAGGCTATGCATATACATTGTACATCACATGTATACTAAATACTCATTGATGAATTTTATTGAATAGTTATCCCATAGGAAATGTTCAGATAATTAGTTCAACAAATGACCAATGCATTGGATTTCTTCTGCACTTTCTATTCTATAATTGGACGGAACAGGGGGGGGGGGGGGGAGTCAAAAATAATTTGCAGGCATGTATACATGCTGATTTTTTACTTTCGACCCTTGTTGGGACCCACCCACCCCCACGTCCAAATTTATTTCCGTTTTCGGCAGTTTTTTCCCCAACCATTTTTGGACACCCACCCCCCCTTTTAACACTACAAAGACTGATAAGACTGGGACTCTGGAGACCACAACAGTCAGAACTTTTCATAATCACTTTAAAAGAATTAGATCTAAACAGGATATGTGGCTAGAGAGGCTTCATGTATGTAGATCAGTGAATATCTACCTTTAAATTACCAACTGTACACTACTGATCACAAAATCACTAAAGGATCCTCCATACTATATGTAGGCTAAATAGTTCAACCTCTCTTGAGAAGACAATTTAAGTATTACAATAAAGACATACAGTTATGTCCCTGGTCCCACCCTATTTAACCTGGTGACCCCATCTGAATAAATTTGAATCCCAGACACCAAAGAACCCTTCATACTAAATATCAGTAAAATAAACCTGATGGTCCGTGTGAAGGAAGCATATTAAGAGGAAAACTGTTCTTTGCTTGGCCCCTATTTGACCAGGTGACCCCATTTGAACAAATCTGAATGTGAGTCACCTAGGGAACATCCACACCAAATATGAACCCATTCAGTCTTATGATCTAGAGAAGATGTTCAAAGATTTGTTGACAGATGGATGGATGGACAGACAGATGGACAGATGACAGATGAGAAGTGATGACTATAGCTTCGTCTCAGGTGAGGTTAAAAATTACATTTCATTGAACAAATTTGTCAATCACCCCCCCCCCCCCCCCCAACACCGTGGGGACAACCCTGCGAGAATATGACATATATGATTTATTTGAATGCCTGACTACATTAGCTTAAAAAATTCCCATGACCTTGAAAGCCAGTGCATTCTTTGGGATTAAATTCCATTCATGAAACCACTATCAGCATGTCTTGGAGAGGTGTTGACATTTAGATAATTAGGTTTTAACGACTGCACAAACAGCTTTGTGTTACTCCTACAGCTGTGATCAAAACAAGGATTTTAATGGGGTGATGAACAAGGCAGAGATAATATGGTATGGTACAGCGTGGTGTGGCAGGGACAGGAGGTTGGTGGGGTGGGGTAGCTGTGATGTGTCTAAAAAAAAATCAAAGGTCAAAATGCAAAAATGTTATTATTTTTTTTGAGTTATGTCCCTGGGTCTGCCCCTATTTGACCCATATTTTTTGAGAAGTCTTTCTAAGAATTACTATGAGTTATGGCCCTGGTTTCTTAACTAATTGACCGGGTGACCTCATTTGAACAAATCTGAACACCAGTCACCCAAGGACCCTCCATACCAAATATTAGCTAAATCGGCCCAATGGTTCTGGACAAGAAGTCGTTGTAAGAATTACTATGGAGGAATAGAATTATGGCCCTGGTTTCACAACTATTTGACCCAGTAACCTCATTTGAACAAATCTGAATGAGAGTCACCTAGGGAACATACACACCAAATATGAACCAATTCGGTCTTACGGTTCCAGAGGAGAAGATGTTCAAAGAATTGTTGATGGATGGACGGACGGAGGGATGGATGGTGGACGGACGACGGACGAGGAGTGATGACTATAGCTCCACCGGAGACTTCGTCTCAGTTGAGCTAAAAACAGATTTGCAGGTGTAAATTCACTGTAAACAGCTGTATATGAATTTCTGTGCATACTATTAGTCATGGATGTTAACATTGACATGTAAATAGGAACAAGTCATTTTTGGGTCATTCGGTCAAAAATAACATGGCTGCCAGCAGCCATCTTGGTTTTCAAAATTCAATCCGTTAGCATGGGCTACAGGCTATACGGTTTGTCTGATCATCATGAAATTTGTCATTTATGTTAATATTGACATATAGATGTGTTTTAAGCCCGTGCCCGGAAAAAACTTTTTTCCACCGCCCCCCCCCCCCCCCCCCCTGCCCCTGGACGGAACCCATATTTGAACTTGGCCTGTATTTTTAGCTGTTCAGATCAAATAATCCAAACTGGAGTTGTCGGTCGGAAAACAAAAATGTTAACTGATGCTCAAATTTGAAGTTGAAAGGGCCATAACTCATGTAAAAATAACTTGACAGATCCCATATTAGAACTTGGCCTGTATTTTTAGCTGGGAAATACACATACCAACTTTGGTTCAGATCAAATAATCCAAACGAGAGTTATTGATCGGAAACCAAAAATGTTAACAGATGGACGGGCAGACGGCTAGACGGACTGATTACATAATACCTTTTTTTCAAAAGGTGTATGAAAAGAATTAAATAACCATTGGTTACTGAATGGATTCTATCATTCAATTATATAAGTGTACATTAGAATGGGCTACTTTTGTAATAATTTGTAGGTATGTCAGATACTATAAGCAATCACGGGCAGTGAAACAGTCAGGATTTTATTTTAGGAAAATTCAGCTAATAAGATACAAAATATTGCCTACAGCAAATCCCCACAAATTAATCAAGAACCTACTAATCATTGAGTACTCAGTCACTAAAGTGTTAATCAACTTGAGCAAGCTGCCAGAGATGAAACAGAAATACTTTGAAAAAAAAAATATAACTTGATTGTAATTTTTTTTTCATCTTTGAGTATCTTGGTCTGCAATGATGTTGGTTGTTCTCATGATCTAATCAATGTGAAAAAATTTCATTCCCCCCAAATCTCAATATAATTCACCTTTGTCCAATAATTGGGAATGCATAACTATAGATGTTTTTCTTATAGTTATATATTGATGTTTTATTGGTCAACTATCTACTGAGTCAATCAACTATCAGGACAATTTGGACCAATGTTTAGTTTCAGTTGATATTTGTTTCATTCTAAGTATCATACTAACACACTAAAAATTTGTAAAACTTAGTCAATTGAGGACCAAAAATCAACCCAAAAATATTGGACTACAGTGGTTTTCAAACTTGTCCAAGAAATTACTGAGGAAGTTTCAGATAACCAAATAACTTTATATTTATCAAAGGTAAGTAGCTTA
Source organism: Siphonodentalium dalli (assembly GCA_032622095.1). NCBI lineage: Eukaryota > Metazoa > Mollusca > Scaphopoda > Gadilida > Siphonodentaliidae > Siphonodentalium > Siphonodentalium dalli. The sequence continues at coordinate 157,969,961 of CP136065.1, forward strand.
AAATTCATGGAAACTAACACAGGGTCGAAACTTTACTGGTCTTCGATCTAGATGAAGATATCATTCAGAAATAATATACTATTTTAGACCTAACATTTAGCATTTAATAACATTTTGAAGTAGAAAATACTGCACCTAGCAGCCTCAGCTATCAATGAATTTAATCCTTGCTATATGAAATACTCATTGATGAGTAGCTCCCTTAGATGAGTAGTTCACTTAGTAAATGTTTAGATAATGTTCAACAAACGACCATCAGTGATTTGTTGAACTTATTGTCTGAATATTTCCCCCATCAATGAATAGGAATCCTTCATCACATGCATTATCTTTTCCTCTGACTGTTGTCTGCGAATTTATCCTTGCACCACTCCAAATAAACAATAGACTATTGCAATATATGGATTAGTAGCACCAGTGGTAAGCCAAAAGGTGCCCAAACTCAAACTGTAGATCAGTCTCTGAATGGGATGCAACAGTAGCTAAAATTGAAGCACCAGACTAACAATGTATGATGATGTATATGAAGTACATGAGTCAGTAGGGCCCTGCGAATAATCAATATTTCATTATTTGTCTTAATATTTGATTCAACCTTTAAACAACGAATAGGAATTTTGAATACACCACAAATATCAACACATAAGTGACGCACATGTCGGTAATCTTTTAAAACACATGAGACTGTTGTAAGATCTTAATACCAGGTAGTATAGATAAAGTATTTATTTTCTTAAAAGCTGCTGTGAATCTGCTCAGAGATTTTAGAATTATATGATCAGTAGATCTTCCAAGACTTTTGGGCCGACTTCTCTTGTAATTAGGATCTACAGTTTATTCCGAGCTTCTCTAAGAGTGCGTTAAATTAACAACAATGATCCGTCTCCAAATTCCACCTTTTGTTAGAAATCAATAGCTGAGGAAATTCCATTTTGTGATGTCATTCGGTAACTTAATTCTGTCAAAACTGCCTCATGACAGGCTTCAGAAATAAAATATACGAAAAATATTTTACAACTTTTGTTTGCAACATTTTTAACCTGTTGTGTGAAATAATATCCTTAGTCCATTCACAGATCACAGAAACAGTGGCAATGATATAGTATAGCGAAATGGGAAAATATTCCCACTGGTAAAGGCTTATTGCGGGCAATAAGACTGAAATGTTCGATTCAATATTCGATTCGATTTTGAATTTCTGAACAGGTATTCAATTGGAAATTCGATTCGAGTGAAAAAGTTATATTCGCAGGGCCCTATGAGTCATTGTTAGTAGACTGACAACTGTTCAGTCAAGATGGATCAAAAGTACCAAACCTGTAGCCAAATTCAGAACACAGCAAAAAAATGCAGTGGTGAATCATGCTGTAGTGAATGAAATGAAAGTGTCAATGACACTGTAGCTCAACTTGGAAAGGGAATAATTTAATGTATTACAGTCAATGGAGCGATTAGGAATGTGGAAAGTTGAATGTCTAATACTAGTTTATAGACATGAAGAGAAAAGTTAAATCCAAGATGGCTGCTGGCGGCCATATTTTCCGCCGAATGACCCCAAAATGAGTCGTTCCCATCTACATGTCATCGTTAACATCCATGACAAATTTTATGACGATCAGACTAAAGGTACGCCCTGTAGCCCATGCTAAAGAATTTAGTATTACAAAGAGTAAAATCCAAGATGGCTGCTGGCGACCATGTTTTTTGGCCGAATGACCCCAAAATTACTCGTTCCCATCTACATGTCAATATTATCATCCATGACAAATTTCATGATGATCAGACAAACAGTACGACCTGTGGCCATGTTTTTTAGCCGAATGACCCAAAAATGACTTGTTCCCATCTACATATCATTATTAACATTCATGACAAATTTAATGATGATCAGACTAAAGGTAAGACATGTAGCCCATGCTAAAGAATTTAGTCATACAAAGCGTAAAATCCAAGATGGCTGCTGGCGACCATGTTTTTTTGCCAAATGACCCCAAAATTAGTCGTTCCCATCTACATGTCAATATTAACATCCATGACAAATTTCATGATGATCAGACAAACAGTACGACCTGTGGCCCATGCTAATGGATTAAATTTTTAAATCCAAGATAGCTGCTGGCGGCCATGTTTTTTGTCCGAATAACCCCAAAATGACTCATTCCCATTTACATTCCAATTTCAACAGCCATGACAAATTTTATGATAATCAGACTAAAGGTACGACCTGTAGCCCGTGCTAAAGGATTTAGTGATACAAAGAGTAAAATCCAAGATGGCTGCTGGCGCCCATGTTTTTTGACCGAATGACCCCAAATGACTCGTTCCCATCTACATGTCATTATTAACATTCATGACAAATTTTATGATGATCAGACAAAAGGTACGACCTGTAGCCCGTGCTAAAGGATTTAGTCATACAAAGAGTAAAATCCAAGATGGCTGCTGGCGGCCATGTTTTTCGGCCGAATGACCCCAAAATGACTCGTTCCCATCTACATGTCATTATTAACATTCATGACAAATTTTATGACGATCAGACTAAAGGTACAACCTGTAGCCCGTGCTAAAGGATTTAGTCATACAAAGAGTAAAATCCAAGATGGCTGCTGGCGACCATGTTTTTTGGCCGAATGACCCCAAAATTACTCGTTCCCATCTACATGTCAATATTATCATCCATGACAAATTTCATGATGATCAGACAAACAGTACGACCTGTGGCCCGTGCTAATGGATTAAATATTGAAATCCAAGATGGCCGCTGGCGGCCATGTTTTTTGTCCGAATGACCCCAAAATTACTCGTTTCCCATCTACATTCCAATTTCGACAGCCATGACAAATTTTATGATGATCAGACTAAAGGTACGACCTGTAGCCCATGCTAAAGGATTTAGTCATACAAAGAGTAAAATCCAAGATGGCTGCTGGCGGCCACGTTTTTTGGCCAAATGACCCCAAAATGACTCGTTCCCATCTAAATGTCATTATTAACATTCTTAACAAATTTTATGATGATCAGACTAAAAGTAGGACCTGTAGCCCGTGCTAAAGGATTTAGTCATACAAAGAGTAAAATCCAAGATGGCTGCTGGCAACCATGTTTTTTGGCCGAATGACCCCAAAATTACTCGTTCCCATCTACATGTCATTGTTAATATCCATGACAAATTTTATGATGATCAGACTAAAGGTACGACCTGCAGCCCGTGCTAAAGAATTTAGTCATACAAAGAGTAAAATCCAAGATGGCTGCTGGCGGCCATGTTTTTTGGCTGAATGACCCAAAAATTACTCGTTCCCATCTACATGTCAATATTAACATCCTTGACAAATTTCATGATGATCAGACGAACAGTACGACCTGTGGCCTGTGCTAATGGATTAAATTTTGAAATCCAAGATGGCCACTGGCGGCCATGTTTTTTGTCCGAATGCCCCAAAATGACTCATTCCCATCTACATTCCAATTTCAACAGCCATGACAAATTTCATGATGCTCAGACTAAAGGTACGACCTGTAGCCCGTGCTAAAGGATTTAGTCATACAAAGAGTAAAATCAAAGATGGCTGCTGGCGGCCATGTTTTTTGGCCGATTGACCCCAAAATTACTCGTTCCCATCTACATGTCAATATTAACATCCATGACAAATTTCATAATAATCGGACCAAAGGTACGAACTGTAGGACAGTAGCCCATGCTAAAGGAAATTGTTGACGCATCACACACGGACACAAACACACACACGCACGACGGATACCAAGCCATGGCAATAGCTCAAACTTTACAAAGTAAAGTTGAGCTAAAAAGAGGAAGTTTTCAAAGTGAACATACAAATAAATAGTCTTTTTTTCATCTGCCGAAATGTTCAGATGATACAATACAATAGGCGGCACACATAGAAACAATCTGTGGATCTCAATTCATTCATTTGTAGTGATACTCAGATAATAATTAAAACAAACAACTCAACAATGTTTGTTGGAATTATTATGAACATCCCTACAAATGAATAAATGGGAATCGAATAACTACATGTCAGAAATTATCCAGTAATCTTACTAGTAATCGTAAACTTAAAGGGACTCAAGGCATTCAAAGTGGGTTCATGAGAAATAAGGAGATTTCAATATCAAAACAATTGTAATGTAAACATTTCTGTTACAGTGCATTGCCCATCAAAGTCCAATTAGTCCAATTAGAGATTAACTAAAACTTGACGACAAACATTTGAAAATGTCAAAGCATTGAAAAATATTATGAAAATCATATTTAGACAAATTTTTTCAAAACTTACTATACGATTAATGAGGTCTGTTGACAAATCACAGTAACAGTTTTGTTTATATAACTATGGCACTCGCAGTAGGTACTCTACGTTTACAATCATGAATATGGATGTTCAATGCAAAAATATCCGAGTCTAGTAGATTATGTTGATTATGTCACCTTGAGCTTAGAACCACCACCTACTATAAACAATTCTATAGAGAAAACTGACATGGCATGTCTACAAACTATATTATACCAGTGAATGGGTTAAAATCTGCTTACAAACTTCATCAATCCATCTCCTGGAATAATGGACAGTTTTAACCCTTACATGCACCTTTAAAGACACTGTGCCAGTGCATCTTCTTATATATGCGAGTCTCCCATAGGGAGCCTAGCAGATATAAGAGAATGCACTGGTTTACAAGGTCAAGGTAAATAGTGTTAGACCAATACATTCTCTTATATATATATGAGGCTCGCATATACGGTATAAGAGAAAGCATTGGCAGAGGGTTTTCTCAAAATTTCAGGAAGCTCCAGATATGTAAGGGTTAAGATAATGCACTGCATAAAAGGAATGGATGATGTGTGTTGACAAGAGCAAAGGTCATTTCCATGTCATTCGTACCCCATAGAAGAACCTATAGAAGCGTTGACATTTAGGGGATTTTTGTGACAAAATAAAATCTACATAGAGCAGGAATGGGCAATTAAATTACATGCTTAAAGTATTGTGATAAAAATACAAATACAATGTACTTTTAAATTTGATATGCTCATACATATGTTAACCCTTTCATGATGGGAGCTGCGCTGGTGCAGCATTAAATATCATGTGCCAGTGCATTCTCTTATATAGACTTGCATATATAAGAGAATGCATTGGTGCAGGGATTTCGCAAATTTCAGAAAACCCGAGTCATGGAAGTGTTAACTTCTGATGAAAAAAACCTCTTTTGATGGAGCAATTTGTTCATGTTTTCTTTGCCATCAACAATGCAACCCATACCCAATTTTAACCTTTGGCCCCTTCTAATAGATGCTATTGTAAATTAGGTTTCATCTCAACAGCTATAGAATACTTTGGCACGATGCAATCATAATAAACAAAATGTAATTAAAATTACTCTCCAATTTTCAAATACAATACTTTGGCTCCAAGACGCTGGAATTCTTGATTACAATTACAGTACATATACTTAAAAATTTGAAATCATTACAAAAAATTAGAGGTCTGTTTGAGACTAACGAGGGTGGAAATAACTTGACATATTCATAGTCAGGGGATTTTGGCATTTCACAACCTGGAAAAATGGTGACCAAAGTCACTTGAACACTTACATGTATATGATAGCTATATCTTCTCAAAAGTCATATTTCTATGAGGACGGGATTCATATAGTGAACTAGCAAAAATTTATACATAACTCTTTCACTATATTTTTTGGTTGATTTATTATATAGGTGAAGAAAATGATGAGCACTAACTTCGTTGTGAGACATATTTCAGCCATTTTTTAGCAAATTATGACGCATGTTCCCAGTCCTGATATTGAAGACTATGGGAGGAGATCGTATGGACATGGTATCATATAACAAATTGTGATAATGAACAAAGTATGGTATCTTAATGATCATACCACAGAGAGCTACAATAAGAAAGTGAAGTGTTCAAACTAAACTACTGGTACCAGAGTGATGAGAAGTAGGTAGTTTCCATTTTATGTCATATCTTATTTATTTAAAAATTCATGCATTATTTACCCTACTCGATAGCAAATTCTGACCTAAAACTTGTCTATGATAAAATCTTTTTTCCCTAGCTCTAATATACTATATACATGCAGCAAACAATGCCAATTCACCAAATACATATCAATCTTTACTTTGTAGCAGTAGTGGCAGCAAACTATTTGTTCACACATTTGCACACAACAATTATAATATACCGCTAAAAGAGTTAATAAGGCATAAAAGTAGGTGTATCATTTGGTCTGCATATTTAAATAATACACACAGAGCAAAGGAAAACTGTATATTATTTAACTCATGGGACATTCCATCAGGTGGAATCTCCATGGTGATCACATATTTTCCCCACCTGTTTATAACATGAAAAGATGCATATTTCACATGCTTAACCTCTTCAATAGTCAAATATGGATGTTTTTCTGTGCTGAACCAGACATTATGGATGAATGCTCGACACTATATAAAAGTGTTTGCAATGTCACGAAATTATTCTTCTGAGTATGCACAATGCTTTGGAATATATTTTTAAATGCCTTCATAAATTTGCACATGAAAAAACTTGTATTGCATGAATTCTAAAATAAATAAGATGGTTAATGTAGAATGAGAGTTAGTAATGACTGCATTCTTATAGATGGCATGCAGAGCAGTCAAGGGTGACGATTTACCCTCTAAAATTGCTGGGCTCGACCGATTTGACCCTGAGGGGGAGGAGCCAGATTCATTCTCTGGTTGTTGCACTGCACCCGGCTGAAAAGCTACAAAAGCAAAGTTCTAAAAATGATATATCATTGACATAAAATGAGTGTTTCTCCCATATGATGCAAATGAAACAAGTCTTAGAATTTTCTGGAAAATTATCAAGTTAAAGCCATAGATGTCATATGACAGAATGACAAATGTCATATCTTCTGTATCAAGGCTTAAAATTTACCTTGAATATTAAATATAGGGTATCACTTCTCTGAAACTTATGTCACTAGGAAACAATTTTTTTTCATGAACTGTGACAGAATATGTCACATTAGAAGATTTTCTATGGAAAATCAATCTTTTGAAAACTATGAGATATTTGTGAAAAAAAAAGAAGAGATATGTCTCTTACGTTTTGTTGCAAATGTGTCTTCGATATGAGTTTCATAGAAACATTTGTCATTGTCGGAAGTTTTGATGTGAAGAGATACAGCATCTTTAAATGCCACTTCAATAGATACAAGCCTGTATCAATGTGGAGAGAATTCACCCCTATTGTGAGAATATGTATTTTTTTGTTAGAAAATAGAAGCCAATAAGAATTAATATAACTTTTTCCAAATTTGGTGGAGAGAATATTTTTTTAATTCAACATATCATCTTTAAAGGAATTAGTCTGTCAAAAAAATATTTTTTTTATCGTCATAATACTAATAATATATGTCTAACAGACCCATTTCGCCAAGAAAATTCAAAATCGAGCAGATAGTATTTTTATTATTATGATATTAAAAAAATCGCGGAAATATCCGAAGTCAGTCACGTGAGTGCGATCACATGACCACAACGCGGTCACATGACCGATCATCTGCATCAACGCTTACCGATGACAGCGGTGGGTGGAGCTTGAAATAATTCCGCCAATCGCGTAGCGAGTTGATAAATTACGCTGGTTAATTACCTAAGCCTTTACGATAAATAGCGATTACGGAATAGAACTGTTTGAATGTGCTGAATTATGAACTGGATTTGCTAGAATGTTGGATTATATAACGAATAATGATGGCTAAAATGCACTTTGAGGCGATAACAGTTGTTTGAAATGAGATTAATTTATGCAGAAATGCAATGAGCGAGCGGAATATCGTGCGAAACAAATTTAACTGTTTCTGAAAGAATACAAGTTAGGCCAATATGCCGGTACTTCATTCTTCGTTGTATGGTACCAATTTCGGAGGATAGTTTACACACTAGTGTCATCCCGTTGTGCGCTATATGCGTACAATTTTAAATACAAATGGGGTGCGATTAAAAAGGTGGTGGTTATTGTACTAGTACATGTATCATGATGGCTTATATTCGTCATAATGATGTTCCTGTCTGTTTCTTCACACGAAACATTTTGTGTGGAGAAGTGCACGACTGTGAACAGCTTGCTAAAATCCTTCCAGTCAAGATCGATAAGTGAGTAAACAAAATAATTCACTCGAATACACAACAGACTGTTGAAACTACAAAAATTATTAGTTAGGCTGCAGTTTGGCATAATGACATTTTTTAATTGAAGGCTAGCCTGGCATTGTTTTTCAGTTTGTGTTTGTTGTTCGTTTTATTTTACGTTTTGATGGCACATATTGACTTTCTAGAGAGGATTTTTTTGAATTGTTAGCATAGCAAAACTCCAATGATTGCCTCTAATAAAGAGCGTCCATGTTTTCGTCGCGGTGTAGACAATAAAGAGCGTTCTCAATTATGAACGTGCTTTATTTCGATATGTCATGGGTGATTTTGTATGTGGTATTGTGACAATTAAATATAAAGAGCGTCCATGCTTCCGTCTCCCAAAAGCGGTAGACAATAAAGAGCGTTCTAAATTACGCACTGTGTTGTCTTTTTGGCGGTACTAAATAATGGATCGCTAGCCCGCCCACAACTGAACACACCACATCTACTAGGCATCTTGGAATATGTGGCGATGACAGATACTCGGGATATTTATATCGAAAGTAAAACAACAAACAAACACAAAACAAAAGCGCCTAAATAGAGTTAACATTATTCAGCCCAGTGTTTATATAAATTTGGGCGCTTCTTATACAAGTATGACCAGAGAGATAATGTTCTTTCTATTCACTTTGTGGCATTTTAGAGTGCAAACAAGTTCGCGAATGACACTGATGAATAGTCGCTGAGTGATTACAAATCACCGAGTGAATACGCGAGACAATCAAAGCACTAATACTGCCATCTATTCACCAAAACAGACACGTGCCGGCATGTTATTTATGGCAACAAAAACAACAACCATTCTAGGCGCTATTAATTACTGTATTCACAGAATTATTGTCTTCTATTCCAGATAAACGGCCAAAGCGTAACGTAATCTGTACACCACACGCGCACATACGACTCCGCATTTTAGTATCGGCTGACTTACGATTACGTCATCGTAGTCTGCATAATAAACTCCGGCTCCGAATCTGTGTTTTTAATTTGCTCCCCACAAGTACGTCACTCGTAGTTTAGTCACGGAAATCTCCGAATACCGGTGGTGGTATTATTTATTTATTTTACAGGTTATTTATTATGCGATCGGAATGGGACTTGGATCATTTTAATCACAACAGGGAGGGCTTTCCGATTGCGTTTTGTAGTTTCTAGACCGAATAAATCCTTTAACCCTTCCATGACTGGAGCTAACTGAAATTTTGCAGAAACCCTGTGCCAATGCATTTTCTTATATATGTGAGTCTCTCATAGGCAGCCTCGCATGTATAAGAGAATACATTGGCATAACAATATTTACCATGACCTTGTAAGACAGTGCATTCTTTTATATATGCGAGGCTCCCATATGGAGACACGCATATATATGAGAATGCACTGACACAGGATCTTTAAAGGGTTAACTTGGACCAGAAAATAATAAATATATGTGTTAACCATGAACCATCCTAACCTGTATGAAGTGAAAACAAAACATGTAGTCTGCATTATTGCTCCATCTTTCGACTAGTAAATATCTTTTTTTTTTACACCTTTCATTCCTATATCCTGGAATAGGTCTATAAATGAAATATCTACAAACTGACATATATCTGAATAACGAAATGACATACATCAACAGAATCTATACACTGTAACATTTAACTACACCATGTACCGGGAACTAAGTTAACATACCAAATCAGAGAATAAAATTTTTACAATAACAGACTGTCCATGAGCATTATGCTTACCTTTTTTTGGAGACATATAAGGAGAATGGAAACTTTGTCGTAGACCTGCATAGAAAAAAATAAAATAAATATGAGTTGATTCAAAATCGGCTGTCCTGATCTAAATCAGGTGGATTTCCATGCTTTCTACAAACCACAATGATGCGCAAAGAGACTTCACGATAAAAACAAACAATCAAACATACAGGTATCATAAAAATGTCGCAAATGATATACAAATAACTGCCGAATCTCTGTAATTGGTCCCTGCGAAAATTCGAGATTTGATTCAATTCCCAATTGGGATGCAGTTTGGAATCAATCATAGGATTAAAATATTTTCAAATCGCCATTTTTTTAAATTTATTTTATATCCAAAGTAAACAATAAATAAAAGGATGATAAGTATACACCCTAATGAGAATATTCATCATTTTTATTCCTATATCTATTAAATATTTTGGAAGATCTGTGTGTGTGTGTGTGAGTGTGTGAGGGTGTGTGTGTGTGTGTCTGTAATCGATGGACTCGAAAACGGCCGAGCCGATTTCGATGAAACTTGGTATGTGGGGGTATGTTCAGCCGGGGAGTAACATAGGCATATTAATTTTCAGATCCGAGGTCAACTTTTCACGTGCCGAGGTCAAATCTGTTTTTACGCTGTGTTACGGGACTTTCATTTGAGTTCGGTGCTTACAAATCGATTCGAAACAGCGCGAATAATAAAATGACAGTCATAATAATGACACTGTGAGAATCTTTCGTGTTTCCTCTTTCCAACGATATATAATGCGTATGTATCCGTTTTAGTTATCTGCCTCAATTATCAAGAAGAAGTGGTACTATCTTCCATCAGGATAAAAACAATGCGTAACTTCTATGACGTCGTTAGAGGTCATAACGTTAGATCACGTTAACGCTTAACCGGCCGATGCATTTGACTGTTTCAGACGTCTTGGCGATATCTCGGGCACCGATGGTAATTTATCTTTACGTTGAAACTTGATAATTAATGAGCGTGTGTATATGAGGCGCGTTTATATACTTGAGTGGAAATCAAATCGGGTTAAACTGGCAGATTTTTACGGACGAAATTTGATGCATAGGGTATCTCGGTATCCGCTGGGCCGATTTCCACCATTTTGGGGTGTTTGACCCCACCTGACCTTGACCTTCAAAATGGTCAATTCAAGGTCGAAGTCGGGTCACTTTCTAGTATACATATATATGAACCGTTGTTTAGCTGCCAATAACTTGATTTAATAAATTTATTTCAGGACAAACATCAATGATAACACATTGCAGTCCTATTTCTTGAAATAGATGTCACCAAGCTAAAAAAAGATCTCCATGAAGACTACTGAATTTTGAGTCTTGCAATTTGCTATCCACGATCTCGGTAATGCGTTCCATTTCCTCAGTCATTTTTAGGTGCACTTTGTCAAATGTGATCTGTAGCTGCTCAAAGTCTCTAACTTCTAAGATGGAGGCGGGACTACTCTCATAATGAGGATATGTTTACATCGGTATGGCATTCTAATCTCATGCATGAGTGCTATGTACAGAAGTTACAGAACACTTATTGCCCGATCACATTCATGTCTGGGGAATATTCCAACATAAAATAGCATTGCAGATAAACAAAGATATTCGCTGCTGTTCCCATCGTTTGTGTTTCGAGGATTTATGTGATGTTTACATCCCCCAATTTGCCTCGATTACTCATGGGTATATTCGATTTGAGATTCATTTTGCGACTGTCACCCCTATTCGATTTACATTTGATTTGACTGCAAACCCCGGATTCGCAAGGCTCTACTCTGTACGAAAGACATAAAAACACTGGAACTGCTGGGTTCCAGGAATTGCACATCACATGGGAATAATACAAAATAATTTGGCAAACCTCGTCACTCTCTGTACAATATATTGCCAAAGGTCAAGGCATCCAGAATGATACAGAATGGCAGACTTCATACTTTTTTAATATACCATATCGAAACTGATGAAGTTTGTTGAATGCGAATGTTCGGAACCACATTATATAGTTACTCCCCATTCAAATCCGTCATTATTTGTGACGAAAAAAGACGGTATGTATTTCTTGATTACTGGCTTTTATGTTGCTTCTGATATCTTCATGTTATTGTAGATGGTAAATTACACAGGAGTCCCGCTAATTTGGTGAGATAATACAGGACCCATTAACTCTACCATGACTGGAGCTTTCTGAAAGTTTGCGAAAGCCAGGTGCCTATGCATTGTCTTATATATGGAGCCCTCATAATTGGCTATGGCAATCAGCAATGCCGAAAAAATTTGCTGAAGCAAGCTCGGCCATGGCAAAGGATTGCCGTAGCGGATTGCCGAAGCCAAACAATCTCAATTAAGAGGGCTGTATATGTGAGTCTCATAAGAGAATTAGTGTTGAAACGATTAATCGACTAGTCGAAATCGACGCGATTATTGAACTAGTCGATTCCAAAATCTGCTAGTCGACTATTCGGGACACACCCACCACCATTAAGCCATCGCGAAAGCACTGTCAAAGCAGTGCCGTAGCTGTCGTTGCCGAATTACCAAACAATTTAAACAGTTAGGCTAACAAAATACACTATCACAATTGACTTGTTAAAGCCTTCTTTGTTGTCCCTTTGATGCGACGAACCGACTATTGCTGCTTTCAGTACTCGGTGATCATGCACGAGCGCGAAACCCGGTGACCTCAACTCAATGTATCTGTTGGCGAGGCGGCTTATTCTTTGAAGTTGCTGTCTTTGATAATCAACTTCAAAGAATCGGCGCCTATCGCCGCGTATCGCGACTGTGTCTATTTCGACGTGACGCAATTGATCTGAGTGATAACTCGTCAACGCGTTTGCCTTTGATGTGAGACTCGTGACATCAGTGCAATCCGTGCATTGAGGGTGCCATCAGATTCAGATCTCGGTCCTCATTCTCAGAATAAGCTTCGTCCCTCTCACATCCGCTGCGAGCCTGCGATTATGGCTTCCCAAAAAACAAAAACAAAAACATCCGATGTCTGGAAACATTTTATATTGGTCGAAAAGGACAAATTCGTTGAGTGCAAGCTTTGCAAAACAAGACTTAAGTATAACAATTCCACAACCAGTATGAGAAGTCATCTGAAAGGCAAACACCCCACATCCACAGATACAACGCCAAAAGAAATCAAGACACAGAGTGCCTTGACATTCGCCCGTCGAATAAGTGGAAGTGCAACGATCAGTAAACAGCGCTACGGCGTTCTTGTAAAGAGACTCGTGGAGTGGTGTTCAATGGATTTGAGACCGTTAAGCATAGTCAACGGAGAAGGATTCCATAAGCTAATGGAAGAAATGGAGCCCGGATTCAAGGTACCGTGTCATACAACACTTAGAAATCATCTCAAATATATGTACGCTGCAGTAAAATCTCAACTGATAGATGAACTTTCTTCTGTTGATTCCATCGCTCTGACAACTGATACTTGGACGAGTTGCTCGACGCAAGGATACGTCACAGTTACATACCATTTTATCAATGAGGATTGGTCTTATAGGCATGGAGTATTGTGTACAAAGGCCATAACGGATCACCACACGGGCGAGCATCTATGTGAGGTCATCTTACAAATTCTTGATGATTTCAACATTAAACCAGCAAAGGTATCGGCGATCTCAACCGACAACGCTGCAAATATCGTTAAAGGATCTCGGTTGATCAACTTTGAACATATTAGGTGTTTTGGCCATACCCTCCAATTAGGGGTTAACCGTGGACTAAAACTCAATTTTGCTTCGAAGGCAGCTGGAGCTGGTCGCACGTTGGTGACACATTTCAGAAAATCAACACTCGCATCCGACGATTTAAAACTAAAACAAAAAAACTTCTCATTGCCTGGACATCGTCTCATACAAGACGTAGAGACACGATGGAACTCGACATATTATATGTTCGATCGTCTGCTTGAACAGCGATTGGCAATATTTGCGGTATTACATGATAGGAATGTTACAAGCTACGCAGATGCACGCAAGCTAGAACTTCCCGATGACACTTGGGTGACCATGGAGGAGGTAACGCCTATTCTGAAGCCATTAGAAATGGCAACAACATTACTCGGAACTGAAACATACCCAAGTTTGAGTATGACATATCCAGTTGTGAAGGGTCTGCTTGAAAAACACCTCCATATCGATCCAGCTGATTCAAAAAACATGGGCGAGTTTAAGCGAACAGTTTCAGATGATTTGAGTAAGAGATATGTCGATATAGGGAAAGCGACCCATTCAGAAGAGTTTGTAAAGTCGGCAATTGTGATTGCAAGTGCGCTTGATACAAGATATAAAAGTCTGAAGTTCCTGACCGAAAACCAGCGTAAGTTGACGTGGAAGTGCGTTATTGATGAAATGAGAAGCCTGAACGTGACTGCAAGTAATTCTGGTGATCAGTCTAGTCAGAGTGGACCCAGTGATACTGAGAAACATCCCGATTCCGGAACCGTTTGCAAAAAATCCAAAATTGAGCAATCTAACAAAGCTATGCAATTTATCATGGGGGACTTATATGACGCCAAGACGTCGACATCCGCATCGATCAACACTGTTGAAAACGAACTTGCATCATACAGAGAAGTTGAACCCACAGGTGTGAACCCCAAAGAATGGTGGAAGAAAAACTATGACAGATTTCCGAGGTTGGCGGTCTTGGCCAGGAAGTATTTGGCTATTCCCGGGACATCCGTTCCGTCGGAACGCGTGTTTTCGCTTACCGGAATTGTTGTAAGTAAGAGGCGTGCAAACTTAGACCCTGGCACTGTGGACGAACTTATATTCGTCCGCGAAAATATGAAGGTGGTGACCGTTGTCACAAATGATGCGGCAATTGAGGTGTCGGAATTTGAAAGTGATGTCTGTAAGTGTGACGAGTGTGTTGAACTTGAAAATGAAAGGGATCGAGTCCGACAAAAATCTCACACTGCAGCGAAAGACACTGATGACACTGAGTAAAGATATATATATTATTAAGTTTTAGATAACAAGTTCAATATACTGGCATATATAGTGCTTCAGTAAACAGGTGTTACATAATTTATTTAATAAATTCTGTAACACCTGTTTACTGAAGCACTATGTCAGTATGTCTTCAAAGTTTATTTGTCAAATTGTGTGATGATATTATCCCAATTTCCTCATTTCCTGCTGTTATAACATTTATTTTGTGACTTTTGTTTGTCACTATTTGAGTATTTGTCAGAGATTATAAAGTTTGTTTCTCAAAATATTTTGCATTTCTTCATACATGTCTACATGTACACACGTTTGTGAAGTCAATCAGTGACATTATTGACGATCAAACTGGGCAAGTTTGAAAATAACGATGTTCGTGTAGCAGAAAGCACTGGTAAACCATACATTTTGACAGCGGAGAGCGGACCACGTGGAATAATTATTGTTTACCAAATTCACTACAGGAACATTTATACACAAAACATATAGCATAACGCACCGTCGCACCGCTTCCGGTTGTTGCTCACGCTCCGTACTCCCTGGCGCTTCCTTGATCGACGAGATGTTTGTCACCACTGTTTAGATACATACATCAACTGGGTGGTAATTTGATTGTCATAATACATCATATACCTGGGACAAATTAATATCCTATTAACCTTTAGTGACATTAACCCAAATAATCATGGCAAATAGTGTTAAATCACGTCTTGCTTTGCGTTTGAAAATGCAAAGTTTGTTACTCAAAACAAACGGCAAATTATGTACGTATATGGGCACAAAACGGTAAATTTCGGAGGGGGTCCGACTAGTCGACTAGTAGTCGATTCCCTCTGGCGACTAGTCGATTCCTCAAAACCACTAATCGTTTCAACACTAAAGAGAATACATTGGCCTAACAATATTTACCTTGACAGCCAGTGCATTCTCTTATATATACAAGAGAACGCACTCATACAGGTTTTTAATACTGCACCAGCACAGCTCCCATCATGAAAGGGGTAAACCCCAATCAATCAATCAAGCATGAACCCACTTTGAAGGCCTTGAGTTGTGCACATTATTGATGATCACATATCATATCATTATGAGGTTTTCAATTTGTTATTGCTACAGATTTGAGTATATTGTTAGGCCAATGCATTCTCTTATATATGGGAGGCTCTCTATGAGAGACTCACATATATAAAGAGAATGCATTGACACAGGGTTTTCGCAAAATTTAATTAAGCTCCAGTCATGGAAGGATTAATGTTCAAAACAAGTTTCAGAAATTTTTTCCAAATTTCAATTTGAGATTTGATTCGAAATTTAAATTCCACGATTTTCAGCGGTCTATGCATAACCGTTTTACATTTCTTCTCATTATTCAAGATGACTTACTCTCTTCTTGCATCCGAGCCAGAGTCTCGATATCTGAGATGTCTCTCTGCACAGGAGAACCCTCCTGTTCATCGCCAGTGGCTGGTAATCGAGAGTCGTTATTCTTGTTCTTTTTTGGCCTGGTGAATGTCCCAGTATTTATCCTGGAACCTGAAGAACAAATCCTGAATGCATGATCTACAGTAATGCCCTAAATAATCGACTTCTTAACCACTGCAGAGTTATGGGTAATTTTTCAGGATTTAGTCTGAAATATGGCTTTTTGCCATTCATCGGAAAGCTCTCAGGAGTCGGTTATTTAGGGCATTACTATAAACAAAGACCCGTGGCGGCATAAGCAATAAATCTCTTTTATTTGTAGAAAACTAAGATATATATGCATCAAAGGAAACCAATGTTTGGGTTGACACAAATTGACCAAGGTAACTCAAATTTCAATGTGCGCATTGCTCATAAATGAGGGTATCGAATACTTACCAGTAAGCAGGATTTTGTGACGTTCAAGAAGTACGCAAGAATAGTATCACCCTGTTAATTAGTAACCTGTCAAATTTAACCAGTATTCAAGATTGGACAAGGCTGGTATGCAGGTTTTATAGTACCAAAATACCGAATTGTTCCAATTTTAATTATTTTATAGCTCAATGACAATTTTTTATGAACTTCAGCCTCATACTATACAGGTACCTCTTGATAACTTGAAGTCACATGCATTACAAGAAATCAGAAAAGGTGTAAAATGAATGATATATTAGCATTTCCATACTCCATATAGGGGGCCTCGGTGGCTCAGTCAGTTATGGGTACAACTTTAAGCCGCCTCGCCCTCCAGCGCTGGCGATGAGGGTTCAAATTATTATGTTTCCATCATGGACTTTGTAACTCAAAATCATTATCTGCTGGAGTTGCCAGTGGTCAGTGGTTTGCCACACATGGTCGAAGAGTTTATCAGCCATTGATATCACTGTTAGATCAGCCGTAATTAAGTGTGCAGATTTCCTCAACTACTAAAACTGGCAATATCATGATATTTCGTCAGTTGCTGAAAGTGACATTAAACCCCAATCAATCAATCAATCAACCAAACTCCATATATGTTCACTCTTATCTGTTAACTGCTATTCAAACATTAGGTGGGTTGGGTTGCTACACCTTCACAGATGTGGGCTAACTAAGGAGCCTATGAGCCTCATAAATTTGACCAGTAAAATTGATTGTAAATCTCTATTTTGTGTTGTCCTTCAATCAGTTTCTTTGTGGTCAAATTATACTATACATGCTGGTGTGCCATGTATTTATTTCTTAATGAATCTGAATGAATGATTATATAGTATTGCCATACATGCATGTTCACATGTATGAATATTGAAGGGAACCCGTGTGACTTGTAAACTTAATCGCACAAGTTTTCGGACAATCTGCAGGCCACAAGATGGCTGAAAGCTTGTTTGATTAAATTATTATAACAAGTCTCAAGGTGTAACTTCAATATTCATCAGTGATTTATTTTTTTAAGGGATGCCAACAAATCCACAAATAATTTCACACAGTCAGCGGTAACTTACCTGGATTTGCCAGGAGAGATTGCCTAATACCTGTCTTTTGGTTAGGAGTATTTTCAGCTGACTTTGACATTGGCAGTCCATTCTTTACTGGTGTTTTGTACAACTGTAGTGAGGGTACGCTGCTACTTCGACCTACTAACACAAGAAACATACATTAAATTTGAATAGTTTATTATATTTTTCTTATATTCCAGAATACCATACATGTACATGTTTGATCATATTTGAAAAACAGATGAAAAAATATGGATGAAAGATCTATTTTGCCAAGCAACGTGATTCAGCTACTCAAGTTCTTCGATATGACTTCATGTGAATTAACGTAAATTTTATAAAAATCTTTATAACAACTATTATTAACAAGTACATGCAAAATAGATCAACTACTAGTATGTGCTTCCACAATAATGAGATTTAGCAGTCAAAACCACTGTTACGTAATCAGTGGATTACCGATAAATGTCCAATTTAGTCAATTATATACTTGATGGTAAACATTGGAAAAGGTCAAAGCATTGAAAAATATTCTGAAAATCATGTTTTATATAAAAGACTAAAATATTGTAACTTACTATGGGATTAGCAATGTCTGTTGACTAATCACTGTAACAGTTTTGTTTACATATTAAACAATGGTTTCGACATTCGAAATTCCATTATTGGAGAATTACGCATGTACCAATACTCTCAGGTGTCTAATAATCAATTCCCATTGCAGGTGTACAACCCTAACCCCTATTAATCCTAAACCGAAAAATGTAGGAATAAAAACTCAGACAAAATTATGCATGTTGCGAAACTGTTCTAAGTCAAAAAAGGAGAACAACTCCAGAAAAAAAGTCAGACAGATGTCATAATCGCCGGTGCACAGATTCCCATGGTACTAAATATCTGTACCAAGTTTTAAAAAAATTGATACTTAAAATGTAGGAATAAAAGCTTGGACAAAATTATACATGCAGGTGCACAGGTTCCCATGATGGTTGATGTCTGTGCCAAGTTTCATGGAAAATGATCAAAAACAACTGACAACGGATGGAAGGTAATCAAAGCTTCCAAGCACTTACACTATCTACTGGTATTGTTATTATTGGAAATCTTTGAATATACATGTAATAACTTTTTTTGGAACACAACTCAGTACCCTCAGTACCATACACACAATGTATGAGTATTGATAGCATACATCCACAAATATTGCTTAAAGAGTTCAGGTAGATACATTGTAAAATGTTGTACAATAAATATGTACATCTACAGGTACAGTAATGCCCTAAGTAATCGACTCCTCGAGAGCTTTCCGATGAATGGCAACAAGCCATATTTCCGACTAAATCCTGAAAAGTTACCCATAATTCTGCTGTGGTTAAGGAGTTGATTACTTTGTGCATTTTGTAATTGTAAGCAACACCAAGGCAAGAGTTTCTCTCATTTTCATGTTGAATGCGAATAAAGTTGTTATTGCAGAACTTCAACTATACATCATAAATGTGAGATAAGTCAGAACATTTTGTCACATAAAATTGTCCACAGATATTTAGTCATGTCACGAAATATTTTACAATACCATAGTCGGTATACCTAGATGTTACACTATATTGCATGTTATAAGGAGTAATGCACCTGGGATAAAATATAAAATGACTGATAAGTTAGTAATCCAGCGCTATGCCAATTGGGGGAATGTATCATTCTACTAACATTGCCAAAAATCTCAAACAAATCTACCAAACCACTGCATTGAAAACATCGTCTGAACTACCCTAAGTTGTAAATATTTACATCTCGATTCGAGGTGCAATTATCGGTGATAAACTAATGCAAATGATTTCGCCATTGAGACTCGTTTCATTTAATTAATATATAAGTGTGACAGTGTGGGTGTTGTAAATTTGGATTAGTATCCGTAAAAATAACTACTTTGAGCCAGATTATTCTCCATTTATATTTCATCACCCAACCAGAGTGTTTCACTTCAAACTTATTTGACGTCAATGGCATTTAAATACCAGTAATGCAAAAAAACTAATGAGAATTTATCTTTTTAACATTGGTACAGGTATATGGGAAGAAAATTGTAAACTGACTGTAAACAAAGACGATTTTTCCCAACTAGCATGATAAGATGAGGCCTGCATATTTTGTTAACAAAGTCTAACATGCAAACCATTTAAATCATTAAATGTGTCTCTTAGTCAACAAAGGTAGGGTTGTGAGTAACAACTGTCACTGAATTACACAATCAGATAAGCCGAATGATATTATGACAATGTATACCAACTGGGGCATGTTATCTACTCCTACACATGACTGACCCTCAATATTTAACTTGACTGGTGTGTGTCATGTATCCATACACCCAAGTGACCTTCATTCAATTTCCATACACTGAGCTGGTTGAGGGAGCTCATAATAGAGGCATAACATTACACATGAATGAGAATCCCATCAAAGAGTGAACCTGCGTGGTGGATGATCAATTTAGAGTGTTTAGTGCATTTCACTAGAAGTATTGTACATCAGCGTAATTAGAAGGGAATATATTATAGTGGAACAGCAGGAGAATTCGGCAGTAAATTACATGCATCTGAGGTGCGAAGTAATTATCCACTTACAACCACCAATTAAACTGACTGAATGAATGAGTATGGTGTATGTAGAACCCCTGTTCATGATACACGAAGAACCTGGTTAGAAATTCTGGCATATCTGAGAGTTTCTATGTTATGTACTAGTATATATCCACAATAGCACTGAGCATACACTGTACATATAGATAATACACTTTGTTAACTGGAAATACATGAGTTGTTCCTCCCAATAGAATGGCTAAATACAATATCTAAAATGTTCCAGTTGATTTTTGGCAGAAAACTATATATAATCAGAATATGCATATTTCCAAAGTGATATTTTCACCAGAGAACCAATTGTAATCAATTGTACATGTAGCAGCTATTAAAGTCATATGAAATCTATTTAAACTAGAGGTGTGACTGTCCCAATGGGACTACGGATACCCCCCTGTTTTTAAAATACTAAGATGTTTCACATGTCAGTAAACATTTAGTTAAAATAATAAAATAACAGTTCCCATTGCAGGTGTACAACCATAACCCTAATCTTAAACCTATTGACCAAAAAATGTAGGAATAAAAGCTTGGACAAAATTATGTATGTTGCGAAAAAAATTCTAAGTCGAAAAAGCGGAATAACTCCACACAAAATATGTCGGACAGACGTCATAATCGCAGGTGCACAGGTTCCCATGGTACTAAATATCAGTGCCAAGATTAAAAAACATTGACCGAAAAATGTAGGAATAAAAGCTCGGACAAAATTATGCATGTTGCAAAAAAAGTTTCTAAGTCGAAAAAGGGGGATAACTCCACCAAACAAAAAACAACTGAGAAAAACTCCGGACAAGTTTGTGTCCACGGATGGACGACGGACGATGGACAGACGGACGGACGGACGAACGGACGGACAAGCTGACTCCAGTATACCCCCCCTAACTTCGTTGCGGGGGGGTATAATTAGCTTTCCCAAGTCAGCAAATGAACCAGTAAGGTAAAATTCAAAGCCTGAGGCTATTAAAATAGATACCTACATGTAGATACTCAGGCAACTAGAGGTGTGACTGTCCCAATGGGACTACGGATACCCCCCTGTTTTTAAAATACTAAGATGTTTCACATGTCAGTAAACATTTAGTTAAAATAATAAAATAACAGTTCCCATTGCAGGTATACAACCATAACCCTAATCTTAAACCTACTGACCTGAAAAATGTAGGAATAAAAGCTTGGACAAAATTATGCATGTTGGGAAAAAAATTCTAAGTCGAAAAAGGGGAATAACTCCACACAAAAAATGCCGGTCAGACGTCATAATCGCAGGTGCACAGGTTCGCATGGTACTAAATATCAGTGCCAAGATTAAAAAACATTGACCGAAAAATGTAGGAATAAAAGCTCGGACAAAATTATGCATGTTGCAAAAAAAAATTCTAAGTCGAAAAAGGGGGATAACTCCACCAAAAAATGTCGGACATCCATCATAATTGCAGGTGCACAAGTTCCCATGGTACTAAATATCTGTGCCACGTTTTTAAAAAATTGACCTAAAAATGTAGGAATAAAAGCTCGGACAAAAGTATAAATGTTGCGAAAAATTTCTAAGTCGAAAAAAGGGGGATAACTCCACCAAAAAAGGTCCGACAGATGTCATAATCGCAGGTGCACAGGTTCCCATGGTGGTTGATGTCTGTGCCAAGTTTCAAGGAAATTTATCAAAAAACGACTGAGAAAAACTCCGGACATATTTGTGTCCACAGACGGACGGACGGACAAGCTGACTCCAGTATACCCTGCCTAACTTTGTTGTGGGGGGTATAATTATATATACCCCGTATGGAAAATTGGATTAGGGAAGGAGGTTTTTTTCCCCTAAGAATTCCAAATAATTATTGATGTACCGGGTATAGAATATTTCATGGAATAAAATCAAACGTTTCCATGAAATCCCTCTGATCTATCTTTCAGTGCAGAGTTTTAACCTTTACATCTTCAACAGGTATGGTAAAATACATCAAGGACCATCTAGAAGAGTTTGACATGGTTTTTAACCTCGATGTGGAGTGAAAATCAAGACCAATTTTCAGACTTGATCTGAATTGAGGGACATCCCAATGTGCAATTCCGATTGATAGTCTGTCATTCTGATGAGGCAGATATCTGAGAACATACCGGTACAGTGTACCGGTATTGATTTATTTGGCCTAATTTTTATTTATTTCCGATTTTCGAACTGGGCCTATTAATATCTTTAAAGGGACATAAGGGCCTCAAAGTGAGTTCATTTGAAATAAGATAAAGCTTATAAAACAACTATCATATTAACAAGAGCATTTAACATAAGTGTCAATAACACTTGGAGAGGGGATAATGTCATACATTACAGTCAATGGAGCGATAAGGGATAAGAAAAGTTGAAATGTTTAATTAACCTCTTCACTGCTAATGATGTTATGACGTCATGTGCTGGGCCGTTGAATTTATGGCCATTTTCCAATGGAAAAATAAAATGGGAATATCATGAAAACCATACAACTGACTCAGTTGAATGGCTATTATCATTCACAATCGTGGAACATCATACACTGTTTGAAACTTTGAGGTACATGTATAGTTGTTCAGATGTACCAATCTCTGAGTTTGATTTATGAATCATGACCCAGTGCTAGTGTACTAAAGTAGGTCAATACTCAGTACAGACGTATAGCACACAGCGTGACATTTTACGTCTGTACTCAGTACTGATATACAGCTGCCAAGAGCTTTATACAAGACACTACGTTACCAGAGGTCAACTGACTCCATGATTTTTAACAAATATTTCTCATATTCTCATTTTAAAGAAATTGTAGGATACGAGTTTTAAGATAATAAACTAACTGAATTGAACAAATTTGATGGTTCCCAATCCTTCACACGAGTAAAACACAGCTAGAGCATTTGTTTGCTCCTGCAATTCAGAAGACGGGTGCAATATTTGCACCCATAATATAATCGTTGAGTTTTTCTCAAACAAAAAGTCATTGTGTGACATACATGTAACTACGTCCAGTTACACTTTCATATGCCCATAATTGAACTGAGACTGGAAAGGATCTAAATAAACCTTAAAATAGATCAATATTGATTCAACGATTAGAGTCACCAATTTTGACAAGAGGGACAAGTACGAATTTTAGCACCCGTGCATTGAAATTTGAAAATGTACAGGTGTAAGAGCAATCGCTCCTGTCTCTTAGTGACAATCAGATGTGGCTTGTAGGTTATGCCAAATGATTTAGTCATGCAAAGAGTTAAATCCAAGATGGGTGCCGGCACTGGCACAGAGTATTTAGTGCTGCACTAGCACAGCTCCTATCATGAAAGGGTTAATGACTCTCCAAAAACTAGATTTCACATATCAGAACCATTGTTATCTTAACATTACTGTACCGATAAACGTCCAATTAGCCCAATAAGATACCAAAGTTTAATAAAAACTTAATTATGCAAGTTGACGGTAAACATTGGAAAATGTCACGGAATTGAAAAATAGTCTGAAATCATATTCAGAATAAAATATTTTAACTTACAACACGATTAGCGATGTTTGTTGACAGAACACAACAGTTTTGCTTACATAATGTTCAATGACTTCAACACGAGAAATTGTTTTGTTGGAGAACAATCAATAATAATGAATATAAGAACAATGTTTATCAAATTCTCCATGGTATTCTTGATCATAGCGGTGATGCTTTTACAGACTTTTATATTTTTGGGACATTTAATTTTTCCCAATACGAGTGCCTTGGGTCCCTTTAAAATCTGATATTTGTTCAGGAAAGAACTACATGTCGAGACAGTAATTAAGTCTCAGTTATTGGGAAAACGACTTTTACTTATTAAAGACCTTCTATGAAAAAAATGTCCTTAGGCTGCTTCACTCATGTGATACTGTATACTGCTGTTGTATGCATGCGCACATGTAAGACCTATGATCATGGTTGATAAACATTCATGCATCATGAACCAAACAGTCAATAAATAATATATGAAAATTCTAGAAGGAATGATAACAACACATTCCTCATATCTCTTTATTCCAATCGTCCCATTAATACAGCGAGAAGTTATTTTATTGGCATTTGTTCAGGTAGATATAAACATAAATGATATTGGCAGCTAATCTGAAGAATTCATTCAACAGACAGGAATCCAATGCTTCAGCAGATTATTAAACTATTTAGGTGCAAGGGCAGATCAGTCCTAAACTATAATTACAGTAATGCCCTAAATAATTGACTCCTTAACCACAGCAGAATTATGGGTAATTTTTCAGGATTTCCGACTAAATCCTGAAAAATTAACCATAATTCTGCTGTGGTTAAGGAGTCAATTATTTAGGGAATTACTGTATAGTATTATACCGATGGCAAGATTGCTGCTAGAAGACAAGTACATGATATTGTGGACTTCGGCCAGAGCTCAGGATCAGTTTTGCAAGATAAAAAGTCAGGGTTGGCAGGCCCAGTTTGAGATGAGTCAAAGGTAAAACAGGTATTAAACAGTAGCAGTATAAATGGGAAGCATATTCTGAGAACACCCCATAAATGTACACCCAAATTTCTGGGTCGTACGGCATTAGTTTGTGTGAAATAATAAAAAAATTTCATACATGTACATGTTCTGTTAGGGACGTGGCGACAAGGGGGGAGATGTCTTACCCCCGCTAACTTTGGTTGACTGACAAAATTTTCTACTTTTGGCTGCTTTTGGTCTAAATTTTTGAGTGAACTGGCCAATATTAAATTGACATGACATTGATCACAAGAGTATAATTTGGGCCAATTATAGTCTGTTTCCATTTTGAGTTAGTCATTGGAGACCGCAAATTCTGCCGGAAAAGCCACTTCGGAATTTCTATCATACAGTATTATTTTAAGTAATGAATGTGCTAATTTTGTAGCCACAAGAATGGTTTTCAGGTGCACTTTCTTATTTTTGTGTTAATTTTCATTGCAAACAGAGACCGAAGTATGTATATTTTATGAACTTCAGCTTCGGTCACTGTTAATTTCATCCAATAAATTATTGTCCTGTCATTCGGATTCGGCGATCTCCAAATGGAGAAAGGGGGATATCTAATTTGGAGAACTATGGTATACAAACATGTACATATGGTATATCTACCAGGGTTTCCGCTAGTATGTCTCAGGGTCTGTATTCCCCTCGTCATTGATGATCTGTCATGGAACTAGCCTAGAGGGTGATTTCGGAAACATAGGCCACTGTTTTTTTATTAGTTGGTTCGCGGATCCGCCGAGTCGTTTTTTTTTCCGTTTTTTAGAAAGAAAAAAAATTATGTTCCGAACTTTTTTTATTGCTGCCGACCCGTTTTTTCCACACTCAAAATTTTATTTTATTAAAAAAATGAAAAAAGATCGCTTTGTGTACCGTTTGTATGAACGGATTAATTTTGGCGATGTTTTGCATCCGTGTTTTCTGCATCACTTCCGCTACTAAGTAATCTAGTAACAACGCTAGGATACTTTCGTTTTTTCGAAATGGCGAAAGTATATCTTTGTGCAGTTGTCATTTCGGAAAACAAGACCATAAGAAAACAGCTGAAATGTGTTTATCCCGAAATAACAGTTCGAGAGCTAGCTGTTCTCGTTTGTCGAGGACGATGCATTGATTCGTTGCGACTACTTTGGTGGTCTTACCGAACAATTTACTGAGGGGGTCACCGAAATCGAGGAACCCGACGTTCCGGTGTCGGCCCTCAGTTCATTTGGATACAAGTACATTTTCGCTAGGAGCAGGGCTATTGTTGAAAAAGTGCCAGTGCAGGTAAATATTAAGAAATTATTCTCTGTGAGAATAAATGCTGTCTAAAATACACTCTCATTTGAGTGAATTGCTTGTTTAAATTTAAATGCATGTCTTCTAGTTCCAATGTATGTAGCTCAATTGAACAATTTAGTTTGGTCTGTGAAAAATTGTTTATACATAAGTCCCATATGATCTTGTTGACTTCAATCATATCACCTCTCTTCTATACTTTAAACACATAAGAACTCTTTGAATAGTTAGTCCTTAAATGGTAAGTTCCAAAATGTTTGTATCATGCTCACGCTTGTTGAGTTCGACGATTTTATTTGATATTTATAGCAAAGTATATTTTACATATTATACACATTTGATATAATGTAGTGCCAGATAGATGTAATATAAATTAACATATATATTACAATCAACATCTAGTTTTGTGTTTTTGATTTCGCTATGTTATGTTTAAAGAGTATTAAAAGTTATTACAAACATATATCAACCTTGTTTTTCTAGTCAGATCAATTATCTTGCTGTATATTGAGATGCCAATAATAGATGTAAGATAATAGATATGATACAAAGTTATTTTCCGACCATTTTCCTTTTATTTGAAAATTTGAATATTTTAGTTTTTTCCATTTAAATTTTTTTTTTTTTCCGACCGACCGACCCAACTTTTCCAGAAAAAATTCCGCTTACCAACTAATCAAAAAACAGTGGCCTAAAATGTGCTACTTCTCCCTATTTTAGTTCTAGAGAGAAGTGACTTCTCTCTCAGATACCAGTATGCATATTCCAAAACAGTATAATTGAAGTGTATTTACTGATTAAAATGGTAAATTTACTCATTATATTGATTTTATAAATGGGCTCTTGTCTTGCATAATACTTATTGGATCAAAGAAAGGTGATGTTAGAGAACAAATTGAGCTTCAGCCATTCATTATGGCTTCTCTCTGATAACAGTCCACTTCTCCCTAATCTGATACAGAATTTGAATTCTCTAGGCTAGTGCTGGTGATCTGTTTTGAGACACACAGTCGATTTCGCTTAATAGCATAGTGGTGGTGCAGAGGCTTTTCTATTTGATTAACCAATATTCTTATATATACTGATATAAGCATTACTGTTATAGTGGAATTACAAATAAAAGTTCAATTTGTCCAAAAAAGTGTTAAGATACCAAAGTTTAATAATAACATGACGGTAAACATTTGAAAATGGCAAAGCATTGAAAAATATTCTGAAAATCA
This sequence comes from Siphonodentalium dalli, assembly GCA_032622095.1. Lineage (NCBI taxonomy): Eukaryota > Metazoa > Mollusca > Scaphopoda > Gadilida > Siphonodentaliidae > Siphonodentalium > Siphonodentalium dalli. The sequence continues at coordinate 157,997,503 of CP136065.1, forward strand.
TATTCAGACTAAAATATTGAACTTACTACATATTAGTGATGTTTGTTATCAAATCACTGGAACAGTTTTGTTTACATAACAATGGTTTCAACACGTGAAATTTCATTATTGAAGAACTATCAATAACTAATATACATGTACATGTAAGAACAAAGTTTATCCACCGGTACTTCTCCATGTTCTTCTTAGTGATGATGTTTTAACTGACTTTTATAAGTAGCTATTGTACTCACTTTTTGTGACCTCATTGAGCTTCTGTATTAATGATTTCCTACAGGTAATAATCTCAGGAGTCGGGTGATCAAATTCATCTCGAGCCCAGTTATATGGACTTGTGTCAATCACAGGCTCAGGCTTTGGAGACATAAACAACCTGCAATGAAATACAGATTACATTGTGGACATTGTGTTTCTGAAATGGTACCGGTGTAACACGTCATCTCCCCCCCCCCAGGATATCTTCCCCCGCGGGGGAAGATATCCTAGGATATCTTCCCCCCCCGGGGGGAAGATGTCCTAGGATATCTTCCCCCCCACCCTGGATATCTTCCCCCCCCATGTACGACTAAAAAATAATTTCACTCATATGATATCGTTTGGTTCCGAAATGGCCAGAAAAATGTTTTTGGAGATTAAAAAAAAATTATTATTAATTTTTTTTTTATTTAAAAAAAAAAAGTGACAAAATTAGTTTTTTCACGAATTTGATTGTCTGTTCATGAAATGACCAGAAAAATGTTTTTTTTTAATTCAAATTTTTTCTTTTCTTTCAAACGTCCAGGCTTGGATATTCCACCCCCCCCCCCCACCCCGCACCTACATGACAAAAAAAATCATCTTATGGTTTTATCGCTTATTTTGCTTTATATAGTAATGAAACAGCGAGAAATTAGCTTCTCCAAGAGAAAGTTGTTTGAGTCAGGGTTTGGGGTGGGGGGGGGGGGGGGGAGATGTCCAGGTCAGGATATCCCCACCCCCACCTAGCACCTACATGACAAATAAATCATTGTATGGATTTATTGCTTGTTTTGCTTTATATATTCATGAAACAGCAAGAAATTAACTTCTTCTGAGAAAAAGTTTTTTGAGTCAGGGTTTGGGGGGGGGGGGGGAGATGTCCAGGTCAGGATATTTCTCCCCCCCCCCCACCCCCCCCACCCAGCACCTACATGACAAAAAAATAATCTTATGGTTTTATCGCTCGTTTTGCTTTATATAGTCATGAAACAGGGAGAAATTAACTTCTTCTGAGAACAACTTTTTTGAGTCAGGGTTTGGGGTGGGGGGGGGGGGAGATGTCCAGGTCAGGATATCTTACCCCCAGCACTTACATGACAAAAAATTTATCTTATGGTTTTATCGCTTATTTTGCTTTATATAGTAATGAAACAGCGAGAAATTAGCTTCTCCAAGAGAAAGTTGTTTGAGTCAGGGTTTGGGGTGGGGGGGGGGGGGGGAGATGTCCAGGTCAGGATATCCCCCCCCCCCCCCCACCCAGCACCTACATGACAAATAAATCATTGTATGGATTTATTGCTAGTTTTGCTTTATATATTCATGAAACAGCGAGAAATTAACTTCTTCTGAGAAAAAGTTTTTTGAGTCAGGGTTTGGTGGGGGGAGGGGAAGATGTCCAGGTCAGGATATCTTCCCCCCCCCCCCCACCCAGCACCTACATGACAAAAAAATAATCTTATGGTTTTATCGCTCGTTTTGCTTTTTATAGTCATGAAACAGGGAGAAATTAACTTCTTCTGAGAACAACTTTTTTGAGTCAGGGTTTGGGGTGGGGGGGGGGGGGAAATGTCCAGGTCAGGATATCCCCCCCCCCCCCACCCAGCACCTACATGACAAATAAATCATTGTATGGATTTATTGCTTGTTTTGCTTTATATATTCATGAAACAGCGAGAAATTAACTTCTTCTGAGAAAAAGTTTTTTGAGTCAGGGTTTGGTGGGGGGAGGGGAAGATGTCCAGGTCAGGATATCTTCCCCCCCCCCCCCCCCCCCCACCCAGCACCTACATGACAAAAAAATAATCTTATGGTTTTATCGCTTGTTTTGCTTTATATAGTCATGAGACAGCGAGAAATTAACTTCTTCTGAGAACAAGTTGTTTGAGTCAGGGTTTGGGGTGGGGGGGAAGATGTCCAGGTCAGGATATTTCCCCCCCCCCCCCCCCACCCAGCACCTACATGACAAAAAAATAATCTTATTGTTTTATCGCTTGTTTTGCTTTATATAGTCATGAGACAGCGAGAAATTAACTTCTTCTGAGAACAAGTTGTTTGAGTCAGGGTTTGGGGTGGGGGGGGGGGAAATGTCCAGGTCAGGATATCTTCCACCCCCCCCCCCCCCCACCCAGCACCTTCATGACAAAAAAATAATCTTATGGTTTTATCGCTCGTTTTGCTTTATATAGTCATGAAACAGCGAGAAATTAACTTCTTCTGAGAACAAGTTGTTTGAGTCAGGGTTTGGGGTGGGGGGAAGATGTCCAGGTCAGGATATCTTCCCCCCCCCCCCCCCCCACCCAGCACCTACATGACAAAAAAATAATCTTATGGTTTTATCGCTTGTTTTGCTTTATATAGTCATGAAACAGCGAGAAAATAACTTCTTCTGAGAACAAGTTGTTTGAGTCAGGGTTTGGGTGGGGGGGGGGGGGGGGAATGTCCAGGTCAGGATATCTTTCCCCCCCCACCCAGCACCTACATGACAAAAAAATAATCTTATGGTTTTATCGCTCGTTTTGCTTTATATAGTCATGAAACAGCGAGAAATTAACTTCTTCTGAGAACAAGTTGTTTGAGTCAGGGTTTGGTGTTGGGGGAAGATGTCCAGGTCAGGATATCTTCCCCCCCCCCCCCCACCCAGCACCTACATGACAAAAAAATAATCTTATGGTTTTATCGCTTGTTTTGCTTTATATAGTCATGAGACAGCGAGAAATTAACTTCTTCTGAGAACAAGTTGTTTGAGTCAGGGTTTGGGGTGGGCGGGGGGGGGAAATGTCCAGGTCAGGATATCTCCCCCCCCCCCCCCCCCCCACCCAGCACCTACATGACAAAAAAATAATCTTATGGTTTTATCGCTCGTTTTGCTTTATATAGTCATGAAACAGCGAGAAATTAACTTCTTCTGACAACAAGTTGTTTGAGTCAGGGTTTGGGTGGGGGGCGGAGATGTCCAGGTCAGGATATCTTCCCCCCCACCCAGCACCTACATGACAAAAAAATAATCTTATGGTTTTATCGCTCGTTTTGCTTTATATAGTCATGAAACAGCGAGAAATTAACTTCTTCTGAGAACAAGTTTTTTGAGTCAGGGTTTGGGGTGGGGGGGGGGGGGAAATGTCCAGGTCAGGATATCTTCCCCCCCCCCACCCAGCACCTACATGACAAAAAAATAATCTTATGGTTTTATCGCTTGTTTTGCTTTATATAGTCATGAGACAGCGAGAAATTAACTTCTTCTGAGAACAAGTTGTTTGAGTCAGGGTCAGGATATCTCCCAGGTCAGGATGTCCAGGTCAGATATCCTGACCTGGACATCTTCCCCCCCACCCCAAACCCTGACTCAAACAACTTGTTCTCAGAAGAAGTTAATTTCTCGCTGTTTCATGACTATATAAAGCAAAACGAGCGATAAAACCATAAGATTATTTTTTTGTCATGTAGGTGCTGGGTGGGGGGGGGGGGAATATATCCTGACCTGGACATTTCCCCCCCCCCCCCCCCCCACCCAAACCCTGACTCACACAACTTGTTCTCAGAAGAAGTTAATTTCTCGCTGTTTCATGACTATATAAAGCAAAACAAGCGATAAAACCATAAGATTATTTTTTTGTCATGTAGGTGCTGGGTGGGGGGGGGGGGGAAGATATCCTGACCTGGACATCTTCCCCCCCCACCCAAACCCTGACTCAAACAACTTGTTGTCAGAAGAAGTTAATTTCTCCCTGTTTCATGACTATATAAAGCAAAACGAGCGATAACACCATAAGATTATTTTTTTGTCATGTAGGTGCTGGGTGGGGGGGGGGGGAAATATTCTGACCTGGACATCTTCCCCCCCCCACCCAAACCCTGACTCAAAAAACTTGTTCTCAGAAGAAGTTAATTTCTCGCTGTTTCATGACTTATATAAAGCAAAACAAGCGATAAAACCATAAGATTATTTTTTTGTCATGTAA